>JAJKFI010000048.1:6878308-6903702 GCA_029204185.1 Lerista edwardsae
CTCACCCGTTCCTCCCACCCAGCGTTCCGGCTGAATGACAACGCTGGGTACATGTCAAACATATGTGCCCGATGAACAGGCCCCATGAACAGTGAACAGAGACATTTCTCTCTTGTTTTAACATGAACTCCAGGCCACAATTGCTTCCCCTTTCTTGAACCTACTGCCAAGGCAAGTATTTCTTCATGCCATGCATCATTAACCTCTGGAATTAATCACCACACGATGCAGTGATGGTGTGACGGAAATTCAGTACTATTTTTGGGTCTAATGTTGATGTACTGGCTTGTGCTAAAGCCCAGAGGACTTCCTGCGTCCCAAAACAGCAGGCTGGCTGAACGTCACGATACACTGCCATCTCTCTTTTGGAGAAGTGTCCTGTTCAGTTACACTTTGGAGATGTGGCTTTGAGAGCTGTTATCAGCCGTTCACGTTGTCTGGGATATCATTTGTCTGAGGATACAAGAAAGGAGTTTGTCAAATGTAAATAAACGCTTGCCAAGGAAGTGCCCTCTCTTTTATCTTAATGGCCTCTTGAAGTGTACTGGATTTAGCTCTGCCAGATCAGCTTTTAATCTTATAGGAAACGAAGATAGGGAATGCTCTGTGTGCACTATTAAGGTATTAACAGTCCAATCCCATCAGGGCCTTACAGTAGTGAATCGCACAATCAACCATTCTCATAAGCCATGCATGGGGGCCAGTTGCATGCAGAACCCCCCACTTCACCCCAGCTAGGTAGGTAGGGAAGGGGGTAGTTTGGGAAGGATCAGGGCAAACTGGGTGGGAAGTGACCTAGGCTGGGGGTAAGAAGGGGAGGATCTTGGCAGCAGCTGTGCGCTCCAAAACCCAATCCCCGATTCCAAGCCCGGAGCCACCCCCTCATACTACGTCAGCTGGTATAGCTAAATAGCTGGTGTAGACCTGAGACCACTGGAGGCCAGCCGGTCTACAAGGAGGTATGTAAGGAAAATCTTTCCTTACCTCTTCCAGGCTGTCTGGTCATTCCCTTCCTAGCATGCAAATAGCATTGGGCTCTAAGTAAACTCAAGCTTCAGAAGAAATTAACATTCCCACCCATTTGATGGTGGGAATCTTGATAATATTGGTTGGCTTAAAAAATTCCAAACTTCTTGGGAACTCATTGGACCAGAACTTTCAGAGTTAAACTCTTCCCACCCAACTATTCCTATTATACAAAGGGGCAGTGGTGTCATCTAAATGATTTAAGAACAGGTACTCACTTTTGATTGGCACGTGTCGGGACCCACCCACCGG
This sequence comes from Lerista edwardsae, assembly GCA_029204185.1. Taxonomy (NCBI): domain Eukaryota; kingdom Metazoa; phylum Chordata; class Lepidosauria; order Squamata; family Scincidae; genus Lerista; species Lerista edwardsae. Next base: position 6,879,587 of record JAJKFI010000048.1, read on the forward strand.
AAGTGACGTCATAAGCCGGAAGTGAGGTCGTGGCAGGAAGTGACATGAAAAAAGCCCTTTTTGAGGCCTCAGACAATTTTAAACTGACCCAACAGTTGCAACAGTATTCCACAGCACCCCCAGAACATGTTAAGGAGGCCTGGCATCATGTTAAAGTGACCCAACAGTTCCAAAACCCCAGAGCAGCTCATTTTTCAGTGGCAAGGCAAGGCTCCGCTTGCTGCCTGCCTGCCTGGCTCTGAGAACATGCAGGCAACTCAAACGTGCAGGAAATTCAAATGTTGCAGGGGGCGGAGTCGACGAGTGGGCGGGCGAATGGATGGGGCCAGCCGTAATCCTAGGAACCGGTACTCGCGTACCCCCGCGTACCCCCTGCATGATATCACTGCAAAGGGGGTCTTCTCCCATCGATACTGTCAAACCCAACTCAAAAGGAATCTTCTGCCAGCTGAAAATGAGAGCACTGTAGGTTTAACTGTAGGATTGCACACTGTAAGAGTGCAATCCTGAGCAACTTTCCAGCATTGGGGGGTAAGGGCAATGCAGCTCCAAGGTAAGGGAAAACGCATTCCCTTACTTTGAGGAGGGCTCCATGACTACTATTCCATTGCAGGATGCAGCACGTGCCCCATTGGCACAGCTATGTCAGTGCTGGGAAATTGGTTAGGTTTGTGCCCACAGCTTAACTATTAAAAATCAGACTAGATGGTCCCTTAAAAGTTGCTGCAAAACTGTAGGACCTTCCAGGATTAAATACATTTGTTAATGTATTTTCAAAGGGACATCTAATTTGACCGTAAATGTAGACTATGCCCAGCCCGTATACGGAAGTGAGTTTGCCTTTTGATTTCTGCCTCTTCTGCCTTTTATCTCTAGGAATCTAGAAATGTATCTCTTTTTATGTAAATACTGGAGGCTGATATTAGGGACAGAGCTTTACTGGTGGCAGTACTGCTGTTTAATGACTCCCTAAGGAAGATCTGGCTGGTTTTGTCCATTCCTGATTTGAAAGGTCACTCTTCAAATATTCTTTTTATTCTGGCAAACATTCAAATATTAATCTATGCTATATTGCTGTAACTGCTTTTGTTTCATGGCTGCTTATTTTCTTCGTTTTCTCAATGTTTTCTAATATAAATATTAGTCTTGTACGGCACTTTGAGTGCACCTCAATGTTGAAAAGCAAAATAAACATGCCCCTTAACACGTGCAATGAAAATTTCCATGAACAGTGAGCGACTGCTCAAGAGTCACGTATCAGGAAGAAGGGGGAGAAGGTGGTACTGCCAAACATAGTGTTCTAAACAAAAATAAGAAATGTAACACTTGCAGAACTCATAACAATCTTGAGATTGCCCTCGACCTACTGTAGAGTCTAGAGAAACAATAAATGGATTGAACAAATGTTTCAAACTCTCTTCACTCTTCAAACAATGCTGCTTTTGTAATTCTAGCAAAAATATTGCTTCCTTGTATCGAGCAATGTTACTCTGCTTGCAACATCAGCAACAAAACTTCTTCTTAAGTAGTAATTTTCTGCAAGTAGGACACAGCTGCTGAAAGTGAGCATTCTCCAAATGAGCAGGATTTTTTACTCTGCTGGCATACATGGCACTCAGTGGCATAGCTAACGAAAGTGTATCCCGGCAGGAAGGGCAAAATGATGCCCCGGAGGTGACGCTCCAACAGGAATTGATGTCACTTTCAAAAGTGATCATGTCTGGGCTTTTTTAAAAAGGTGAAAAATGGGGGGGCACGCCCAGCAGAGTGCTCCCCCAGCTGCCCACCAAGCCCCAGCCTGTGAGGCTCACTGCTGGCAACTCATTCCAAGCAGGCAAAGTGCAAAACGTAGGTAGCTTGGTCGCTGCAGGGAGTGGTGCAAAAGGGCAGATGGCCGGACTGTTGCCCCTACTACTGATGGCACTCCATTGTGTCATATTGAAGAGCAGGGGTTGGCGTCCTTCTCTGGCATAGAGGCCAAGTGTTTCGCAATGACTTCTGGATGTTCAGCATTGAAGTCATAACATCCTTGCTGAGCATCTGGGTTGCCAAGCTTCACAATGTACACAGCTTGGCTTGGGCAGCAAAGCCTCCCCACTCAATTTGCCATGTGCTGGACACAGGGGCGTATATTACCTACGGCAGCCCATGGCACGAGCCATGGGCGCCATTCTTCAGGGGGGCGCCGTGGCACCCCCGGGCCCCGTGTCTCGCAACATTGCACGCCGCCACGCCCCCTCAACGTCGCGGCTCAGGTTTTGCCGCTCGCGTTAAAGTGCTAGTGGCAGCCAGAGCCAGGAGAAGCCGCGTGCCCCCCTGCTCTGCGAACCGGGAGGCGCGCTGCTTGCCGGCTTGTCTTGGCTGCCGCTGGCACTTTAAGGTTAGCGGCAGTCAGGAATAGCCAGCAAGCTGTGCGCCCCCCCGCTCTGCAAACTGGGAGGCGCGCCGCGGGCTGGACGGCAAATGAGAATCCTGGTGCTATTAATGCTTTCCAGGGAAAAAGATGACGTCATCCAGCTTCAACAGGATCCAGACAGCACACCATAGGTTGCTGACACCTGAGTCGCATATGCATTTATTTAGCCAGCCAACTCAGGTCTTTTGTGGGCTCTCCTTGGACAGATGCTTGATGAACTGACAAGTATTCCTTGGTATGGCAAAGCATTGACTCCAGCTTCTTTCTTGCAGCTGGTGTTCTCTCTCATGTAGATAATCAGAAGGGCAAATTGCTTATTCTGGTGGGGTTTCACTTGTGCCAAGACAAAGGACAAGGGGTTGAGTCTCGGATTATAGAAAATAACAAGAGAGGAAAAACTACTGAGTAAGTGCAGAGTACTTTCCCCTCACCACTAAGTGGAACAGATAAGCCTGTCTTCCTGGTAGTATCCGTTTTTATCTACTTTAAAAATGTATAACCTCCTGTTCCTACGAAGACTCAGTATAGCTTATAATGAAGTCGAAAGAGGCATTCTACCCAATTCTACCCTCTCCCTTGCATGCAGCATGCATGCTGCATGCAACGAAAATGATTACGACGAATGAAAAGAGCGATGAAAATGATTACGGGGCTGGGGCACCTCCCTTATGAAGAAAGACTGCAGCGTTTGGGGCTCTTCAGCGCCTGAGAGGGGACATGATTGAGACATACAAAATAATGCACGGAAGGGATAGAGTCAACAGAGGGATGTTCTTTTCCCTCTCTCAAAACACCAGAACCAGGGGGCATCCACTAAAACTGAGGGTTGGGAGAGTTAAAACAGATTAAAGGAAGTACTTTTTTTACCCAGCGGGTAGTTAATCTGTGGAACTCTCTGCCACAGGAGGTGGTGATGGCATCTGGTCTGGATGCCTTTAAGAGGGGATTGGATGGATTTCTGGAGGAAAGGTCCATCGTGGGCTATAGGCAATGATGGATTGTGCAACCTCCTTAAAAGGTGGTGGGCTACTTCAGAGTCCTGGGTGCAAGGGAGTGGCAACAGGATGCAAGCATCTAGTTGTCTCATGCCTCCCTGGGGCACCTCGTGGGGCCACTGTGAGATACAGGAAGCTGGACTAGATGGGCCTTTGGCCTGATCCAGCAGGGCTCTTCTTATGTTGTTATGCAGGTATTTTGTCTTACCCCTCTGTAAGCCCCTTGATTGCCAATGGGTCACTTGTGCCTGCGCCAGCCTTAGAGCGGGTGCATGTCAGAGGAGACGAAGGGAGCAAGCAGGTGGCTCTGGAGGCGACAGCTTCCTGGTGCAAGTCACTTGTGCTGGGATACATCCCCCCACCTCTGACATGCCCCCTTCCCAAACACAAGACTGGGGTGTAAAACAATAGCTACTGGTAAATATTCTAATGGTCAATATTCTAAAATTGTAATGGACCAAAAACACATACACAAGCCCCATGTAAACGAAAAGCTCTTAACTATTAGGCAGTATGTCAAAATCCGCTACATAAATTATTTTGAAAAAGAAAGCTGGAAGATTCCAACATGTTTTGTTTACTTTTTAAAAAAAAAAAACTGCATACAAATGCCCTTATTTATAGTTTGTTTCTGAAAAACTCACTCCAGCAGAGAGCAAAACATATTACCATCTACTTATATAAAAAGCAGCTGAACTCCTCACCCTCTCTTCTCCAAAGGTTTATACCATGAAGAAAAACAAACAAGACACTAATAACTTCAGCCCTTAATATATTCTTACAACATTCCACTACTTATATAAGAAAACCTCATAATTTACATTTAGTCCTGAAACAGAGTAAAAAACTGCTCACAAATCATACTAAAGGTCCAATCCTATCCAGTTTTCCAGAGCTGATATAGTCACAAGGCAGCCCCAAGGTAAGGGAACAAACGTTACCTTACCTTGAGTCCTCAGTGACTGACCCCCCCCCTTTCCAGGAATCAGATGCTCTGTTGGCATGGTTACAGTGGCACTGGAAGGTTGGATAGGATTGGGCACTTAACTGAAGCAATCCCAGACTAACCAAAATGGTACCAACCTAACATGCTGTATTTATCTGATCATCTCCTTTAAAATATGCCCCTCATTTATTTTATTACCTCCTTAAACTCTATGTTCTTTTTCTTTGTGAAGAATCCACTTTTGGTCTTTGATCAGCAAGTTGGGATCCAGTTAGCAGTCTGGAGGATTTTAAACCAATCTACTTGTTTTTTCAATGCAGAGTCATTTTTCTTTAAACGAATCTCAGTTGCCAACTTCTTAATGGGGCTCTGCTCTTGTGCCTGTAAGAGCTCCACCTGCAGCAAACAGGAGGTGATGAACGCTTCTGCCCATATCATGAAAACTGTAATCTGTTGGTTTATGCAGATCAAGTTGCTGACAAAAGCACAGATGTTTACTGACAGCTTGGCAATCCTCCGTTTTTGCTTTCTGTTTTAACTCTTACCAATTATATGAAGCCTACGATTTCCTAAATTACTTATTCAGGAGTAATTCTGGCAAAGAAGCATTCAGTCAGAAATAACTGAAGCTACTTGCAGGGAAGATTTGTTGACAATAGTTTGAAAGACAGGAAAAAAGAAACCAAGATATTCTTCCCCAGACTAGCCAAACCCACACTACTGGAAGCCTGAGAGCTGACCTTACGTAACATGCCAGACTTAGCCCCATTGCTAGTAAACTGCATACCTTGCGTCTGGAAAAACTTTACTGTGTTATGACTTCAAACTGTGTTACCATCTAGACTTGAACTTTTGCATTCCTATTTTTGGTATTTAAAACAACAACAACTGGTTAATGTTTTGTTTAATCCAAAAGGCCCCAGTGAACCCACTGCTTAGTCATTTTCAGACTTCCGCTTCTGTGATGCTAACAAAAAATGACTCAATGACAGTATAAATACTTATTTTTCCTTTCCTAAGGATGCGGAAACTGCTCACATTTGTTTTCTTCAGTGGTCGAGCAGATATGAGCAATTTAAAGAGAACGTAGACTTTCAAATGTATCCCTAGGAATCCTGGAATTCAACAGCTGTGTAACAGGCGTTCCTTAATTAGGGGACTGCTAACAGCAGAGAACAGTATGTTCCTGCCAACCTAGCAGTTCAAAAGCATGTAAAAATGCGAGTAGATAAATAGGTACCACTTTGGTGGGAAGGTAACGGTGTTCTGTGCGACTTGGCATATAGTCATGCCAGCCACATGACCACGGAAGCTTGTCCTCGGACAAACGCTGGCTCTACAGGCTTAGAAACGGAGATGAGCATGGCTCCCTACAGTAGGTCACAACGAGACCATTTGGTCATGGCGAAACCTTTACCTTAACAGCAGAGTATCTTTGGAGCACTCTCAGAGTCAGAGAGGCAGCACACAGACGTGAGCCATCCTCCCTGGTCCAAACATGCTTTAGGGTGTCCCTTGTTCTGGCCAAACTTTGCTGACTTAGTTTACGCCGGCCTAACTCCAATTTAGGATTGCACTTCCTAGCAGCCACATGTAGGGGATACCAGGCCCAAAGTGGGGCATAGAATCCAGCAATGGCAGCCATCGCAGGGTCCCACCCCCGACACGGGCCCAATCCTCCTCTCCCGGTTCTGCCCCTCCCCACTTCTCCCCAGCCACTTAGCGGCCACCAGCACCGCTGAAGCACCAGCAGCCTTTCCTTTCAACACTGAGGCCAGGTGCTAACTAGCGCCAGCGTTCCCTTCTCCCACATTGCCATGAACATGCTTTACGGCACATTTACCCAGTGGTACAAGTGTACCTCCAGTGAAGAGGAACTATCCAACTTTCCTGGACCAATGCAGCCCTGAGGTAAGGAACAAACCTTCTCTTACCTCGAGGAGGCCTCCATGACCCTGATATATTCCCACCACAGGATGCAGCGCAGAACCCGTTGACATGACTGCACTGGTGCTGGGAAGTTGGACAGGATTGGGCCCTTAAAAAGACACACACACACACATTAGGATGCATTCCAGTTAGCCAACTGAGAGAGAGTTGACTGTGCAATGGACGCTCCGATAAAGATCTGGAACATTTTCTACCAGAAAATATTTTCCTTCTTGGTACACAGCAGGCATATGCTTTGGCCAAGACCTCATTGCAATGCACTCATTGAGGGAAGAAGACTAACAGGGTCAGCTAATGACCCAAAATATCAGTCCATTTCAGCACTGAAGATAATCCATTGGCTGACATTCACCACATGGAGCGCAATGCTTAGTTTTCCAAACAAGAGATGGTGGGGATAAGGCTTAGCTGACCTGACAGTTTTGTCTCTTATGGTAGTCCTTTGTTTTGGTTTTGGTTTTTTGCAGTGAGGCAAACGTACATAAGAACATAAGAAGAGCCCAGCTGGATCAGGCCAAGGCCCATCTTGTCCAGTTTCCCTATATCTCACAGTGGCCTACTAGGTGCCTCAGGGAGCACACAAGATGCCTACATCCTGCTGTCTCTACCAAAGACCTAGCCTGAGGTAGCCTACATCTAAAACCAGAAGGTTGCACATCCCCATCACTGCCGTAGCGTGCTATGGACTTTTCTTTCATGAATCTGTCCAAACCCCTTTTAAAGGCACCTAGGCCAGACACCATCACCACTCCTGTGGCAAGGAGTTCTACACATTAATTACCAGCTGGGTAAAGCAGGATTTTCTGTTATCTGTTTCTAACTGTTCCAACACTCAATTTAAGTGGATGTCCTCTGGTTCTGGTGTTGTGAGAGAGGGAAAAGAATATCCCTCTATCCATCCCATGCATAATTTTGTACATCTCAATCATGTCCCCCCTCAGGCGCCTCTTTTCTAAAAAGTCCTAAACACTGTAGTCTGTTCTCGTGCCCCAGCCCAATCATCATTTTGGTTGCTCTTTTTTAGTTCCACTATGTCTTTTTTGAAATGTGGCAACCAGAACTGTACACAGTACTCCAGATATGGCCTTACCTTTGATTTGTACAATGGCATAATAATATTGGCCATTTTATTCTCAGGGTACATGCTCAGAGGCACATTTTTCATCTTGATCAACATGCTCTTGGACCAAATCCTAGCATTAAGAACAGCTCACACTAAGGGCACAATCCTAACCAACTTTCCAGCATTGGAGTAAGGACAATGCAGCTCTGAGTTAAGGGAACAAATATTTCCTTACCTTGAGGAGGCTTCCATGGTTGCCCTTCCCACAGCTGCAGGATGCAGCACATGCCCCATTGGCATAGCTATGCCAGTGCTGGAAGCTTGGTTAGGACTGATCCTAAGATTCCATCTGGAACACATTTCAGCAGAAATAGTAAAACAGAAGGATTGAAAATTATTTCAGCATATAAACACATTGACTTTTGGGGGCAGTCACCTGATTGTGCAATAAGGCAATCCTAAATATTGGGAATTGGTGGGGCTTACTCCTATCTGCGAATAAGCCCCACCAATTTCAATGGGACTGACTTCTTAGTAAACACATTCAGGATTGCACTGTGAATTTGTTGATTAACCACATGCATGTTATTCATTTAAAAAATTATATACCACATTTCTTACACCCAAGGTGATGTACCATACTGAATATCAATGATACAACAAATAAAACATATAAAGTTTTAGATAATTAATTCTTTATTCAATTGTTCAACCGCACAGTCCTGTGCATTTTTTCTCAATGTTGAAAGGGGCTTGTGAGCACAAGCCTATGCATGCCTACTCAGAAGTCCCATTGTGTTCAATGGGCCTTACTACCAGGAAAGTGTGTATAGGATTGCAGACTAAGAACCCAATCCAATGCATGGCTACTCAGAGAAGTAAGGCTGCAATCCTATCCACTCTTTCCTGGGAGTAAGTCACATGGAACACAATAGGACTTATTTCTGAGTAGCTATGTATAGGATTGTGCCCTCAGTACCATTATGGTCAGTGGGACTTACTCCCAGGTAAATGTGGATAAGATTGCAGCCTAAAGTGCCTACAGAAAGTTTGAATCCAATGAACTAAACCAAACTTATTTCCTAGTATACACAGTATCCAACTGTTATCGTGCTTTCAAATTAATTTAAAGTGTAGGGTTACCAGATATAAACTGGGATAGTATGTCTCTACTTTTAACCATTGTATAGAAAAAGGAATTTTGGCAGGTGCAGCTTTTGAAACCCTTCCATGCTGAGCTGCACCTACTCAAATTCCCTCTTCTATGCAATGGTTAAAGGTAGAGGCACTCTGTCCCAGTTTGTAACAGGTAATCCTACTTAAGTGTCGTTTTTTAAAAAAAAATAATTGTTTTGGCCCCTTCTATGTAATTCACAATGTCGGTTTGCTTCTTTCGTTGTCGTGTCACCTGCCCGCCCCCCACCTCGACAGCATCGACCTGCGCATGGGTCACCACCGCACTAATGAATGCACCACGCAATGGCATCTTTCAAGACCAAACACGCGATTCTGTGTCATACTGAAGATGCCAAGAAACAGCCAGCCTGCTTGTCGACAACAAACACCGATACAAACCCATTCCGCTCGCCGACCGACTCGCGAGCGCCTAGAAAAGAACGTGCAGCTCGTACAGGCTCAAGGAGGTTTGTACAGGCTTCTCCACCGCGCTCCGCTTGCAAGACTTTCCCCGCCTGCGCAAGCGCAGAGGCGCCAATCTCCGAGAGGCACGCACAAGGGGGCGTGTCCCGCCCGCTCGATGCGGCGCCCTCAGAGGAAGGGGGAGGGGCGCGAGCCGGTCCTTCTGCTGCGCAGGCGCGCGAGCTGGCAGGCGGCCGGGCCCCCCTCCGCCCTTTCACTGGTTAACAACGAGCCGGGCCGCCGCCGCTGCTGCCGCTTCGCTCTCCCCCTTCCCCCCCGCTCCCAGCACCAGCGGGGGCAGCAACACCGCAGGGTAGGGCGAGAGTGGCAGAAAGAGCAGGACGGGGAGGGAGCCGACAATGAGGCGAGAGACCAGCTGGCCTTGGCGATAGAAGGTAAGAGCGGCAGCGACGGCGGAGGCGGGGGGCTGGTTGGCTGCCTCTTCCCTCCCGTCTCCCCCCTCCCCACTGGGTCTCCCGGGCTCTCTCGCCCCCTCCCGCCGCTTCCTCCTCGCCCCTCGCCCGCCCCGGGGCTGCCCGCGCTGAGGATGGTCCCCTCCATCTCCCCCCGCCGCCGCCCCTTGGCCGCCCTGCCTTCGCCGTCCTCCTCTCCCGTCCCTCTCTCGGCACTGCGCGGCTTCTGCGGGCCCCTCCGAGGACCAATTCGGCCCCGCTTTCCCTGCGTTTCCCCCTCCCGTCCCCTCCTGGCGCCTGCGGGCTCCGACAGCTGGAGGTTCGCACGCCGCTCTCCTGCCTCCCCGTAGCCAGCCCGCAGCCCCTCGTCCCCTATTCCCTGCCCGCTCCTTTGCCCATTGTTGCTGGTGGAATTCTTCCCCACCCGGTCCCGAGCTCTGCAGCCTTCCTGCCCCACTTGCCTTTCCTCCCGGTACCCTCCTGTCTCTTCTTGAGCAGCTGCCTCCCGCATCGCCTCGTATGCCCTCGCTCCCTGGCGCCTCTCCCGCTGCTCTCTTCCCCGTCCTGTCCTGAAACGGCCTCCCTTCTCTTTGTACTATGATCCTGTGCTCTGCCGGTGCCCCTGTTGCTTTTTAGACCTTTCTTGGGTCGCCTGAAATAATTCATCTATTCACTTGCTGGTCCGTTATTTTGCCTTGAAATCTTCCTTCCTCTCTTCGTCCCTCTCCTTGCCTTTTTGCTTGCCTACAGTTATTCAGTTGCTTCCTCAAGCTCTGGGGTTTATTGTTTTCTACACAGGACCAGGGGGATGAGCGCAATCTCTGGCCAGGTTTTTGTCTTTTGTAATTGAGTCTTTCTGATCCACAAGCCCCTTCTGTTTAGAGAAGGCTTATATTCTCCTGTCTATGCACCTTTAGAGCTTTGATTACTGGAGGGAGCTGAAATACACAAACTGATTAAAAGCACATTATCTGGAGATAACTAGTTCTGCAGTGTGTGGTTGTTCTGTATGTCTGCCGTAGAGGAATGTGATGCAGAAAAGCTTAGGACTTGGTTGCTATAAATAATAAAATGTTCCAAAAAAAAATTCAAGGAATTCTCTTTGCAATCTGCCGGTGTAGTGGGGCAAAAGAGTAATGGTTTTTGAAACGTTTGTTTTTGTCATAATTCGGGTTTACAGTTTGTCATGCTCGCATACCTAGCAGAAAACTCCTACAGCATAAACTGGGGCATGTTTACTTGAAAGTAAGTCACATTGTGTTCAGTGGGGCATACTCCAGGGAAGTGATACATATGACTGCAGCCTTAATAATGTGGTTGAATGGGGTTTGTGTGTGTGTGTATGTATACAGTTTTGTCTTTCTGGCTACCCAAACATAATATAATGATTTGGTAGGTTGCTGACAAATAGACCAATGTTTTGGACTGCTTTGGTTTGCTCCACCATTCTTTCCCTTTTAGAGGCTTACAAAACTTTTGTGTTCTTGGAACAAACTATTATCTTAATACCGTTTTGAGAAGCAGGTTCTTGCTGGTTGAGAGGGCCTTTTGTTTTCTGCAGCTTCAGCAACCTGTCCTGGTTTTATTTACCCTTTGAGTAGATGTTAGAAGTCATTACCCTATTGTGTACAGAAGATTAGTGTAGGATACTAAGAGAACATCTTGCATTCCACATCACAGGTAGTAATTCCACAGATTCCTTAAGGGCGTTCCTTCTAAATGTTTTGATGGCACTTAACTATCTCTATTTTCCAGTTCTATATTTTTCACCCCTTTCTGTGGTGTTCCAGGAAAGTTACATTAGCCAGACACACAAGAAATGTATAGCTAGAACATATCCATTACTTACAATGCAGAGAATGGAATTATTCATCCCTTTTGCATTTAGCATTTGTCGTACAAAACAATGGGCACCAGACTTGAACATCAAGGAAAAGTGGTCTAGGAATTAATTGGTTCATGTAGTATTCAGATCACCATTAAAATACTTTTTCCAGCTGGAGAATAGTGGCTGAATAAGAAGTTGCACTAGATATCTGTACTGGTTGAGTCAGCCTTGGAGTACCCTGTCCTGCCTTTGATGATGTCTTTAGGACTTAACTTGTAACTGTTAAGGGCTTGGTCAGTTGTGTATTAATCCAGAATAGCTATAGAGTATTTTTTTGAGTAAGACCTTGTTCATAATTGCTCTATAATATTTAGCATCTACTTTATTTCATTTGGGGGGGGGGTTAAGCAGAGGCCCCTGCCAGCTGTGTGTTTCAGTTAAAGTTGATGAGTCTGTGAATATGTTGATGTTGAACAGTGAAATGGACAAGTCCTTCTTTCTGGAGTTTACTAAGGATCAAACTAGGGCTGCAATCCTTATACCCTCTTTCTTGGCACTGTGGATCTTACCTCAGTTAAACATTCATTCATTCAAATAGTATTTATATACTGCTTTTCAACACAAGGTTCACAAAGCAGTTTACAGGCAAATAGTAATAATAAAGTTAAATGGCTCCCTGTCCCAAAGGGCTCACAGTCTAAAAATATGCAAAACACCAACAGCAACAGCCACTAGAAAGACACTGCACAGGGGTGAAAAGGGACAATTACTCTCCCCCTGCTAAATATAAGAGGAACACCATGTGAAAAGTGCCTCTTGCCCAGTTAGCAGGGGTAACATACATGGGAGTGCACTGTAGGTGTCCTTTCATCGAATTGTGATTCTAAGAAGCATGCTCATATCTGGATGCATCTTCCTTTTTTATTTTAAGAAGGCAGCAGCTGTGGAGAAGTTCTTCCCTTTCATGCTGTTTTCCTGCTGAAAAGTGCCCCCAAACACACACAGTGGCTTTTAGGCAGGAAGTTGTTGCAAGGATAAAGAGTTGAACCTTTATCTTTGCCCCAGCCAGGATTCTCCCCACCACATTAAACTGGCTTTTTTTTAAGACAGGAGGCATTTCTGGATATAAGCTTCTGAAGACTTCTAATGGGATTCTTGGTATTGGTGGTCTCAAAAGTCTATGCAGATAGAGTCCAGTTATCTGGACATCCAAAATCCAGACATTTTTGTCCAAGACTTGTTTATACTTTCAGTACTGTGCTTATTCCTACGTGCAGGCTGTAAGTTCTATACTCTCCTCTATGGTGTGTGCCATTTTTGAAAAAATGTCGAATACCAGCAGACATCCATATGGGGAACAGTGAAAAGAGCAAGAGGAAGTAGTTCTCACTATAAATTTATGCCATTATTCCTAAATTCAAAATCCAGACACCTTCCCATCCCAAGCAGTCCAAAGAAGGGATACTCAACCTGTATGTCATCATTTTAAGAAATTGGAGGATACATTTTATGATGTTAATGGAAGCAAATGTGATGTAGAATTATACCATTGGAGCATCATTTTCTGGTTGTATGTTATCCACTCCTAGCATCCTGAAGGCTGTTATGGGTATTCTGTCACTTCCTGAATGTGCTGTTATAAATGGAGCCAGAAGTGTTTTGCTTAAAATAGTAGATTTAGTACAAGCTACTTGTGGCAGATGTTTCATATTTTAGTTCATAGAAATGCATATACTTTAAATCTAAATATAGTGCAAATCTCATAATGGTAATGAGCTTAGTTGATACATTTAAACAGTGCAAACAATTTAAATGTTCGAAACAAATTGTTGCAGAATGAATTATTGCATGCTTCTATGGAATATGCATTTTTAGTGAACTGAAGCAACACATAGTCTCTAGGGTTAATATTTTATTTTCCCTATGTTAACTATTTCTATCATTTTATTTTTCAGATCTGTATAGTGCTAATTATTTGCAACCATGGTGCAGAAATACCAATCTCCCGTGAGGGTGTATAAACACCCCTTTGAATTAATTATGGCTGTAAGTATTGGTTTTCTAATATATTCATGAATAATATTAGAATTACTATTATTCAGGTCTTTGGTTGGGCAACTTAACAAATTGTCCTTGTCCTGATTAGTGTGCTATCCAAGGATTTTTCCAGTTATGCATTCATGTTGGCTTTGAGGTGTGATGGTTTTTTCAACCTTGTTGAAATACCTGAACAAACGCCTTGGAATAGATTTGGTCTCTGTACTCTTGTTGCCAGTTCATCCAGAGCAGTGAGGAAATTCTTTGGCTTAATTGAAACTGTGCACACAAGCATAGTTAAGCATCCTTTAACATAGTTTGCTGTTATGCCTGAATTGACAAATCATAGTTAATAGCCATTGCTTCACCTGCAAAAGCCGCTACACCTACAGAGTGCTGAGCTGAGACCAAAGGAAAGCAGGCAAGCAACTCTGAAATCATGATGGGTTTGTGCTTTGCAACATCAAAGTATAAGGTGCTTTCTGAACTAAGTACTAAGGCTTCTGTGGCCAGAGTTGTCATCTACTGAGATTACATTCTCAAGGGAATAAAATAAAACTAAAAATAGTTTAGCTGACACCTGGAATTATTGAATGTCATGCTCTACTGAGTAAAACAAAAAATTCCAGCAATACTCTATTCCTGCCTAAAGCTCAGAGGAACCCTATTCTTAGAAGGGATGGGAGTGAGCTCTGCTGGTGGCAGGTTGCTTTGGTTCTGTGCTTAGGGTTCCTCTGAGCTTGAGGAAGGAATATTGCTGTAATTTTTTGTTTTACTCAGAGCATGACATTCTGTTCCTAGTGAGTTTCAGTAGTTTTAGGTGTTAGCTTAACTATTAGTTTTATTTTATTCCCTTGAGAAAGCTCTACAGAAGGTGATACGAATGGACTTCTTGAATGTGGCCTTAGAACCTGAAAATGGAATTTCTCCGTAGATTTCTGAACTATGTTTAGTTCAGTAATGTGGCTTGGTGTGGTTTCTGAATTGAGCAATGGTGGAGCATCTGGCTTTGAGACAGATTGGCTTCATCAAGACAAGATGTACACAATGCTGCAAAGTAGTACGTGTGGGGGGAGGGATGCGTATTTCTTACATAAAAATAAATTTTGTTCTTAAGCCTAGAAAAGTGTAGATGACAGACTTGTTGTAGGAGGCACAGTACGTTTGAAGGCGTTGGCAATGGCCTTTCAGACAAATTGTCAGAATGTGCTGTGCAAAAGAGTTGCTATTGACAATAGTGCCAAGTATCAATCAATCACTAGTATTTATATACCGCTTTTCAACACAAGTTCACAAAGCGGTTTACAGGCAAAACAACAACATTAAAATTAAATGGCTCCCTGTCCCAAAAGGGCTCACAATCTAAAAGAATGGAGAACACCACCAGCAACAGCCACGAGAAAGACACTGTGCTGGGGTGAAGAGGGACAGTTGCTCTCCCCCTGCTAAATATAAGAGGACACCACTTGAAAAAGTGCCTCTTGCCCAGTTAGCAGGGGTTGAAAAGTATATTTGAAAAGCTGATAAAAAATTGATCTACATTATTATACTTCTGAATTATGGAATCATCAATCAAATATGGGGAGGGAGAAACACTGTAAAAAGGAAAATATAAAATATCTTTCATCAAAAAGGTTGTTTGGGTGGTGATTGAATTTCTGTGGCTTACAATAATAATAGTAAAATAATAATACCACCAGTATTTATATACCACCTTTCTGGTAATTGGACTTCTCCTCTGACTTTAATCAAAACTGTTTACATGGGCAGGCTTTTCTCAGGCCCGTATAGGGGTTGTTACAATCACAAGTTCTATCTTTCAAGGACACTACAGTCCAGCTGGTCTCCTCCACAGTCCGGCATCTCTCTGGCTGCTCACACTCCTATGAATGGCTTGACAGGCACTCCTGCACTCTCACTGGAAGGGTCATCCTCTCACCAGCTGGAGAGACTTGTCTCTTTCAGCAGCATTTATCGGCAGTTCACGGTTACTTCCGACTGACTCGAACTGCCGTTTCAGGTGACCTTCAGGCTTCAGAGGCGGAAGCTCTTCCACTTGGCCAGACCCTCCTGCCCACTTATGTACCTCTATTTTAGATAGTGCTGAGATATTCCAGAAGATCTCAGTTTTTGCTGAGATCTTCCAGTTCCTTGGTATGGTAAGAACTTGTCTTACCAAATTATTGTGTTTATTATGCAAATATTTTTATCAGGGGCTATGTTATAATTCTTGAGAGTAGGTCTGCAAAAAGAGGCAAAACAACTGGAATTTCCTTGCTAAAGAAGGAACTCTTCAGAAAAGCATGCAGCAAAGAGTAGTGTAGGTAGGCAGATTTTAGTCATTTGTTTTGTGTCAGTAGGAAGTTGCTTGTGGATATGAACACTAAAAGCCAGCAAGACTAACGAGAAAGAGCCTACATTACTCAGCATAATTATAGTTTTGTTAGCATTGTTTCTCAAAAAAATCTCAGCGTGCAACCCCGAGGACTGGAATCTGATGAATATGAGAGAGAGAGAGCGCCTCAAATAAGTTATCTTGATTTTAAACCAGTGTGCCACTGCACATTGGTGTGTCATGAATGATTCGCACGTGTGCCATGGGAGTTTGGGGGAGGATTATTTATTGGTTGGGTTATTGGGGGAATTTGAGCCCCCCACAGGAGCATGGTGTGCCTTTACTTGACAATTTTAGTGGCTTATCACAGTGTGCCATGAGATGCAAAAAGTTGAAAATCATTGCTCTACCCCAGTGGTCTTCAAACCTTTCGGGGCCATGACCCCAATAAAGTATTAGACTGGGGACCCCACTGTCAATCTCACCCCCTCCTAGGACCCTATTCACCCACCCACCCCCTATCACTGCGCACTCCCCTTGCCCACCACTATTCACTATAACAAAATATTCTTATTAGAGAGAACAGAAAAAAAAACTACCATGAAGCCAGGCGCTAATGAATTTTTGGACAGTTGCTAAGAACCTGAGCAGGACTGGCACACCGTCTCCTGCTACCTGAAGGGGTGCATCAGATGCCTTCCCCCTTTACCTGGTGGTGCTCCAGTCCAGTAGTCTTCAACCTTTTTCATTCTCGTTAATTGGCACAACCCCACAACTGAGCCTTCCTGGCCCCATTGTGGTCCTGGCCCCAAGGTTGAAGAACACTGCTCTAGTCAATCGTAGCAGTTGCACTTCTATTTAAGAAGTAGCAGAAGATACATCAGCCTCTTCATTTTTCTGATGCTGAACATTTTCAATGTGGTTTGAGATCGTGTCAGCATTTTGAAAGTTTTAACCGAGTCTTTTTGGATCCCTTATGATCATGCATCTTGCTGGAAGGGAGTGTTAGAGTTGGCGTTATTGCATTCAAGTTTGAAACTCAGTGAGAAATAGTTTTTGATCCACGTTCTTTAGTTGCATGTGTGAATACTTGCATAGACCTTGACCCACATATAATGAGTACTTTCAGGCAGCAGGATTTTAGAGGAACATTGTGATGGATACTGTTGGGAACTAGGGTTCTGAAATTGGGCTACTTGTTAATATGGTTCTGCTCTCCGAAGCATCTCACTACTGAATTAGTACTCTGTTAATTTTGGGTGGGGAGATATATGTGCTGGCTTTCTTCAGACATTTATACTTGTATTTACACTCACGAGTATCCAGAATGTAAATATCGCTCCTCCTTCCCCCTCTTTTTCTTGGAAATAGTTTCTCACATGTACTTTCCCGCAATACAAGGAGAGTACTGCAATTGTGAATAAGATGCATCAAGAAATACAAAGTACAGGCATGCCCCAGGATCCGCTGAGGTTCTGTTTCGGACTCCACCATGGATACCTGAAACAGTGGATGCTGGCAACACCTTTTTAAAGATAAGGGAAAATTAAGCATGTCTCTTTTTTTACTTTGTTGCAGCAAAACCACTGATGTTCCCCTATCTTTTTTAATAGGCTATGGTATCCGTGGATAACCGAAACAATGGATTGCAAATCAGTGAATACTAGGGACGCCTGTATTTCTCTGTAGCCTTTCCATACAATAAAAGCGTATGGATATAGATATGCCATTTGTCTTACTCCACGGGTTTCTGCAGATGGAGTCTTGGGAGTTTATTTGGGAAACCAGCTTCCTGGGATTGTGAGAAATGTGACAATTTCTCCTCTAGCTGAACTCTTGATAAGTTCGGAAATTATTGGTGAGAAATCTTTCTCTCTCAAAAGAAGGAGAAAATAAAACTTTGTATTTTTAAAGCACAATACAGGTGCATTTTTAAGCTTGGACATGAAGGCTAGAGAATGAAATTCTATACTGAGTTTTGAATGTCACTTAAAACCTTAAAGCGGTGGGATGTAGTCTACTGGCCACATGCTTATTTTAAAATATTTGTATCCTGCCTTCCCTTTGTTCCCAAGGTGGCTAATGATAGTAATTAAAGGAAAACAGAATGTTCAAAAAAAATAGTGATCAAAATAACACCTGCTTAAAAAAAAAACACAAGATAAGCAGTAAAAACTAAAGTGAGAAAGCAAGGCGAAACAAAAAAATTTTCTCTGTCCGTGTTGGTGGAGGTTACGTTCTTAATAATAAAGGAGATAATTCAGCATTTGCAATGCTGTCTTGGAAAAGGCCATGCCCTTCATTACTGCAAGCCTATCCTTGGCCAATAGTGGCACAAGTCCCTCCTGGATGGCCTTAGGAGAGAGGCTGTTGCACAATGGAGGAAGCAGCTCTTCACTAGTCTGGTACAAGCTGTAAAGGTCAACACCAGCATGTTGAATTGCTCCCAGAAATGGACAAGCAGCTAATGTAGCTTCAGGGGCAGCAGCCTGATAGTCAAACAGCTGTGCAGTGCCCCCATGACCATAAGATTTGTATGCACCTGGCTATTTAAAGCTAGTATTGTATTATACCTGCAACTTGCTCTTATCCACTGAAAATGTTCTGCATATTTCAGGCATGTTGAAATAAAGGAAGAACCTAATTTACAAATACCTTGAAAGCCTAGCAAGAATATCTTCATACCAAAGGACAAGTATATGCCAAGGATCTACATCCGTAATGGCAGTATAGTTTTTAGTGCTGTTTTTAAGCAAGGCTTTTAATAGCTTAATAGTTATTAAACTTTAAATGTATAACCAAAGCTATTAAACTTGAAATGCGTAACATTCAAACTTGAAATGTATAACCAAAGATTTATACAAAAGATCTATTTTAAATAGCGGAGTATACTGTAAGTATACCTGTAATGGTATAGTATGTTAAAATAGCTTCCTCAATGAAACAGATTTCCATAAGAATAATCTTGTAAATATTTATATAGAGTTGGATTCAAGAGTCCTACCACACACCAGAGTGTTCCAGCACTTGTAGAAGGGCTTGTACAAGAAGCTTGGGCAGGGGAGGGTGTTAACATGAGGATTAGCGTGCAGTCAATAAAAAAAATTTTTTAAATTGTCTTTCAGAATGTTAATGGTACTGTTAGGGCTTTTTCTTTCTTTTCTTTTCTTTTTGCCATGCATCTATGGACAGTGGCAACTTTAGCTGTGCTTGTTATTTTCTTTTCACAGTGTGTCAGGAAATGACCTTGCATCACACATTCTGGGAAAGAAAAATGACAATTGGCAGGAACCTGCTGCTGAGAAACTATCAGTATTTCAAGTGTGGCTGATTGCAAATGTTAATTTTTTAAACCTTGTGGGGCTCTGATAATTCTGCCAGCGGTAATACTTCTCCCACTTGCAAAACTTGTGTGGTGGAAATTTGCGGGTGAGAGTGATAAAAGAAAGTAAAGGGCACAAAAGCCTTTTATTCATCAGTATCATCAGATCTTGTGAAAATTTTGATGAATTTTGTGAGGTTGGTGGTAGTTTCTTTTAGTAAAAGAATAGTATCTTCAGTGACATTAGTTTGTAGAAAGGGAAAATAGTGCATGTAATTAAGATGAAGCATTCGAAAGCATTTCTCATTTCATTTTCTATAATACTCAGTGTTCTTCATTACTGGGATGTATGTATGTATGGATGGATGGATGTAACAGAAACCAGTAGAGCAGGATTGGTGTAGATTTTAATCGTTTTTATTGCTGCTGAAAACAGATTCAAGGTTTTCCTTTCAGGAGGTGCTGGTATTGTTTTAGTAGAAACTCACACTTATTTTGTGAGTTTTTTGTGAAGAAACAAGTCTTTACAGGTTTGGGCTAAAAAATACTAGCTTCAGTTCAATCCTGCTGAAAGCCTGTTGCCTTGGTGAAATTTTGCTCTCTGATACTTGTACTTTCGATTTTTTTGGAAGACCACCATAACTGAAATTGACAAACCCTTTTCTTTAGTATGGTCAGACCTGCAGTTGCATTGATGGCATAACCCTGCAGAAGGCAGTTCACAACTATGATTTAGAAATATTTTGCAGTCTGAGTTAACTGTTATAAAGTGTTTTGCTGGAGTGTTAAGACTAACTTTATAGTTCAGTCCTATTCAAATTCATTCAGAGTTAAGCAGCATTCAACTCCATAGGCTGCAATCCTATACATTTACAGGAGAGTAACTTCTGTGTTGTATTTATAATTAGGCCTGGATGCAGGTAACCACAAGAGTTATCTGAGGATTACAATCAGTTGTTGCCTTCTTAAAGCTGATGACTCATTTCAAATTACAAATATTGTATGTATGCATTTTCTTGGACTTGGATAGAAATCTGAGGCTTGTATATCTGTTACTTGGCATGGCAAAGGTTATAATCAAACTTTTGTAGTGGAAGACTATCAGCTATATAACTGTTGGTTATAGCCATTGGGAATCAATCTTCCATTAAAGATATGCATGAAATAAAACTTTGCATGCATGCTGATGATCTAGCACAATCAGTAACAGATCTAATTAATTCACTACAAGCTGCAGAAAACAATTGATATGGATAGGCAGCAAAGCTTAACATAAGAAACTGAACTAAAAACTATCCACCTATGGAAAAACTATCCACTTTTGGAAAAAAGTATGTGAAAGAAAAACTGGGTTATAAATGTACAGATAGTTGTATATACATTTGTATAAGTTGAGAAATTTGGGTCTTAAAATTGATTGTACAAACCTGTGTTGACAACCCTGTGTTCCCACTAGTATAGATGGGAAATCAGATGACAAACTTGCTCCGAGTTTAGAGGGAGGGAGGGAGGGAGGGAGAGAGCACCGTTACAAAAGCAGCCACCTCCGTTTTCTGACCTGCACAGTATTTGTAGCAATACCAGCCTGGTTATTGGGGGGGGGGGGCGAATAAGCCTGAAACTGTAACCAAATTTGATGCTGCTTAAGCTTACAGGCTTCTTTCCTCCCTTCAACCTAACCAGGCTGGTATAGTTGCAACCAAACGTAATGGTGATTAAGCTAAACCAGCCTCATTACATTTAATTGAGGGAAGGGAATAAGCCTATAAACAGCATCATGTTTAGTTGCAGCTACACCAAGGGCATGGTAGCACTGTGAGTTAGACTGCTGCTGCTGAGCTTGCTGACCGGAAGGTTGGCAGTTTAAGACCATGAGGCAGAGTAAGCTCCCATCGCTTGTCCCAGCTCCTGCCAACCTAGCAGTTCGAAAGCACGTAAAAATGCGAGTAGATAAATAGGTACCACTTCGGTGGGAAGGTAACGGCATTCCGTGTGCCTTTGCATATAGTCATGCTGGCCACATGACCATGGAAACTTCTCCTTGGACAAATCCTGGGTCTTTGGCTTAGAAACGGAGATGAGCACCACCCCCTACTGTTAGTCATGACTAGACCATTCGGTCATGGGGAAACCTTTCCCTTTCCCTTACACCAATCTCAGAGAAAACATAGTCATAAAACTGCATGGAATGGGACTTCCAGTGGCATAAATTTGTTGGAGTTGCCTCCACAGAGGTAATAATGTCCCTCAAACTTGACTTATCCATGGGTCATAGGATAAATTTGGATTTTTGGCTCCAAACTTGCCCTTGACTTACCTATGAGAGTATATATGGTAAACATTACTAAGGAATAAATGTAACAAGGAACAAAAATGATCTGTGTAAAAATTATAAGAAAGCTCTATAGGGTTTTAAGTGTGAATTTAACTTCAGCTGTAATTTTATTATTCTGTAGTATATTGGCTACCCTTACATCTTCATTGCCTCTACCTTTAATGAGACTGCTCTCAGATTTCTGCTGTCAGTGGAATGTGTTCCTTCCTTGCTGAATAAGCCTTGCTGAATGATCACTTCCTAGGGTTTTTCTTTGGGGAGGGGGATGTTGTGGTTAATGTTTAAGGAAAGGCATTTTCAACACACTTAGTGAAAAATCATCTAGTGTCTGACCTTGGCTCTTGTGGAGAAGCAAGAGGTTCTTGCATCTTACGCTTACAGGCTATTTTCTCTACTGCTTAACTGCCCCTGCAGTGCTACTTTCCAACTGTGCTAACAAGAAGTTAAAAGGGCATTTTCCTTCCCATTTCTGCTGGTTTTATAGAGAAACATTTACCTCAAAGCCTTTCTGTCTTCTGAGTGGCAGAGGACATGCTGTTGCTTTGCAAGGGAAATGCAACCTTGTTGAGACAAATGACATTTTCAGCAGCATCCAAATGAAGAAACTTTAATTTTTCAATAACTGTGATACAATCCTAGCAGTATTCACTCAAAAGAAGTAGCTGAGTTCATCGACTCCTGCATTCTAGTAACTGTTTAGAATTGCAGGTTAAAATTTGGAAATGGGTGCTGCAGAGCAAACCAGTTAATACATATTTACTCATGCAGGTCCTACTGTGTTCAGTGGGACAATACAACACCTCCTACAGTCAGTCACGACTAGACCATTTGGTCGTGGGGAAACCTTTACCTTTTTATTTTATAGTAGTAGCAAATACAGTAGAAGTGTACTTCCTGTTATGATTGGTACCCCTTCTCCCTCACCCACCTCCTTTACAAGAGATGAACATTTTTTTAAACCTTGGAGTATTCAAACACTTTTCTTTTTTTTACATGTGTCTCTAGCAAAACCAAATACATATCCTGGTTTTCTTTCAAATACCTTCACGTTTTATTTGGTGAACTTAAACCTTTGGTGTTCAGAGAGATCTTTTTTAAGTCAAACTAGAGACGTATCTGTAAGAGATGGAATGTAATTGTTAAAACAGTTTTGCCTAGCTTAAGAGTGTTCCAGTACTTTGTCTTATTGTTGTGCTTCCTGAAGACATAATGAGCATTTCTGAGGGAAGTAAATAACTATTGGGAAATCCTCCAAGTACAAAAACTTGGCAGTTCTCATATTTGCCCTCAACTCGCTGGGTTGCTTATGACCTAGTGCAGCACAGGCAGAGATATTTTTGTGCTTTCTTCCTGCACACACCTTCCCCCCCACACACAGACTGCGTGAATCCAAAAGGTCCTTTTTTGTCTTCATAGTAGTCTCCTGTAACCCACAAGACTGTAGAAACTAGTGTTATGGAATTTAGCCTTGTTTGGGCCACAATAGAAGAATAAGCAGTAGGTTTCCTGATGAAGTTGCTTGCTTTTCCAAAATTTATTGTGTTGCTTCACTTGATGGAAAATCTGAATTATATCACATTGGGTTCCATTCAAGTGTCAAGAGTTATTCTGGCAGTATATCTTACTTTCCCACCCCATGAGAAAACTTCCTGAGTTTGTATGTAAAGTATTTTGCTTTTAATTTTGAAGAGCATGTATTTTTGCTGTGGAACTTGCTTTTAGATAAAACCCTTCTTTGCCAAGTTCAGTTCTAGCTGTGTGGTATTTTTGTACAAACCTTGCTTCTGTAATGAATAGCATTTAGTATGAATAGTTGCTTTTGAACTTGTTCCTGTTTCTGATTGTGCTCCACAGATAGGGTGGTAAGGAGGAAGGAAGCAGGTGAAAACATTACTGGCCTTCTAAAGCAAGGCACCGGTGCATTTGATGCTGGGAGATAATTTCAGAAGCTGTACTTTTTGTATAAGAAGATGCTGACTTTCAGCACTGCAAGCAAATTGTCGCTTACTGTCCTAACTCACGGGTCTACAAAATTTTCAATAGGACGGCCACATTGTATATTTTACACATTTTGTAGGATGAAAAAATCAGTTTTGTATCAGGCGGAGCCACGTGATGCATGGTCCACTGTCTTTGACCAATCCATTGCAAAATCCAGTTTGTTATGATTTCTTTTCTCAGGTGTAAAAATGACGCTATATCTTCATAATCAGGTTGACAGGCTGGCTCGTTATTATAACCCACGGGGCTCGTTGTTTTTATATTGTTTTTAAATTTGTTTTTAATTGTGTTCTTAATTTTTGATTGTATTGTTTAATTCTGTTTTAATTGTTTTTAATTGTGAATTGCTATATTGTTTTTATATATATATTGTAATGCCGCCTTGGGTGCCTTCGGGCACAATAAGGTGGGGTAAAAATCTAATAATAAATAAAAATAAATATAAATAAATAAATAATCGTTTTATAGCCTTGTTGAAAAGTCAACATATAGAAAACACTGTTTGTTTTGTTGACAGTGGTGAGGTTAACACTGAAGAATTATGGTTTGAAGGTCTGGAAACATTTGGCTCAGGTGACTGAAAATGAGGGTTGGCCAGGCTAACACCGTTCTGGCCACATAGAAAGGAGTGCGGTGGACTGAACTGCATTTGTTAACTGTTAGACTGCATGGTTGGGGAAGAAATATTTTGTTGAGGGCTGGATACAATCTTTTGGTGGGCCGAATGTCATAACCCACCAGTTTGGGACTTCACACATTCTATGGAGAGGGATGGACTCTGGGGTTATTGGTGTGTGTGTGTGTGTGTGTGTGTGTGTGTGTGTGTGTGTGTGTGTG
>JAJKFI010000048.1:6903712-6950133 GCA_029204185.1 Lerista edwardsae
GTGTGTGTGTGTGTGTGTGTGTGTGTGTGTGTGTGTGTGTGTGTGTGATTATAACCCTCTCCGCTCCAACAGAAGGCACTTCCATTTGCAGATTAGGATACACATCTAATGTTGTAAGTGTGTCCCTTTTAGAAAGAATTACCTGAAAAGATATTTTAACACAATAGTCCTCTATTGAGCTATGTAGTCTTGAACTAGGTCTAGCAGCATATTTTTAATGCTCTGTAGTCCATACTAGGCCAGAATGAAGGTTGTATACAAAAAGAATTGCAAGTCTACTTAGCGTTTTGAGGTTTTTTTTACTACTAGCTCTATTTGTTCTGAGAGATTCTTTACAACCACTGTCTCCAGTTATCAGTAGCAATTATTTTACTACTGTGTGAATAAGTGATAGTCTTAATTTTCTAGAAGTAAAGTACCTATACTGCCAATGAATGCAAGTGCCTGATGAATATTCCCTCACTGGTGGTACAGTATTTGGCCATGTGTGTACTGCACTTAGTTGACTTTCTGGCAGATGTCTGTTTAATTTACAAGGGGAATGATTGATTCTCTTATCCTGTAAAGCCTGTATTGATTCTCTTTATGGAAAGCCATATTAGCATAAAGGCAGGAATAGTGCTTATCCCCTCATTCTTTTAAACTTGTCCAATAGAGCATCACTGTGCTTTGAAACTTGAAAATCTCCTTCCGTGTTAGACTTCTATCACAATCTCTATTGCTGGCAAACAACTTCAGATGCTGTTGCCACATGCTAGATAAGCTCGCTGTTCCAGTTTAGTGAGTAGCCTCAAGTTAATGTGACGAACACATAATCACAGAACAAAAGGTTACAATTCTCTTGAAGTTGTAGGAAAGGTTTGCAAATGACCAGTAGTACATGAAGACAAATATGAACTGATTGGCTTGTGAAAGCTGAACTCTGTTGAAAGCATTTAGAAAGAAAATACTTTTTACCCAGCAGATAATTAAAGTGCGGAACTCTTTGCCACAGGCTATGGCAATGGCCTGGATGCTTTTAAAAGATTGGACAGATTTTTGAAGGAAAAGTCCTTTGCAGGCTACAGGCCATAATGGGTGAGCTACCTCTTGGTTATAGAAGTCAGCTACCTGGGAGTGGCAACAGGATGTCTTGTGTGCTCCCTGAGGCATCTGGTGGGCCAGTGTGAGATACAGGAAGCTGGACTAAATGGGCCTTTGGCCTGATCCAGCGGGGCTGTTCTTATGTTCTTAAGCTACAGGCTACATAGGATTTTGGCAAAATTCTACTGTTACAATGCTATTGGGCTTTAATTGATATAGACCATGCTGTAGCATCTGCAGAAAGGGTACATATTCTAAGGGTTAGGCCATGATGTTAAGTGTAAGAAACTGACTGACATCCTCTACCTCAAATATTTCTTGTGGAAGCAAACTGCACACAGTGAATATGCAGCATGTTATAAAGTAGTGGTAGTAATACACACACAGAGACATACATTTATCTTCGGGACAAATTCAAGCTTCACCATTTCATTGAAATCTAATATGATTGTTTAAAGGTATTTACTGCTCAGCATGACCCAGCCAGTGTGTGAAAGAATATGTGGAGAGGGCAGGTTGCACAGAATAGCATAGCTATTGTGTCTCAATCCCTCAGCCCATATTCTAGCCACTGAACTGTGCACTTTCAGTTAGAAAGTTCTGCTTTCTCCCCCCTAATGTCATCTTTAATTCTTTCCTATTTTAAGTCAAGAAACAACATAGGATAACTTAAAAGGTCCAGTTGCTAGAATTTTATGTGATGGTGTTGACATAAACCTACAAGGATGTAGGCAGACTTTATATCAGACTTCAGTGAAGTGTCATTAGACAGTTTAGTGTACACAATGAGACCTAAAGCTGTTCAAGCTGAAATAACACATGAACAGGTACATTAGTCTTAAAGCCAGAGATTCTTGACCTTGGGGTTTTTGGGAATCAAAGGGGTTCCATCTCTGAACAATTAAAAAAAATTATCAGTATTATCAGTGGTTATTGAGGCATTTTGTTCCTAGCTATGTAAAGTAAAACCAATCTATTGACACCTTTTGAAGTCGTACTGGTGCATAATTGGACTGGTGGTGATAATGATTTTGGCAGTCTGGGGAAGGGGCTATGAGGACATATTGGGAAATCCACTGTAGTGGGGGAAGCCGATATTTTAATGATTTTCACGATTGTGAAAAGGTTAAGAACCCTGTTCTAAACTGAAACTTATTTATAGTTCTTATGGTTGCTAAGCAACTCTCTACATTTTCATGGGATCTGCTAGCAGGTTGTGTGTGTTTTTTTTAAGAAAGGCAGTATTGAAATTCTGTCAGGTGCATTTAGTGTGGGACTCGGCCATATCCCAGCATAGCATGCCAAGAATTGCTCTTGGAAAATGAATGCCTCTCTAGCACAGAGCTGGCTGGATGAGATCACTTGTATGAGGAAAGTCAGCTGAACCTTTGAAAATATTTGTATATTGATCTTAAGTAAAGGATTCGAAGAATGCTTATGTTGAGTTCCGCTGTTATGGTCTGGCATCATCATGGTTTCAGAAGGCGCACCAGCTTCTTACTGATGTCATGCGTTCGTCTTGGCTAAACCTTTTCTGTTTCTCTGGGCCAAGAGAGGGGGTTGTAGGCCTTGGCATAACCCAGAAGTGGCTTCTGGGAGGGCCAGAGATGGCCCTCCAGCTGGCACTCTTGGCAGTGCTAAAATAAGGAAGGCTTTAAAAAACTTTTTCTGCTTTTTAAAACACCTGTAACGCGTACCCCAGTATCTGTGGCAGGTCTGGGAATGAAACCCCCTGCAAATACCAAGGATTACTGTATTCCTTTAATTCAAAATGGTTGAATCTTGTGTTGGCTGAAAGGTGATGCACATAGAGGCCAGATATCTTGGGGGGGGGGGGGAGATTGAATGAATTTGTCATGCAATACTCCAACCCTTGGTTTCCAAGCCTTGAACAAAAGGCTTCATATTTCAAGAAAGGTTTTTTAATTAGTGCTAGGAACATATTAGAATGATGACCACCAAGCATAGGCTCAACGGTGTTCAGTCTTCTGAAGGTAAGTTTCTGCAGTTTGTAGCACAGTTGTGACCACAAGATTCTTAGAATGCACAATCCTTTTCAGCTGAAAGTAAGAACACATTGATCTTCTCTGTCCCTAGTTTACTGTGTATTGTTCTTGCAATCTTTGGTTCAGCACAGCTGGTCGGTCTCTCTCTCTCTCTCTCTCTCTCTCTCTCTCTCTCTCTCTCTCTCTGTGTGTGTGTTACAGAAGTGAACTGTATTTTTTTCTATTTCATTTT
Organism: Lerista edwardsae; assembly: GCA_029204185.1. Taxonomy (NCBI): domain Eukaryota; kingdom Metazoa; phylum Chordata; class Lepidosauria; order Squamata; family Scincidae; genus Lerista; species Lerista edwardsae. Next base: position 6,907,034 of record JAJKFI010000048.1, read on the forward strand.
ACAACTGATTCCTGTTTGATTGTATAAGAAGTAGTGTGATCTTATGAGTTCAAAACCTTCATGGGTTCAAAACCAGTTTAAAAATTTACTCCATTGGCTCTTTAAATAAAGAGCTTTCACTAATATGCTCTGTAATGGCATTCAGTTTTGCCTTTGTGCTATATTTAGGGCACTTGGAACAAAATGTGATCATTGTGTATAATCCCAGAAGCTAGGCTTTTAAGGCTAAATAATAGAACACAGGCAGGAACTAAATGAATTTAATAAATTTCCTTATAAGAAAATAATTCACAGCAGTGTTAAGTGCAAGCAAGGGCAATTAGTTTTTGATCTCTATGCAAAAAACAACACAAAGTATGTTATATAAGTTGATTCCATTGCAAAGTAATTGCTCTTATAATCCTGTCTAAGAGCAGCATTTGTGCATTAAAACATTGTTGTCTGGGATCACCTGTTCTTGGTGCTTGTGCTATTGGCAACTCATTGATTCTGAGAGAAACCAAAAAGAGTTTAAATAGTACAAAAGCAATCTCCTTGCGGTGTTGGGTGCTGGAAAATACTGTAAGAGAATGCTGTTTGTATCATGTTTATATTCATTGATATGATACATCAGGCATAAAATTGTGTTTGAAGAAACGTGTTACGTAAATTCAAATATTTTGCTGAACTTGGAATGCAATGTTCAACAAAACACTATAGACTCTGAAAGAGGCTTGCTTTATTATCCTTGTCATTACAGTGGAGGGCGTTTATTCACAGGTTTAGAATGCAAAGAACATTATGTGTTTCCTCTAATCTCACAGCACTCCTATGACACTCTTGTGAACGTATGTGCCACCTAGTGAATGTATAAATTATGAATTCCAGTTTCATAGCTAAACATTTTGTCCATCTCCTGAAATCAAGGAAGGATGAGCTAGTCTGATTTGGTTTAATCGTGTTTCCAGTCCTGATTTGCAGAGTAAGCATGAACCATAAACTTGATATAAACCTGCAGTGGGAGAAGGGAACATGTGAGCCTGAGAGGCCATCAAGGCTTGATTATATAGACCATGGTTTGGTGTTGGGACCAATCCGATTTGTGAAGTGGCCTTTAAATTCAACATTAGTGGTTCAGTTTGAATTTATTCAGCTTAGGAGTTAATCAGACCTCATCCAATATCATTCTGTACATTTTTTAAAGGTAAAAATGCAGCTTTTCTAGTGTTTCAAAGAGCATTAAAAATCAATTTCAGCAGGAAGGGAAGCTATAGACTTTGCAGGTCTTTAACTAGAACAGTACTGTGTTTGAGTGATGATTATGCTCTTTGTGCCTTAAAACTAGAAGCACAAAGGGTTGCTGAGCAGAGTTCCAGCTGTGTGCAAATATTCCAGCTGTGTGCAAATATTTAATCTATGGAACATATACAGTATGCTAAATTATTCTAACATGTGCAACTGGAACACATTGTAGTCATAGTTGTAGTCATAGTGGAATCCCTTCCACCAAGGCATGAAAATAAATTCTAATATCTAGAGTTCCTCCCAACAATGTCTGCAAGTATTCAATGCACCTCTACTGTGATGGAAGTGAAATGGTCATGTCATCTTGAGATATGCAGCTTGTTGTTCAGTCACTAAGTTGTGTCCGACTCTTCGTGACCCCATGGACCACAGCACGCCAGGCCTCCCTGTCCATAGCTTCTGGAGTTCGCCCAATTTCATGTTCATCACTTCAGGGACACTATCTAACATCTCATCCTCTGCCGCCCCCTTCTCCTTTTGCCTTCAATCTTTCCCAGCATGAGGGTCTTTTCTAAAGAGTCCTCTCTTCTCATGAGGTAGACAAAGTACTTGAGCTTCAGTTTCAGGATTTGTCCTTCCAGGGAGCAATCAGGCTTGACTTCCTGTAGGATTGACTGATTGGATCTCCTTGCAGTCCAGGGGACTCTCAAGAGTCTTCTCCAACACCATAATTCAAAAGCATCTATTCTTTGGTGCTCTACCTTCCTTATGGTCCAGCTCTCACAGCCATACATTGCTACTGGGAAAACCATAGCTTTGACTATGCGAACCTTTGTTGGCAGGGTGATGTCTTGGCTTTTTATTAAGTTGTCTAGGTTCACCATAGCTTTCCTCCCAACAACAAGGCAGAGATCCATGAAAGGGAGATATGCAGTAGCTAATAGTAAATTGATATTACACACAATGCCATCAGATACAGGTGCTAGTGTATGCTGCTAAAAAGTGATGCCAGTGTCTATGTGGACTAATTTATAGTTGATGGAAAGGAAGCTGAATGTTGAAGCAGGCAAAATGTTAGTGTTCTACCATAGTATATTGCTGTGCACGAGCATGGTCAAGTGAAAAACCAATCAAATAACTCAATGAATTCCTTGCCTTTGAAAGGGTCATAAGCAACTGAAGCATACACATGTTTCCTTTTCACTTTGAGATTAAGAATCTAAAATCCCCTCATAAAATGTAGGATATATGTTCCCATAAAAGAGCTATCTGAATGGGACATAACTAAATTGCATGAGTGTGGCTATTTTGGATTATTACTGTTGCCTCTGGTTACTTCTAGAGGTTGACTTTAGGGGGAATGCAAACCATGCTCTGCTTCACAGTGTTGCACAATTTACTGTAATCAATTGCAAAACAGGAAGAGATGACTAAGACCAAATAATTACATTTATGCAAGTTCTTGAGTGAATGTGCGGTGGTTCTGCAAACAAAAAACAAAAAACACCACATGCTCAAGTGAAGCAAATGTGTGTAAGTGCAACTTCAGAATTCATATTTAATTGTTCTAATGGGCTCTCAGCTTGGATGTGTGTGTATTTGAAGGATCTGTTTTTGCGTATCTTAGGGGTGTGTGAGGGGGAATATCAAAGAGTGTGTGAGTTCCAAAACTGCCCAGCTCTATGAGGAGGGAATGCAAAACACCTGGTGAGTCTGATATTGGGGATTGACTTGCAAGTTAAGAGCCTTCTTTTTGACAGTTCTGTTTGCTAGTTTTTGTGAAATTCAAAGATCTGTAGTTTGGATGCTGTGATTGTTTTGGTTAAATTAGGACTATTAATTTGTGGGCAGCTTAATAAAAGGCATTATGTTCTTGGACATAAATACAGACTGATAAATGGTACCCAGCAGTCATTAGTGCTGAGCTGCAGTACTTGGGGACAACATTACTGTAAGGAACAGGCTTTAGATGCCTTTAATAGTCTCCAGGGTGATACTTGGGGAAACTCTCTAGATAGCTCTTTAAAGCAGTGATAATTAGCATCTTGAAATTCTCCAGTGCTGTACACTTCTGTTGATAGTCACTTCAGATGCACGAACGAGTATCTTTTAATATTGGACAAATCTTATTAGAACAATTTTTGTGGAAGTGAATTGAATAAACTGTTATCAGGTTAAGCCTATAAAAAGAGTCTTGTAGCAAAGCATTTGTGTGCTCTCTTCTCCCCACCATTGCAGGCTTATGAAAAAAGGTTTCCCACATGCCCCCTCATTCCTATGTTTGTAGCCAGTGATACTGTGAATGAATTCAAGAGCGATGATGGGGCGATCCACATGATTGAAAGACGCTGTAAACTGGACATAGATGCACCGCGACTCCTCAAAAAGGTAACGGAATAAAATCAGTTGGACTTGCAGGTAAATATTCACACTCCAGAATGCTGCATCTTTACCCATATTCCACTTTTTCTCAGATTGCAGGGGTAGATTATGTTTACTTTATTCAAAAGAACTCCTTGAACAGAAGAGAACGCACTTTACACATAGAGGCCTACAATGAAACTTTCTCAAACAGAGTTGTCATTAATGAACGTTGCTGTTACACGGTGAGTAACTGGGAAATCTAACAATACCACAGGTTGGGGCAGGCTGGCATTTAGCCTTTGGGACCCTGAGCATCGGTTTGTTCATCGGCTCTTCCTGCCTACAAACGTGTTTTATTTTCCATGTATTGCTTCCTGCTATTTTTTGAGCTGCGAAACTTGGTTTTAACAGTATACAACAGTGTTATGTTTGGACATGTTCACAGCATTGAATGTAAAATCTAAGTCTGTGCTTGGGCAGTACCAGCATTGGGACTGGTGGGTTTTCAAAGGTCTAAGCACTGTGTTTTGACTGATTTCAGCCAGCATGTGCATTAGCAGATGAATTTTCTTCTATGTATTTCTACTTTACAGCATATTGTGCCAGTGTATAGAATATGATGTAGATGAGCTGAAAAGGTCTTCTACCAATGTCTGTTATGCTTGCTGGCATCCACATTTTCCTGATCTCCTCTTAGGTAAAATGCTGGACAAAACAAGAGAAAAAAGTTATCTCTTGTTGTAAAGAGAAAGATTCACAGTTTCAAATTCTTACCAGTTGAATTGATCCAGAGAAAATGTATATGCTTTAATGTACTGCAAATCAGCCAGCTATTTCATTCGTATGTCAGACTGGGCATCTTTCAATTTTGGTCCTTCTGCACAAAGAAATGTCTGGTCACACCCAGACTATGCTGGTACTAGTGCTACCATCTGTCCAGTGAAAAGTCCTGCTATTATTTAAAAGTAGTTTCACTGGAACAGTTCACTCTCAGTGTTCATTTGGATGCTACTTGATCCATGTGCAGACCATAAAAAAGCCTTGACTTGTGATTGTACATTTGGGGGTGGAAGAGATTGCAATATTTTGAGAAGACCTTACTGCATGCAGTCCCCAATCCTTGTAGCAGCTGTTTGTTAGTATCAATGCTGCCAAAGATAACCCTCAAAAGTGGGCAAGTGGCATCCATCTGAGATCAGACAAGCTGCAAGCAGTTGGAGAGGCGTCTGAAGGATGACTTGTGATTATCTGGGCTGTGGAGTGGGGAGGTCCCAGACCCTCTGAAGCCTTTCCCAGCTGCTTGCAGACTTACCGTCCTCAGGGGGATGCTGCAGCAGAGCGGCTTCTAACAGGTACCTACCTCTGGAGTCAGCTATTTCAAAATGGCACCCCATGTGTCACAGATCCAAGTAGCACAGAGGATGGTTGTAGCATCTCTCACCCTGGAATGAAGCTTGTAGCCCTGACCAGGACAAAAGACAGGCACAATCTGCTGTCTGATACAGCTTACATAAACTTGTTTAATGGTAGGAAGGACTCTGTAAGCAAGGAATTCATTCAGAAAGATATGGAGAGTTGACTGACTAAAAGTGCCCCAGTGAAGGTCTTAACTTGATATCCTAGACATTTAAGTAAGCCAGATTATCATGTGTTGAATGCTCTTAACTTTGTACAGGCATGCCCTGGTATCCACTGATTCAGTATCCACCGTTTCAGTTGTCCACGGATACCATGGATACTGGAATGTGTATAAAAAAGATAGGGGAAAATGAAACATGTCTCTTCTACCTTGTTGCACTAAAACCACTGATGTTCCTCTATCTTTAAAAAGGCATCCCCAGTATCCACGGTTTCAGATATCTACAGTGGGTCTGGAACGGAACCTCAGCAGATACCAGGGCATGCATGTATAGGATCAGATTGTTGAAAAGGTTAATCATTTCATTTAACCAATACTTGACAATTTCTTTATAAAACCTGCCTTGACAACTTCAAAATAGACTTTCTTGACAGGAGTGTGTACCTTACTGATTTCTGTGCTGGTGGAGGAAAATTAACAAAGGGTATACTGGGTGGTGAACTATTTTGAGAGGGTATGCTCCAAGGATCAATAAGCTTCTAAAAAATTATAAAGAGAACTTAAATCTAACAAATGTGAGCTGTGTCATATTGACATTTTCAAACCAGACTCCTCAAGTGCCTTACAGGTGTTCTATTTTTTTTTAACACCATGTACCCACTTTCTGTTTCTAAACTGTCCAGGTGCACCCAGACAATGATGACTGGACCTGTTTTGAGCAGTCTGCAAGCCTTGATATTAAATCATTCTTTGGCTTTGAAAGCACAGTAGAAAAAATTGCCATGAAACAATATACCAGCAATATTAAAAAGGTGAGTTAACAAGGTAAAAGGTGAGCACCTGGCTTGGTGGTTACAATCTAAGAAGCTAGCTGGTGCCACTTCTAGGAATTTACCACAAGGCTGGGACTACATTCTGGACCAATTTAGGCTTTGTCTTGCTGTGTCTTATCTGGCCTTGTAACCTGTGGTTGCTCTTATGCCATGCTAGTGGCACACTAATTCAAAGGATCCAGTGGATCCTAAACTCTGTATCCAGTGGATCCTTACCCACTAGTAAGTCATGACTTGATTTTTTTTTTTTTTGTGGGTCGTGAAACTGGCAAGGAAAATGTATTGAGCCCTAGGGAAATTGAAATGGAACAGCACATGCATGTTTACTCATAAGTAGGGAAACATGCCTTGGTTCACTCTGAAGGGTAGGCTGAGGGGAATACAAAGCCACCAGACCAGTCCCAGTTCACTGAACACAGGCCCCAACAAAATATTGAGAACGACGGCCCCCTTCCAAGCTGACAAGGAAACGTATTGATTGCTATGGAAAGCGAAACTGAGCCACATATGCTTGTTTACTTGTGAGTAGGCAACCCTGCCTTGGTCCACTGGACAGGCATGCAAGGCTACCAGAAGTCTCAATCCAATGAACGTGGAGCTCAATAAGTGCAGTTTATTGAAGAAGGCAGTTCTTCTCCCTCCTCTCACACACAGTAAAAGATACAGTGACTTGTACTGCTGGTAGAGTGCTGGTTTTTAAAGTTTCATAAAGCTAGGTGGGTCCCAGTAGAGTGTCATGTTAAGAAGCGCGTCCCAGTTCTAAAATATGTGGGAACCACTGAGCTAAGCTGTTTATTTGGGAACTGTGTACCGGCCATGGCTCAACAATAGCTTATACTAGTGGCTTTCACTAGTTCCTGGAACAGATAACTCTGTCATACCAAAGTACATCAAGAAATGGTTTGTGTCCCTTAAAATAACTGAAGCCCTGCAAGCATGTCTTGACAGGCATCCGTGTAATATATTGTGCTTATGAGCAGATATATTGGATGTAACTAGTTCTAAGAAACTTCCAAAACAGGAAGCTGCCTTATTAAGCCTATAGTTGCATCATCACTAGGGGAAGTCCAATCGAGCCACAACCAAAAGTGGCTACAGAAGGGCTAGGGAGGCATTTGTACTTCACCTGGTATCTGTCCATAGCCTTTGCAAGCCATAGAAGTAGGTTCATTATTCCTGTCATTGTTCTTTTTTTTTTTAAGGCAGGCAATACTAAAAGTAATAGGACAGGCTGTTGGAGAGTGTTTGTAGTGGGTTACTCTCAGGTAGGCCACACATGGTTTTCCAAAAACAAGAACTAATGATATAACTTTTTCCAGAAAGCGATGCCAGTACAGAGCCAGTTGTGGTGTACAAAGTACAATTTTTTCCCCAAAAAGCTTATGCATTGACCAGAGAATTGCCTTGCTTTCAAAGGGCAAAGAAATAATTGAATACTATCTGAAGCAGCTAAGAGAAGAAGGAATAGTGTATATCCCCCGTTGGACTCCCCCTCTTCGAAATGCAGTTGAACACATAACATCTCATGGAGGACGGACGCTGTCTTCTCCAATCAAAATTCCTGAAACTGCCATTAAGGAGGGATTAATTGCTAAGGACTCCAACACATGTAACAGCGCAGCAGATCCAACGCCAGGAACACCTGATGGTGTGTTGTTTGCCTGTTCTGATTTCTTGTGTTGCTGCTTTGAATATCTCTGTTTATAATGTAACCTGACTTCAAAAAATATAGGCAAGGAGTATCCACTACACTACTTATTTCTGCAACCAAGCTGCTTAATTTAGGTTGTATGGAATAAGTTGAACAAGCAGCTTTATAACTTTATCTGTTTATGTAACAGATAATATGATTGTTGTAGACACTGGTATTTTATTGACTGGAAACTTGGTTGGAAAAGGAAAGCACAGCTGAAATTGACTGAGGCTTTGCAGAGCCACTGAAAATTGGAAACAGAAGGAAAGTGATGCAGCTGAAGGTTAGATGATGCAGGCACCTGCCCCATATCTGCAGGCAATCAGTTCCAGGGGCCCCTATAGATATGGAAACCACAGATATGAGAAACCCTATCTCCTTGGCCCCCACGTGCCCATTAATATTTTGATGCTTACCGCTGTGTAAGTGTTCCTTCCTTTTACAGGATGCTGTAAAGCATGCTAGTTTATAGTGACATGCAGGCAAGCAGCCTGAATGTTTGAAGATTGAACATTAACAGGAAGCAGTTAATTTCTGCTTCTTGTTTAGTTAGTCTTTTCAAGTATTCAGGCTGCCTGCTTGCACATCATGAATGCTTATAGTGTCTTGTAAAAGGAAGAAACATTTTCACAAGTGTAAGCATCTATTATATACAGAGTTAATGTGTAGCAACCAGATGTGTGGATACAGGGAGACGCCTGCAACTGTTAAAAAAGGCTTAAGATGGCCTTTACTCTGTGAGTCTTTCCACTTCAAGTTTGTGCTCAGAAAACATTGTCTATCTGACTCATTGTCTCTAACATTGCATAAATTCCTATTTCAGACAAACTAGATGCAGATTACATCAAGAGATATTTGGGTGACTTGACACCACTTCAGGAAAGCTGCCTTATAAGGCTTCGACAGTGGCTTCAGGAGACACACAAAGGCAAAGTAAGAATCTTTCTCCCTCCTTGACATTCTGTCCATTGGAAAAGGTACACAGTACGCAGAATGTTCTGACAGGACATGAGTAATTCACCCAAAGAAATGGGTGGTTGTTTAGAAATGAGTTCAGTGGATCTTGAATCAGTTTGAACTTGATATCTTTTTCAGGGTGTATACAGGCCAAAATGGTCAGCTACCCAGAGAGAGAGAGAGAATTGAGTTGTTTTGACTCTTAAGGAAAAGTTATGAAACCTCTACAAACTAACCAGTTTTACCATATCCCTTGAGGGGATTTACTATGCTGCTGCAAGGCTTATTAAGAGGTGATGCTACTTTATTAACCAGTGCAATGGCTCTGTCAAAGAGAAGACACTAGAACACATGCTTGGGCTTGTGGTTCATCATGGGATTTTATTACAAGTTCTGGCACAAATTCTAACTTTTTCTCTTATGAAACTTCTATGGCCCTCTGCTCCCATAATAGTAGTTCATGCACGCCTGACTCACACCCATCCCTCTTCTATTCAGAAGCTATCTTAGTTGTTCTTTGTGTCTCCAGTACTCAGGTAAAATACCGTATCTAAAACAACAGTTTATTGTAAAAACTACACACACCCTAGTTTAGAAAAGCAAACTGTCCTGAACCGGCTATCAAGGAAAGATACCTAAAGGCATCAAAATTTAATCATATTTAGCAGTGGTTCTCAAACCTTTTAGCACCAGGATCCACATTTTAGAATGACAATCTGTCTGGGACCCACCAGAAGTTATGTCAAGTGCCGTCATTGTGACGCCAGAGCCTGCTGCTTTCCTAAGAATGGAGCAATAAGTTGGACTATTTCTCAACCATTTTCCAATAGCAAAGTTAATCTGAAAGGAGAAAAAAAAGCCTATTTACAACCTTGACCCAAGCAAAACAACCGCATACCCCTACCTCTTTCTAGTGTCCCATCTTCCCATACTTTCAGTGATGGCTGTGCTAGCTGCTATATGATCCACTTGAAATTGGCTCATGGCCCACCTAGTGGGTCCCAGCCCACTGTTTGAGAAACACAAATATATATTCGATATATTTTGCAAAACAATACAATAAATATTACTAAATTCTACATAAAAATCCTGGTCACAACAATATTTCATGTTAACATAAGTGTCTGATGCAGTTCAGCCACTGCAACAGCAAAAATAGATTTTATTCCAACTTTTGCACCATGAAGGAATTGCACTGTTTTCTGTTGTAGAGACCAGGAGGTGACTGTTCTCAAAACCTGGGCCAAGTGTTTTGTTCTAGCTGTTCTGCAAATGCCATATCTGGCACTCTCCATCCCTACTGATTTTTACTCTGCCTCTTTTGCAACTTCAAAATCTCCTTTCAGAGCATCTTGGCAGGGGGGCAGTCACTTGTGCTTCTGGAGCTCCTGAAGGGGTATTGGCGAGTCCCAGGGTACCTAGAAGCACATTTGAAAAGCACTGATCTAAAGAATCAACAGTTCATCTTCCAATTTATCTGACAGTCTTCTTGCAGTCTTCAGTCTCTTGCTCCAGCCCTGTCCCATGTTCTTATCACAAGTGTTCAATTTTGTGGTTCTCTAAACCAGTGTTTCTCAAACTGTGTGTTGGGACTCACTTGGTGGGTAGTGACCTGATGTCAAGTGGATCGCTCAAAGTGGGGAGCAGCTGTCGTGGAAGCTACAGCCCTGACTCCTGCTATATGTCCCTTGTGAGTTTTAACAGTTCGAATATTCAGGTGAAGGTTTTTTAATTTTGTTTTTAGTTCAGTGCTTTTACATAATATTTTGACTTAATCTTGCTTTCTGTCCGGGATGTTTTATGGTTGTGCAAGGAACCTTGCTGCAGTCCAAGGATGCCAGTTTGCATTCCAGGAGTGCCATTTGATTACATCACAATTATGGTACTTCTGGCTTGATATCACTTTTGGCCATTACATTGCTTCTGGTGGGTCCCAACGTAAGTGCCATTCTGAAAAGTGGGTCCCAGTGCAAAATGTTTGAGGACCACTGCTCGAGACCAGTGATTTTCAGTTTTTTTCATCTCTCTGCACACTGACAAGGCCCTATAATTGTCAAGGCACACCATTGTTTTTTGACAATTGACAAGGCATACCAGGTTGTTTGTGGGGAGCTTAAATCCCCCAGTGGTCCTACTAATAAATGACCCTCCCCCAAACTCCTGTGGCACTTTTGTGGACCATTTGTAACACAACAGTGTGCCACAGCACACTGGTTGTAAATAGCTGCTCTAGAATGAGTTGTCAGGAAGAGTGGGAACATTGACACCAGTTACGACTAAACAAATTTTGAAATATGAAAATATAAATGTATTTAAAAAGGGCATTTAACTCTTCAACATGAATGGTAATTTGCCCGATAATCTTCCAATAAAATATACTGTGGACAAATGTGGTTAGAAAGGAGTAGAGTCTTGCCCCCAACACTTCCATCTCTTTTATTTCCCATCTGGAAAAAAGGATTAACTAAACAAAAGCCACTAGAGAACTTAGCAGAACTGTTTGTTGTGTATTTGAATGAAATGTCTGGAATAGGAGTTCCTCCCTCACAAGTTTCATCATTGTAATAAGTCTTGCTCAAGTTCACTGCTTTGCTGTGCTGTACAGAGCCCATAATTGCAAGGAAAAGGTTTGCCCTGCTGCATGTACTGTCAAGTAGTCTGACCTCTCTGGGATGTCATTGGTTTGGTATGTGAACTAAAGAGTGCCCATTCCTGCTGAAGAGCTGGCAGAGAGAATGGGCTGTGGCTGTGCCTCTGGCCTTATCTGTGTAGGGATAGCCACAAGCAGAGCAATTTTGTCTTTCATAGCAACAGAAAGCAGGCTCCACTCTAAGGCTCACCTCACTTTTCCCTCTGTCTTCTACCTGTGAAATCTGTTCAGGAGAGTTTGTTTTTAAGAGTTTTTGTGTTTGGAAAACCTTTGTTTTCCAAACAGTCACTTCCTGTACTGTTCTGAAGGTTTTTATTTGCGTATTCATATTTATTTGCCATAGGGTATTAAGAAACATGTACTCCTGCAATGAAATACTTATCAGTATTGAACCAATGAAGCACTCATATTCTTAAAATGCTGCCTGCTGTGCATCTGAAGAGAAAAGCATATTTTCTTTTGAACCATATCCAAACCTATGCAAATTAATGGATGAATTTCATAATCGGGGTGATAACCATTAGGATGGAAAGGGGCTTTTTCATTGCTGGGCAAAAGCAAATGAAGTTTACTTCCACAGCATAAGGAATTTGCTCTTCCCAAAGTATCTCCGTCACTGATAATCATCTTTTACAGATCCCAAAGGATGAACACATTTTAAGATTCTTGCGTGCCAGAGACTTCAATATTGACAAAGCCAGAGAAATCCTCTGCCAGTCACTAACGTGGCGCAAACAACACCAGGTGGACTATATTCTGGATACTTGGAACCCTCCTCAGGTTCTGCAAGATTACTATGCAGGAGGCTGGCATCACCATGACAAAGGTACAGTCGCTGCTGTATGGAGGATGTTTTATAGAGGGAAGCATCCAACAGAATGTAGATGGCTTTTGCTGGTTCAAATGCTGCAGATCAGTATAGATCATAAAATAGAATTGAAAACTGTTGAAACTCCCAAGGGCCTGGCTAAACTGAGCAAGTAGTTTTAAACAATCTTTGCTGACCTAACTGTACTGGTCTAACTCCAGTTTAGGATTGCGCCCTAAGTCTTACTGAACACAGAAGGCTTACTCCTGACTAAAATAAGTAACACCATTTTTAAACACCTCCATTGATTGAACCTAACAGAACCTAACAACAGTATTGTTAACAAGCTGGTTTAAATGTCTGCTTTTGTCTAGTAGTTAAAAACAGACTACTGCCTAGGAAAGTCGTTTTTAGAATGGGGGTTATAAGGGGATGTGTTTTTCCCCTTCAGGGACTGGCTGGGTCCTTCTCTCCAGTGACCATCAGCATTGAGTCAAATGCATGATTGTTCAAGCTGTGAATGAGAAGGACAGTCCTGTATACATTTCAGCAACCTTACTGCCTATTCACAGAGCTTGCATATAATTTGAATGCTACAAATATCAAGAAGTTGGTATACATTATATATTTAATCTGTATTTGATAAGCCTCACACCATGAAATTGACTTCAAAAATGTATTTAGAAAAGTATCCATTGCTTGCACATCAATAAAGGGACTAGGTTTTGGAGACACCTTCTGTTTAGTAAGTATCCTGGGGTGGGCAGGGAGAGAGAAAACAACTTTCTTTTGAGACCTGCAGTGAATATCTTGAAGCAGGAGCTCATGAGTCATGGTTGACTTTTGTAGCAAGTCAAAAACTGGTATTCAGCACCAGCCCCTACCCCCCCCTTCAACTCACGAAGGTCAAGCTCTAGCTGATGTTGTGTTGGATTTCCAAAGGATCCACACTGGGGTCAGAGTACCTTTGAACTTTTCTGTGAGACCCCCACTGAGCTTGAAGAGGAAGGGGCTCCTCGGACATTGTTCTATCTGAAGTCACTTGGAAAGAAGTGAAAATGTTTTGCCAGCTGTCGAAATTTGTGGTGTCTGGCTCAAGATAAGCACTGAACTTTAAAGGCTTAAAATAGGAGTAGTCTCCATTCTTCCCCCTCTCTCCAAGGTACTTGATAGACGAGTTTCTAACAAAATCAGGGAGGAATTCCAACCCTTTATGCCCAATGGAGTCAGCCATGAAATGGCCATGAAATGTCAAGTGTCGCTATTGGAGAAACCAAGGCTATCAAACCAATATTGCTGATTCTCATTGCCCTTGCAAAAAATGAGGATCTGATGCAGCATTTGCACTCGTGTTTCAGATAACTGGTTTCCATTGTTACCATTCCTTTTTTTTTTAGATGGGCGTCCATTGTATCTGCTGAGACTTGGTCAGATGGATACCAAAGGTTTGGTGCGGGCTCTTGGGGAAGAAGCCTTGCTTCGCTATGTAAGTGCCTTCTATGCAGCTTGCTTGTTTGATAGGGAATGCAATAGTTCCATTTTATTGATCTGCGCCACATTAGAATAATAAAAGTACTAAAACTGCTGCCTGTTAAGCTGAATAAAGGCAACAAATTATTTCGGCCAGAAGTTGAGTGTTTTGGATTTTTCTCTTTATTAGTGAAAGGGAAAACATAAATTGAAACAGTATAAAATAAACATGATATTAATAAGATATTTAAAAGTACAAAAAAATCTGCAACTTGTACTCTGAGTCAGCAGTTCCCAAAGTCCTACTTGGCTGTTGGGACCACTGTAAGTGCTGGTGGGAAGGTGCCTGGCAGCAATAATGGCACTGCGGGCACCATGGGGAGCCCTATCTGGGTGGGGGTCATGCCAGCCTCCGTTTTGCCCAAAAACAGGAAGTACTTTACGCATGGCAAAAAGTGCTGTTAATTTCATTGGGGAGACTCGCAGATCCCCGGCTCCCCCTTGCTAAGATAAGGACCCCCTCGGATGCCTGCAGCATTGCAATCACTACAGCGCTGTTGTTCACCCATTCCTGGGCCACTCCCCTTAAGTGGGAATGGCCCGTGACATTGTCCCAAAGAAGAAATAGCCTGCTCCAAGCCATAATCCATCAACAGTGGGGGGGGGGATTGTATGGTTAGCCTTTTCATGCTCGAAAATGTAGAAAAGGTAGGAAATGGTATTTATTCTCCCACAGCTTCCTTAGAAGCAAACCCCAACCAAACAAAACATGCCAGCACTTGAAGAAAAGAGATTGTAGGCCAGCTCTCACTGCTTTGCTAGCTGGGGGATGGGTGGGGAGCAGGCATGAGTCTTCAAACTAAATATGTGTTTGACTGAATAGCCAGAGGCTTTGTCAAAATCTCTGTTCTGCAGGACATGCTGTAATTGGAGGAGGAGGGAAAGGAAGAACTTGGGAGAGAGAAAAGGGGAGCACTGTTCTGAAATTGCCTATAGCATTTTAGCAGTATAGCAGTGATTCCCAAACTTCTTAGCACCAGGCCCCACTTTTAAACAGCTTTAGCCAGACCCACTTACCTTTATGAGATTAAAAAGGTCTCATTTTACCAGCCACTCAAGCCTGCTTTATCCTTTTTAGTATTGCTGGGGTAGGGTACAGGGATCACCTTCTGGAGTGTGTGTTGAGCTCTACGTTCAGAGCGGGACCATTCTGCTGGCCTTGCATTCCCATTTGTCTGGCTGATAAGAGTAAAGGCATGCTGACCTACTCATGAGTAAATGCATGTGTGTGGCTCAGTTTTGCTTGACATAGGCTTGATACCTTTCCTTGTGTGGGGAAGCAGGGGGCAGGGAGAACCTCTCCTTGAAAATTCATTGGTGCCCGAGTTCAGCAGATTGGGACCGTTCTGGTGGCTTTGCATTACCCTTGACCTGTCCTAATCGACAGTTTGGGAAACATTGCCCTATATTCTTTCTGTGGAGAGGTGGTGGCAAGGAATGTGAAAGAAAAAGACAGGATGCCCTTTCTGTGATGTAGGTGAGGCAGATTCTAATGTAGACAGAGTATATGTAATGTATGCCTTACACCATACATTAGAAGAAGAAAAATAAATGCAGGCACTCTTTCCTTGGTTGAAAGAGATACTGTATTAGAACTGGAGGCAGATTCATATGTCAGTCTGAGAAGGGGGAAAACAGAAAAGATAGTTGTAATACCTTTCCTTGTGTCTGCTTTTGGTATGGTCACTGAGGAAGATGTGGGAGTATGTTAATGGGCATCTCTCATACAAGCTCAGAATGATGTAAATATTCTAATTGGGATCTCAAAACAAGATCACTTATAAGGTTTTGCACATGGGATAAACAAAGTGTAGATACTTTTTGGGAATCTTTCTGTCTCCCAATTTTTTGATTGACTTGACCTGTTGACTAACTTCATGGGTAAGAGGGAACAATGGGATTTAGACAGGGGACATGGTGCGTATCTAAATAAGGGGTTAATTGTTGCCACTACCAAAGCTAAGATGAGGGTGGGGCAATGCCTAGGAAATTCTGGAATCGGGATCATTGGTTCCTTTATCTTTAACTTTTGATGGCATGATATAAGTGTTTGTATCATGTCTTTTAGGTCTAAATAGGATTTTTTTTTAGTAAAAGCTGTAATCACCTTTTATTTGGAAAAGTACACCTCTGTGGGTTTTCTGTGGAGATGAGGGGAAGGGGAACAGGGAGCAATGGTTCTATGCCGATTTCATGCTCGCCTGATATTAAACCTGGGTCAAACGGTGTGTATCTAGTGCCAATATGAATACAGGGAGTTATGAACCTAAGTTAATAGTGTGTGTATGTGCCCCTTGAATATTGCCTGCAGGTACTGAAAAGCTTAGAAACAAACTTGGTGATCTGGAATAACAGGCTAAGAAGATTGTGATTCTTATATAAGAGAGACATCTTTAGCTTTTTTGGCTAATGACTGCAAAATCAGTGGTTTGGCCAAGTATTGTATTGTGCATAGTGGACAATGTATGGGATGTTTTACATATAGAGTAAAGCCACTTCCCTGTCCTGAATGGTTGCAGTCTAGATACTGACAGAAGGAGGGTGGAGGCAGTGATAATTATGTGGGATTGTTTCAGTTTCATGTATTTAAGCCTGGTATCCATGTATCTTGTGCAGGTGCTCTCTATAAATGAAGAAGGGCTGAGGCGCTGTGAAGAAAACACAAAAGTATTTGGAAGACCTATAAGGTAAAAGAGTAGTCCCTAAATTAAATAGAATGAGTAAATGAGGTGTTAAGTACTATGAAGATTATGCATGTTGGACCATGGTTTTAGCACAGTGTTTGACCACATCAGTGTGCATAATTCTCCACCCTTTTTGAGTATCTGGTACACTTATTGAGTATTGAGTCACAGACCTGGGGTGGATGCATGTTACCTATGGGTTTCAGTTTTACTTGACAAGCCAGAAAAATTAGTTTAGTAGGCATCATGCAGTTCATAAGCCACTGTTGCCTGCTCCATATTAAAGCAGAGATTAGTTATCCTCACTAAATGCTATGTGGATTAAAGTGAATGTTGCTAACGAATGAGTAGGGGAGAGACCATGTTGTGGCCAACAAGAAAATTTATTGATATGGTCTCTGCAATCTGTTTCAGTTAAATCAAGGAAAAATAGCTAGTTCAAAGGTGTATAGAACTCTTCAGCATATTTTGTTTTCATTGGGTGTTGGGGAGTGAGAATACTATTGTCATTTGTCTTTGAAAACAAAACAGCTCTTGGACTTGTTTGGTGGATCTGGAGGGCTTGAATATGCGGCATTTATGGAGACCTGGTGTCAAGGCCTTGCTAAGAATCATCGAAGTTGTTGAAGCCAATTATCCAGAAACATTGGGGCGCCTTCTCATTCTGCGAGCTCCCAGGGTGTTTCCAGTCCTCTGGACACTGGTAGGTACATAATTTTTGGCCGCCCTTGCAAACTGTGCTTTTGTAAATAGGGGGTGAATGGTGCTTAGGAACAGGCAAGTGACCTCTTGCAAGTTGGACTTTATACAATGATGCATTTCTAGATTCAAAAAGAAATCCAGCTGGGGGATGACAGTTGCGTGGGCTGCTGGAATAGTGTCTCTAGCACATGTCGCATTTTTAAAATAACAAAAATAAAGTGCTGCCTTAAAGCTTCTTGGGATCCTGGGTACTAACTCATTTTTATTTATAGGTTAGTCCGTTTATTGATGACAACACTAGAAAGAAATTCCTGATTTATGCAGGCAATGACTATCAAGGTCCTGGTGGGCTGTTGGATTACATCGACAAAGAAATTATTCCTGATTTCCTCAGTGGAGAATGCATGGTAGGTAACCAATGGGTGTGGTTCAATGTTACTGTTTTTGTAATATGCATTAGAACCTGATACCATTAAACATTGCTTTCTATGTTCCTACTTACGTTTATCAATTTAAGCTGATTTAGTAATGAGTGGATTGCAACTTCTGAGGCTTTTACTTATGAAAAATCAGTTGGAACTTCGAGTTGGACCACAAAACCATTGTAGCACACTAAACGTTTTTAACTACAAATACATCTTTAAAATGCACTTGTATCTGTCAAGGTTGCTCTATAGAGCTGAAACACTAAGAAGCTTGTGTAGCACAGTGGTTGTAAGTGTAAACTGGGAAGCCCCCAAAGGCCACACAACAGGTTGTGATCGGGAAGATAGTTGTAGAGGTGCCACTTTTCATTTAAATAAACTACTAAACTGTGTGAAGAGTCCTCCAAATAGCATTATGACATATTCTTTTCTGGAGTGTCTGCCACAGCAATTGCTCAAGTACTGATTTCTTTCTTTAAGTGTGAAGTTCCAGAAGGTGGGCTGGTTCCCAAATCCCTGTACCGGACTGCAGAGGAACTGGAAAATGAAGACATAAAGCTGTGGACAGAAACCATCTATCAGTCAGCAAGTATCTTCAAAGGAGCACCCCATGAGGTATGTTTGTTTACTGCTGTTCTGCTTGCACCCAGTTTCTGACATAGAGGCATAATTGGGCAAGATTGTTATTGTTTTCTAATTGTGGAAAAGATGAATCATATGAGGTTCCTCTTTGTGAAGTAGGAGCTAAGATCTTGCAGCGGTCCCCTCAGACACTTAATGCAAACCGAGCCCTTGCATAATCAGAACTTGCAAGAGCTGATTGAAAGAACTCAGTTCTGTCTTGCTATGAATTGTGGGTGGCTGGTCTTGGCAGGATGACAGGTGTGAGTTGCTCTTCTTTGTCTTATTGGGAAGGCAACATTGATTTTTTTTTTTTGCAGTAGTGGCATTTATGCCCCCTCCCCCCAAGGAGCATTTGGGCTCTGGTTGTGCCTGCTTTTATAGAGCTGACATTCTCACATTCCAGGCTTCTGAGGCATGGCCACTATCCTGCAGTTGTAAAGGCTGATTATTTTAATGAGATTGTGTTCATCCAATCCATATTTACTGTTCTTAAAATGTAATGCTTTTCATAAAGACTTGCAAAAATGAATAACACATTTTTGTATCTGCCTGGCAAATAATCACAGGTAGTACAACAGATACAAAGACAGTGTGTTGCTATTGAGAGGATTCATAGGAGTGAATTCTAGTAGGGCAAGCTTAAGAGACTGGGGCTGCAATCCTTTACCCACTTTCCTGGGAGTAAGCCTTGTTGAACACAACGGGATTGATTTCTGAGTGACATGAATAAGATGGCACCATGGGAAACATATTCTTTGACTGGGCTTCTTAAACAAATGTTTCCTCCTCCCTAGATTTTCATTCAGATCGTGGAAGCTTCCTCTGTAATCACCTGGGATTTTGATGTTTGTAAGGGTGACATTGTCTTTAACATCTATCACTCCAAGAGAGCACCACAGCCTCCTAAAAAGGATTCTCTGGGGGGCCACAGCATTACCTCTCCTGGCGGAAACAATGTGCAGCTGATAGACAAAGCTTGGCAGCTGGGACGGGACTACAGTATGGTGGAATCTCCGCTCATCTGTAAGGAAGGGGAGAGTGTGCAGGTGAGAACCAGTCTAAGTGTGGTCCAGGCCCTGGGAAAGAAGCTCCTTCAGAATCTGCCTAGCTATAAGAGATGCTGAACAGTGTGAGCCTTCCAATTGTTGCACAGTCTTGCAAGAGATGACTTCGTTCTCTGCTTGTCGTTCTATGGTCACAATCAAGAACAATTGCCTAGTATAGATAGAAAAGAATTCCTCAACTAAAAGGCAAAAGTGCTATGGAATCTTTAAAGTGATCTGTCTCAGAGCTGCTTAATGCAATGTGCACTTTTGGGGCTGCAGTTGGTGGGAAATCGACCCTTAAGGCAGTGTTTCAGACTCCATGAACTTGCCCACCCCACCACTAAACTTAATTCTGCCTCTGTCTGCCCAAACACCAGCAACGCGTTCCACAGGCAACTGCTCTTGTGCCGGTAGAAAATGAGCAAGGCCAGCTAGTGGGAAGAAGAGGGAATGCAGGTCTAATCCAGTTTACTAGAAGCATGAAAATAATTTGCTTGCCAGTTTGCTGGCAAGCCAGAGACTGCAACACAGTAGCGCTTGCTTGCTTTCCCCCTTTTCTCCCTCGGTTCTCCCAGTGTTTTGTGGATGACTCGAGCCTAACATCAGGAAACGCAGCTCTTGGCTGTTTATCCAGATCATGATCATATACTCAATACACTCTCTGCTGGTGGTACACTAGTGTGTTGAGTATATGATCATTTGTGGGATTGCTGTAAGGGCAATGACCACATGGCTCAGGAAAACCAGCATTGTTGGAGAGCCCTGGGATTGCTATCTAATCTGAATTGAATGCATGTTTCTTGCCTATGCCCTATGTCAGCGGTTTCCAAACTCTCAGGGAGAATGTGGGCTGCTGTGGGTGGGTGCAGGGGTGGGTGGAAGGTAGCAATGCAATCTTCAGGATTGCATCACTAACAGGGGCTGCGATGTACTTTCCAGTCACAGTGCTGGGCTCTGGAGCCCAGCGCTATGACTGGTAAGTACATCACAGCCGGAGACTGTGTCACTGCCTTCCACACAACCCACCTCTTAAGGGATCAGAGGTTTCCAGGCTCGGGCATCACAATGCCCCAGTTTGTAAATCTCTGCCCTACGTATATTGATAAAGTAGACCTGAGCATTGCACTGAGCATTCCTCCTGGCCATAACTTGCAAGGCTGGATTTTTCCAGACATAGTTACCCCATGGGACATTCTAAGGTGTCTCTAAGTAGCTGGTGGCTGTCTTCTCTCTCTGCCCCCACCCCTACAGAGAAGAGCTGTGAACAAGTCAATTGTGCTTATTTTTCTACT
This sequence comes from Lerista edwardsae, assembly GCA_029204185.1. Classification (NCBI taxonomy): domain Eukaryota; kingdom Metazoa; phylum Chordata; class Lepidosauria; order Squamata; family Scincidae; genus Lerista; species Lerista edwardsae. The sequence continues at coordinate 6,927,445 of JAJKFI010000048.1, forward strand.
GTTGCTTCCAGGGGTCTCATGTTACTCGGTGGCCTGGCTTCTATATCCTCCAGTGGAAGTTTCACAACATGCCTGCCTGTGCCACAACCAACATGCCTCGTGTGGATGATGTCCTGGCATCTCTACAGGTCTCATCTCATAAGTGCAAAGTGATGTACTACACAGAAGTGATTGGGTCAGAAGATTTCAGGTATGACTGGGCCAGATTGCAGGGGGAGCTTTTCCTCCAAGTTGCTAAGGATTGCTGTGGATTTGGAGGGGAACAGGATTTAAACACCAAACTTTGAATAAAGTTGGAAGCAGTAAGAGATTTGTGTGGCTTCTGACATTCTCTGAAGCGTGGTGAGAAACAAGACTCCTCTGGAAGTGCTTGAGGACTCTAAATGGGGGTGCTTGTTGTTCCCAGCCTGAAATGCGAGATTGTTCTCTTGTTGGTGCTGAATGTTTGGGGAAGGGATGTCGGCAAACTTCTGGTACCATGGTGGTCCCTGGTACATAAAACTAAATGTGCTGCAGTTTTGTGCCAGTCTGCATGCTAAAGTGTGTCTGTGTGTTGTCTCTTGCTCCCTCTGCAGAGGGTCCATGAGCAGCCTGGAATCAAGCCACAGTGGATTTTCTCAGCTCAGTGCTGCTACGACCTCTTCTGGCCAGTCTCACTCCAGCTCGATGATTTCCAGGTAGTGCCACTGCCAGCAAAAAGCCAATGGATGAGATGGCCGGACCCTCGTCTGTTGCAGCCAACTGCAATACAGCATAATCATCAGTGACAATTGCAAAAAAAAAATACCCAAGTGGAAGGCCTTTTTATAGATAGTAAAATAGCTGTTTGCATTTAAATATACTGGTTTTGTTTTGAATTAGACCTGAAAGTGTGTGTGTGTCTAATCTTAACTTGGTAGCCATAGTTTTTTTAAACTAAAAACATGCTTGCACAAACCTTAACTTGGAAATGCAAGGGCTCTTTTGGAAAGAAAGCAGTAATCCGTGTGCTGGTGGTTGAGAATTTATTTTTTAAAAATCCCTAATTCTATAGTGCATCAAATGTCATCTGAAGCTCCTACCTGTGAGGTTCTCCCAAGGTTTGAAAACACTTTCTCCCTTTCCAGTACCATGAGCTCCCTTGCACTTTCATTGTCCACTGTTAAGGAGAGCAGTGGTTGAATGCCTGATACTTCACGGAGTTCCAGCTGGAAGCTGGCTGAATGGCTACCTTGCTTTGTCACAGATGGGTGTTGCTGCCCTCGGCTGAGGAAGCAGAATTTCAGAGTCTCTCGGGCAGCCATGTTGACACTTGCATTCCACAGAACCACAGTCATACTTTAGCTTTGGGCATTGAAAGGTTTTAAGCCTTGAATTTACATTTCTGAGCACTGAAAATGGGAAGGAAGAAGATGGAGCAGGTTCTCTTCCTGAACCCAAAGGCTGGCCTTCCTTTGGGACTTGGGTTCATTTCTTTCTTTCTTTCTCTCTCTCCCCCCCTTTTTCCCAATTTTGGAGACATTTTTGACCATACCCCACTTGCATCTTTTCACTTTGAGCAATCACCAGTTGAATGAGGGTATCCTATACAGAGTTGATTAACGGAAGGGGTGGCTGCAACAATCTTCTTTTTCTTCTCTTCTCAAACGTCCCTGTCTGTCCCATGCTATGCAAAGAGGAGCTTCATATGCCACTGTAGTATGGACAAGGCACCAGTATCTTAGCCACACACAAAAACACCACTCCTTGGGATACAGTGATAGGAAACAGTGATTTCCCACCCTGCATGCTCCCCTGTAGTGGAAAAATTGCTAGGCTAAATACGCTCTAGTATTTGATATTAGTGTTGTAACATGTCATGTATTTTGGAATGCTCAAGGCCATGTTGCAGTAGACCTTCATAGGTCACTGGATAAAATATTCCAAGGCCTGCAAATTAGTTCCTGAAGTGGACAGGAACTATTAAAGTATGGTCCTCCCATCCTCTACAGATAGCTGTTTAAAAGGCAAGGTTCTCCTTTTTATAAACTGGGCTTAGCTCAGAAAAACGACCTCTGTCGCACAGCTTGGAGATCACAGAGGTGGTCTGTTCCATTTTGGAGCTGAAATGGAACGTGTCAGCTTTTAACCAGAAGCTAGAAAAGGAATTTGTTCAGGGTCATGATATTGAAGGCCTGCGCTAGTTTCAGGATGGAGATAAGCCATTGAAATGTTGCTAAAGCATTTTCAGCTAACAATTGTGTGTGTTTAAACTATCAGGCGACAGAGTCCAGGTGAAACAAAGTTAGTTCCTATAACCCCACACTTGCTGTGCTGCATCTCCTGTTTGGCTAGTGAAAACTTACTTGGCTAGTAAGTCCCTGGCATGCATTCAGTTTGAGTAGCGGTTTTGCTTCTTAGTATGCAGAAATTAATACTATACAGCTCCTGCCTCAAAGAAACGGTACCATGTACATCCCTCGCACAGTTAGTGTCACCGGTGTCCCCCTTTCAAAAGAGCACATCCTCTTTCCCACGTGTAAGACCTCTGCCTTGAAAGATGGTCCCCTCTTTCTTTCTCTTTCTCTCAGATGGCGATTTTGCTGACAGCTGTAAAGAACTCGCTTCACTCAACAGTCCACATCAGCTCAGAGATGTCTGGCTTTGTAGAACTTTTTTGGGTTGCAGCCACTTCTCCTGACTGAAGATGTCCTTAAGTTTGCTCAGAAGTGTCCCTTGCGGGATATTCTCTAGAAGTCTATTGCATCTTTCAGAGCTCAAAGCACAAACACTTGGGGGGGGGGTTCCATTCATCACCAAAAGCAAGACTTCTAATTCTAGTGGAGTGCCATGATGACAATGCTCAGACTAACATTTGGCTCCATTTCTTAGTGTGTGATCTTACTGCTGTTCGGACTTCATTCCGCCTTCCTGCCGCAACTGACCAGTCTCTCTGGCTCTTCCTCCCCTGAAACTTAATTTAGCAACTCTGCTCCTCCCACCTTTCTCTGTGTCCATGAACTTCATATCAATTTCTGTAAATGTTTTGTAAACATATTACCTCAATCTTGGTAATAAGATAACAGTCTTTAAAAGATTTTTTTATCTGTATCAATAATAAATGTGAACTGTTTGGGGAAAAAGGAGCCTGAATTCTTCCTTCTCTGTTTGCTTCAAGAGATGCAACCAAAAGGTGGTATAGCAGAACTGCAGAATGATGGCTGTTGTGTTCTTGGTGCTGTATGGCGGACATGTTAGCCTGTCCCTTTTGGCAGAGGCTGACACCTTGTCATACACCATGGCAGCAGGGAACAGATGGATTGTGATAAATGAGAGGCTTGCCCTATCTTAAGCCCAAAGTATCAGTGAGGACGATGTCGACTGAGAGTCTTAGTAGAGAGGCCCCTTGTCCGTTCCATACAGAGTCGCACCTTGAGGCAAGAAACAATGGGGGTGTGGAAGAGAAGGGAGAACAAAAAGAAGTGCTCGGCTTGGGTTTCTGCCCATCTCATTCCAGCCGGACTCTTGGGCATTTGCAACTTGCATGGCAGACAGCACAGAAGGCGTGTCGGTGAGGTCTGGCTGCCCAGGCAAGTTACTGCCTGCCATGGATTTTGTAACGTCTGGGTTAACTAGGCTAGCAACTGCATAGAGTAACAGTTGGAATCATATTGATGATTACTGCTATGATCTTTCCTTGTGGTCTGCATCCTCTTTTGCTGTGAGACGGCTACCTGTGGAGAGCAAAGAGAAATGCAGAGTTGTATGGCAAGGTACCGATGGCATTATCAATAGTGCATCATCTTTGAATTGGTATACAGAATCACTATTGGTGAGCATGAGAGGTGCCACCTGAGTGCGTGCGCCTTAGTGCCCTGCTGGGAGTGAGAGCATGGTGCCTGAGGCATCACCTTTCCTTCAGGGGGCTGTACTGTGAGAACAGATGGTTCTCACATTGCCTTGAGGGGCAATGCAGAAGTCCTGAAAAACAAGGAGAGGTACCGCATGAATGTTTGACCAGCTTGCAGAACCTGCCATTCAACAAAGGGAGAACACTAACACCTTTTAGCTGTTGCAAAAGGAAAAGATGGGCAGGCAGGACAGTTTCTTGCACTAAAACTCTTGTCAGTGCCGTAGAGAGGCAGCGTTTGAGACCCAAAACAGACATGCAGCATCCAAGCTTTGTGCATGGACATCCCTACTTGGGTAGGATGCATCATCCTTGAATCTGATCAAGTTGTACCATGGGTGTTTTGCTTGGATATTCATTTGTGGGGCCCTTCTAGGGCAGAGTATCTATGAGGATTCTACCAGGAAAATCTTGGCCAAAATGGGCTGAGAGCAGGAGTGTGTAAAATGCTCCTTTTGTACACAGGGTTTTTTTCCCCCCATGGTTTCCATCACCAAAATTCCTTGGTCTTCTCTAAGTGTGCACAACCTGAGGCCAAAGTGACGTAGCCATATGCTGTACATCCTGTCAAAGGTTCCAGTGTTCCTAGCAGGAATTTAAGTATTTGGCATTGGAGTACTGGGACTTCCTGTGGAGTGCAGGTTCACTCTTATGCTACAATTTGAATCTTACTGTAGAGAAGTAAGCAAGGGGGCAGGCAATAGCATTGTCTGGTGATTTTTCTTTGTTTGGGTTTTTCCAATGTTGATGTAGTGTTCTGCCAACATTTGTGGTATGTGTGGAGGGAGTTTTGGATGTGGCAGTCACTGGCTCCCTGCCCACCCACATCTCCCCATGACAGCAGAGACACAGCTGACAGTGGCAGTGGAGCTATGGCAGTGTCTCAGAGTGTACGTCATATCCCACCCACGGCATTCAGAATAGCATTTCTGAGGTATAAGTTTGGGCTGCAAGTCCTGTACTGGGGGCGGGGATTGAAGAGATGAAAAAAACAAGAGAAGAAAGGACCCTCAGAATTCAACTTCGTAAAGAAACAAAGGCAAGTGTGGACAAGAAAATATCAAAGGAGAGAGAGCCATCAGTGATAATATACATCATAATACGGAATAAACATGAATTTTAAGACAACTTTTTATGTGAATGTACATGACCTATATAATGCTACAAAAAGTAAAAAAACAACTTCAAGGAAAATGCAGCTATGCTGCAGGAAACAGATTAAGGAATATAAACAATATATGAGAAGACATTGCAAAGCTTTTGCATTTTAGAACAAAAATCCTGACGGAGCTGCAATATATATTAAAATGTAACTGTTGGGCAGCCTTGTGATATAGATGGTCAGTGTTATGCTGAAGTGCAACTTAGGGTAAAAACTATATACAATAGAAATGATTTATGCCCCAAATAAAGGAAGGAGAATGAAGAAAGGGAATACAGAACATAAGATTAGAGAATTAGACCTCAAAGAATCCACTATCTCAAAAGGATGTAGGATTGCTTCATGATATAGTGGCAGAGAGGGTTGTGTTGGAAGGCATCAAACTTTAGCAGCAGAGGAGCTTCCCGTTGCCTGCTGTGCAAATATTTTTAAATTGTTTTTAAAATAAAAATAGAAAATACATACCTATATACAGTAAATCCAGTTAATATACAAAATATTACATTCTTAAAGAAGCTTTGCAGCACCAATGGACATCATTTACCCTACCTTTAATATGTAGCGAATAGCCAGTATTCGTAAAGTACAAATCAAGCAGCAACAGTCACTAGAAAAGACACTGCTGGGATGAGGGACAATTACTCTTCCCCTGCTAAATATACGAGGAACACCACTTGAAAAAGAGCCTCTTGCCCAGCCAGACATTTTGATTTGAACAAATGAACAAGCACATTGATTGTGGCGTCACTCGTTCAGTATCCAAAGTCACATGTTAACTGTGCAGTCAAAAACATCCACTAGATGATGCTAGAGCTCTTTATAAATTTATTGGCATGTCTCTCCTCTAGGTGGAGCTTCTGTATATCCCCTGTACAGATCTTTTCTTTTGTTCTGGACAGGGTTCTTTTTGCAGAGGGGAGGCGGGGGAGCTAATTTTTCAGGCGGGATGACTATACAGTAGACCTCAAATCATTAAAACGTACATCTCAACAGTTAGTGCGTGAGAGTTTAAACATAATTTTCAACTTGAACCCAAAGGAATCTGGTTCAATAACCAATCTCTGTAGGCTTTCAGGTTGGGCAGCTGCAGTTCTCAGAATTCCATACTAGATTACAAGCAGTTTGGAATCGTGTACTAATTTCCAAAGAGATCCCTAGGAACACGAAGGATGAACATAATCTCTCTTACAGAGGCAGATGACCCGTAATAATGCACCACAAGACGGGAGAAAGGGGTGGCCTGCCAGTTGAGTGTAGGAGGTGGCAAATGCTAGAAGGGTTAGGGTTAGGAGGAGAATCTCAGGAAATTCCTCTCCGAGCTACAGCCAAGTTACGCAGATATAGTCATCAAGCCTTGAGGCTTTCCCGTACTGGAAAGAGAGGATATAAATATTTTAAATAAACCAACTGCAATCATCTCATGGTGGCTTAGAACAGTGTTCTTCAACCTTGGGGTCATGGCCTCAGTTGTGGGGTTGCATCAGCTTACAGGAATGAAGAAGGTTGAAGACCATTGGACTAGAGCCCCAACAGGCAAAGGGGCAGGTATCTGGTGTACCCCTTCAGATTCCAGGAGATGGTGGCCTTGCTCAGATTCTTAGTAATTGTGCTAAAAAAGCTTTCTCTGGTGCCAGGCTTCATGGTCATTTTTTCTGCTCTCTCTAATAAGGATATTTGGTTACAGTAAACAGTGCTGGGAGGGCAGCAACAAGAGAAGAGTGTGTAAATGGGGCCCAGGAAGGGAGAGCAGGGTCAATGGTGGTGGGTCCCCAGCCTCATGCTTTATATATGTATTTAATTATTAGGGTCGTGGCATGAAAAAGGTTGAGGACCGCTGGTTTAGAAAATTTGCCTAGCCCGCTGCATGTCCCCTGCTGTGGCACACCAATGGTATGTGCAAGGTTGCGTGATAACAGTTCAGGTGCAAAAATCACCACGTCGACCAATTGTATGCCTTGGCCTGTGTCACGTGCATACCCAGTCCAGGAGTCCAGTCCAGGGGTCTCACTGCTGTCCATAAAAGACAGCATAAAAGCTCTGTGAGTATATGGAGCCATCATCTCTTCTGTAGCCTACAACAATGAGAATGCTTTGCGTCAACATGTCAAGATGCCTTGGTGGCTCACATAGCCAAACCATGGAATTGTGACATTCACACAGGGGGTGACTTAGGGATAAAAATTCTTTCTTGCCTCCAGCATCTCATCTTCTCTCTAACACCCTGGGTAGGCTCGAGAGCCTGCCAATATTATAAAAAAACAAAAACAAAAAAATGTCTGCTGGAGATCACTCCTCAAAAACTAGCATTCCCACTTTCATATTTAAGTCTCAGCAAAGGTCTTTGCTTCCTCAACAACTGAAGGGAAGCCCTTTGGTATCTCCCTCCTCTGGTCAAGAACCATCCAAATAATTCGAATTTGAATGACTGATTCTGCTTCAGTACAGGGAGCTGGACTAGCTGGTCTGAATTTTAGTTGAAATTAGGTCTAATGCATTCATTTGAACGAATGAACTCAATAGTAAAATCCCCTAATTCAAATTCAGTTAGTTGAATTTCAAATAGATGTGCAAGTTCTTTCATTTATCATTATGTATTCTTTTTAATCTTCAAAATGTAATTACTTAAAAAAAAATTATTATTGGCCGCCCCACAGGTTTGTAGATCGGTTGTGTGACGCAGAATAACCACATTTTGCAGGAAACAAATGGAATAGCTGGAGTGCAACGGTGGGGGAAGAGGCTGTGCCTGCCTGTGGCTCCTACACAAGACAGTTCATTGCCAGGCCGGGGGGGGGGGGGGTGGCAGAGATGGAGCCCCTCTTAAGACAAGGGGAGCCTTTGGCTTCTGCTGATATGGAACCTCGAAGGTAAACCCTGCAGTAAGCATGAATGTAACAACCTCTCCCCATGTGACCCATGTTCCGGTCCAGGTTACCTGAGGGACCACCTTCACCCATACATCCCAACCTCTTAGGTAATCTGAGGGGGCCTTCCTGCAAGTGCTGCCTTTCTCCCAAGTTAGGGGATTGGTGGTGTAGCGCTTCTCAGTAGTGGCACTGCAGTTATGGAACTCCCTACCGGAGCGAAGGTCTTCCGCCTCCCTCATGGCATTTCGGCTCAAGACTTCTCTGTTTCGTCTAGCGTTTGATGTTGACTCTTGTACCCCTGCAGCAGAACCTGCATTGTAAATAGCTTGCCCTCCTCCAATGATTTTTATTTATTTTTACCATGTTTTCATTTGTATTTTATTTTTATTGCTTATTTTATTGTCTTATTTCCATGTACTGTATTACTATTATTATTTTCTTCCAATAATTGTGAGCTGCCTTGGGCACCTGCCCTGGCAGAGGAAAGGTGGGCTAAAAAGTATTTTACATACATACATACATACATACATACATACATACATACATACATACATACATACATAGATGTCATTCAGGGGGAACGGACCAGAACGGGCGTTCCGGATCCTAACGGGCTCCGTGGCTGGTTCTGGGTTCCTGACAAGTGCCAATCAAACATGAGTTCCTGTTCCTAAATCATTTGAATGACACCGATGCATGCATGCATACATACATACATACGGAGCACTACAAAGGGCACTCCAGACTGAGTTGTCAACTTGACAAGGAGTTGTCAACTCCTTTTTAGGAGATCAACGAAAGAACGTACTTAATATCCTTTTAGAGATGAGGTAACTAGAACTGCACAGAGTAGAACTGCACAGTGCTCACTCCGTTGCATACCTGTTTATGAACATAGCTGCTTATCCAGTGTGCGGAGAGTCTTGCATTCTGAGGAGAAAGTTCAGTTCACCAAAGCCATATGAGGGAAACTCTTGTCAAAAAGCTGGAGGGAAAGAAGCTGCCACTTCACCCCTGCTCCAAGAGTGTGTAACAAAGGCATATGCCGCCACTCGAGGGGCCTGGAGCACCTCTAGCAGGCCCAGAGATGGCTCCTGTAGGTGGAGAAGCAATTCTAGGTGGCGTAAGCCCTTTTAGGAGACAGAAGGTATGCAAATATCTTGTGTCTTCTGTGCTCCCTGAGGCATCTGGTGTGCCTCTGTGAGATACAGGAAGCTGGACTAAATAGGCCCTTGGCCTGATCCAGCGGGGCTGTTCCTATGTTCCTATGTGTCTGTTATGCCACAAAAACTGCTTCCTTCAACTCAAACAAGCCTAAATCATTTACATACAGCTGACCTTGACCCCAGAAGTGATAACTGGGATGTTCTGTTGGGGCTTGGGATGGACTGAGGAGATGCAACAGATTGAGCCACACTTATTGCCTCGCTCTCCAGGTTTTCAATGCGTCTAAAGCCCTTCTCTTAAAAGGAGATGCGCAAACTGGTTCTTCAGTCTCGCAGGTTGATCCTTGAAGAGAAGAGCATTTAAAAACCACCATAATTGCAAATTACTGGGAGGAACTGGAGCTGACTTGTGAGGACAGAAGCCAGTCATTAATAATGCTCGCAATGTTTTAACAAAGAGGATGCTGGCTTGCCTGTCAATTCAATTCAACTTAGGTGGCTTTTTTCCTCACGGTATGAGGGAAAGCCAGGGGTCTTTGCTTTGACCTCTTACGCCATAAGCTCCCCCTTGGCAAACAAAGAACACATTCTAAAAAAAACAAATCAAAGAGCAAGACAATGATGCTTCCTTGTATACACTGACATTCTTCCATGTTCTTCCATTCTTCCATGGGAGCAGCTCTGCTCCAGTTTCCCATCTAGTCTGTTTGGACTGTTGGCTAAATGCCGAAATCAAAGCTGCTTCAACACGGCACTCTCAGCCCACGAGCACATTGCTAGATGGAACACTGGACTCTCTTCCGATTGTGGGAGAAGGCTTTGTGCCCCGCCCCCTGGAGCACTTGTTCCATGGTTGGAGGACAAAGAAGAAAAGGAGCGAGAGAACAGAATTTCATTAGTACTGTGTGTCTGTAGGAGGAGATCCTTAAAGGAAACACCCAGAAGTCACTTAGGGGTGTGATATCACACATGTGGGCTTTCAAAAAGTTGAAAAATCCACCTTGCCCACCCCATCCTGCTCACCCCAAATCTTCCAGTTGCCCCCCAAGCCCCAGGAGTAAGAGGTGATGAGCCTCTTACTCCACAACCACCACTGCCACCACCTCTTTAAGGGGGGAAACCAGACTCTGCAAGGCAGCAGCAGCAAGCCCAGGCTCTCGCCACTGCTGCTGCTTGCTTTGCTGCCTCCCCCAGCTCCCTCCTATTTGCCCCCCCCCCAAGCCCCTGATTTTCTCCCGAACTCTGGAGCAAGGGGCAGCTGGCAGCTGTGTTTGCCACCACTCCCTCCAAAAAGAAAAAGAAATCTGTTGGGGCTTGGGATGGACTGAGGAGATGCAACCAATAGCAACCAATAACCAAAGGCAGCAGTGGCAAACACCGTTTCTTGCTGAGAGCTGCCCCCTCACTCTGCTGCCTGTCCTTATCTCCAGCCTTCCCCCAAGTCCTCAGTGGCCCCTCAAGCCCCCAAGTACCTGTCTCTCATTGCCTCCTGCAAGCTGCTGCAGAAGGGGGCACGCTGGCTACTGCCAGCTTGGCTGTGGCCGGCATGTTGCCCCCAACCACTGATGTAGCCTGGTGCAATTACTACCCTCTGCCCTTTTTTAGCTATGCCTCTGGTCAGGTATCGCCTTCCCCAGTCTGATGGCACTGAATTCTCATCATGCTTCAGAGTGGAACGGTGGGAAACGGGGACTGAAGAGGCCACCCACAAACCTTAATAAGCATAGAAAAAGCATCCCCCAGCTCATGAAACCTGTCTAAGGTGTGACTAGGTAGCAAGTGGTCCAATGGACAGTGGGACAAAGTAGGAATCCAAAATGTAAACTTCTAGTATAAATCAAATGCCAAAATCAAAGCTGCTTCAACACGGCACTCTCAGCCCATGAGCACATTGCTAGGTGAAACAGTGGACTCTCCTCCGATCTTGGGAGAGGGCTCCATGTGGCCAGCTCTCACCACCAGCTTGCCTCCTTGGCAGGAGTGAGGATGAGGTACATGTGCTATGAGAGTACCTCCCAGGTGACTAAGTTCTGGTCCATCCCAAGCCAATGAGGATGAACATTAAGTAGCAATAATGAACTGTTACATGGATAGTAGCATTTCATACAGTAAATGCAAACTGACTACATACACCAGGAAAGATGTGGAGCTGAAATGAGATTTCCTGGGTTCCAATTGCGGCCGGCAGAAAACCGTTTGGAGCAAAGCCCATCATTGATGAGAAACGCAGACCCAGCAAAGGGCCATTTCACATCTCTGGCAGGATCCTGAGCGGCGAGAAGGAGGCAATGAGGGAGAAACAGATGGGCACGGCCGCCACGGCTGCTCAGCTCACCCCACATCCAAGCGAGTGCATTAGGTGGGATTAGGAGCGCTGACAGCTCAAGCGTGGCACTGTCTGCAGTCACGTGAGGAGTCATTTTGGAGCCTTTGTAGTTTCCAGGAAAGGCAAGAGAAGGACAATATTTAAACAAGATAGCAGTCACAAAAGGAAAGGATTAGGAAAAGTAGATGGATTTTGTTTTCCTATTTCTTCTGGATGTCAGCTAGACCACAACGTAAAATAATGGCATCATGTGCTGGGGTAGCTCTTCCAAGGGCCAATAAATCATCCGCAATCTGGTCATCGGTGATTCAGGGGGACCCTGTTCTTTGCTAGGTCCCTGCCCCCCTCTCCTCTCTGTCTCTCGTTCCGATTCCTGTAATATACAGAAACCAGGAGCAACCATTTATTAAGACGTTGTACAAAACAAGCATCATCAACAACACACTGGTGTCAAGAAATAAATTATTGACTGCTAGCAAGCCTCTTGAGAGCACAGTAGGCAAAGTTTCACAATAAAAGGGAAAAGATTACTATTATGATTTTCATTAATAAATCCATAGGATCAAGCAGTACCTTAACCATAATAGACTTCTGTATTTGAGCAGTTTGATCTCATTATTTCAGAAGACTTCTCGGGCGAAGCAGCAATGATACAAAGTGGGGAACACCACCAATCATCACACCCAACACAACAGTGTGGGCCTGCCTTTGACAGGGGAAGGGTTTACGTTACCCAGTGAAATGACTGCCCTGACATCAGATCAGATGTCCTGACATAGAAATGAGGTCATTTCCTCATGACCTCATTTGACCCCACATGAAATCAGGGGAGATCTCTCTGTGTCTTGACAGCTTTCATTCCCTCTCATCAACCAAATCAATCAATCAACCAACCAACCAACAGGTACTTATATATTGCTAGTCTTCCCAATGGGGGAAATACAATGGGGGAAATATGTCTCATTTTGTCATCCCCAGGACCCTGAAGTTAAAAACAAAGAGACAAGGCAGCCCAATCCTACTCAGCTCCCCGTGTGGCGAAGCAGCTGTGGCCAATATGGAACCTGCTGTATCCCATAGGGGAATTTCAGCCCCTGAAGCTCTTCTGAAGATTAGGGAAGATTTGTTCCCTTGCTAGCCCCCTGGGTTTACTTGGACCTGTGCCAACCATATTGCTGGGGGAATAGGTTAGGGGATGGAGGCTGGGAAAGAGGATAACATATGGGCATGCACCGCGGTTGCCAATACACCTCCTTCCTGGCTCTGATTTGCCTTCCTCGCCACCCCCTTGCCATCTGATTCCTCCCCCTCCCATCTATTTCTGGTAACTTACCACCACTTGTAGGGGTCCCCAGTCCTCTGGCACATGAACACAGACGCTTGCCGCAGTGGTCAGGCTGTACCGAATGACTTGTCACATTTTGTATTCCAGCTGTGTCAGGCCCAAACAGGACTGGACCAGGAGAAAGTCGATGTGACCCTGGTGAGCAACTTTTTTCCCACTGAGGAGAGTTTGAAGGACCGTGCACCAGCATCCTATCCTATCCTCACCCCCCACCCCCAACGTGTGTCAGGGTGCAATCCTAACCAACTTTCCCGCACTGACATATATGTGCCGACGGGGAATGCGCTGCATCCTGCAGTTGGGGGGGGGGCAGTCACGGAGGCCTCCTCAAAGTAAAGCAATGTTTGTTCCCTTACCTCGGCGCTGCATTTTCCTTACCACAGTGCTGGAAAGTTGGTTAGGATTGTGCAGAATCCCCAGAATCTTCCCCAGAATCTTGAGATTTGGCACCTATACACGTCTTCTCTGGTTTTACACCATCCAGATCCTTGAAATGGTTATCTCTGTGCAAACATGATATCAGGGGTACTGGATGCCCTCTTCTGCCACAGATTAATCCACATGTAACCCAAACCACATTCTCATTCGCCTCTCCACACTGGCACTTTTGCACCAGGGATGAAGGTGCGTTCAGGCCTAATGTGCATTTATCTGGAATCAATGCTGCTAAACTGCATGCACTGTGCCCTCTACAGAGACCACACCAGTGCATAGACCCCTTCTGCAGCTGGCCAGCATCGCACCTTGTCACAATGCTGCCTCCAGATGTTTGGCAATGACATCATCATGTCCTCTCCGAGCGTTCAGGCTGCAGAGCTCGGCACTATGTGGAAAGATGGGCAACCACACGGCTGCATACCTAGAGGGAACACTGACTGTAACCGAGGGAATTGGCATTCCAGCATTCTATTCATGCTTTATGTTTGAATGTTTGGCTGCAGAAGTGCATTCGAACCGGTGACCTGAAGGGTGAGGCTGAAGCCAGTACAGCTGCCTAAATACAAAAGGCAGCTGTCCTGGAAGCTGGGCTATGGCCAGGCTTCCCCAAGCATGACATCAAGTCCAGTGACCAGAGAACAATTGTTAACTGACTTTGTACCTTACAATAAACATCAATAGAGGGAGATGATGAGTGGCTGCCTTAGCTCATTATCCTTTTTTGCTCTATAGATGCAAGCCCTGTCCACTCTTGGCCACATGACAAGCCTTCCTGCCTTTGTGATGCCTCTGGACTGCACCCCATGGGTAATAAAAGTGCATGTCCAAAAATTGGCTCTGGCAATTTAAGTGCTGATCCAGGATCCATCAAAATACACTTTTTCTTTGTAACGGGGCTCATGTCCCTATTTATTTATTTAACGCTCTCTCTCTTGAGAGGGCAGATTTTAGATTTTCTGGTAGTGAATTTCATAAAGTGGTGCCACAACTGAGAAGGTCCTGTTCCTTGCCGGTGCATCCTTGACTTCTTCTGGCAGTGGAAATCACAACAAGGCCCTCTCCCACGTTCTAAGATAGGGTGATCCAACCTGCAGCCCAAAGGCTGCATGCAGCCCATTAGCCCTGTTTTTGCAGCCATCGAGCAGTCCCACCCACACCCACTTCCTCTTGCTTCTGCAACTTTCCTATCTCCCTGCTGCACTGTTCTGGCTTCTCCTTTGGATCAAAAAGCTCCCGCCCCCTCTGCCTGTTTCGCCTGCCGCCTGAGCCTGCTGAGTGACTTCAGCAGTGATGACATCATCACATCACCGCCAATGACTTCTGCATCAGCACAGTTGGAGCGATGCTGTGGTCTTCACCCCAGCAGTAGTATTAAACATTGGACCATGCTGACGAAAGACAGTGGGCAAGATGACACAGGAGTAGGTGGTCCCTCAGACACCATGGTCCCTGGCCGTAGAGGACTTCACAGGTAAGTACCAGCACCTTGAATTGGGCCCAGAAACGAACGGGCAGCCAGTGCAGCCATTGGAGCAGCGGCTCAAATGAGTCCCCCACAATCATTGAGCCCCCACAATCTACCAACCAACCAACCAACCAACCAACCAACCAACCAACAGTATTTGAAACAAAGTTCACAAAGTGATTTACAGGCAAATCATCATCATCATCATCATCATCATCATCATCATCATCATCATCATCATCATCATCATCAAATGAATGGTTCCCTGCCACACAAGGGCTCACAATCTGAGTTGCCATATTCTGCCCTAGCCTCAACTTCCAGACTGTCTTCAGGGGCAACCCCATGAACGATTCGATGGAGAATGCCTCTGCCAGCTCCACCCTGGGCATGTCCCTCCCCCCATGCCCTCCCTCCCCCCTCCCCAAGCCCCGCACCACTTGGGGCTCATCTCCTCGCCACCGGCAGCTGAGGCTCCTGCAGCAGCATTGATGGGGCAGCACAAGCCTCCCCGCTGGCGCTACTGCCTTGTAATGTGCCACTTGCGACTCTGACCACTGGCCCTGGGGCTGCAGACACAGGATCAGGCTGCCCCTCTCAATACACCTGGCCAGTCTCTAGCCTGTGTTGGAGCCCACATTCTGGCAGGCTGGAAGAGGGCAGGAGAACTTACGGAAGCCCCCAGCATCACCAGAAGTGGTCACTGTGGGGAAAAGAACTCTCCCCCTCCTCCTTTCCAGTCCCATTCCCATCCTGGTGTGCAGCTCCACTCTTCAGTTGCTATGGTGACGCATTAAGAGCCTGTACTTAGCCCATCACTCCAGCATCCAAGATGAAGGCTTTTGGTGGAGAGCTCTCATTACAGCCTGAGAAACAGGGAGCCAGCATTGGTATCATCTGATAATAAGCTATAAAAACTTGAATTAGAGGAAAAGCAGTCCTGGATGCTAATTGCTCCATGGTAGCAACCCAGCGATTTATCAATAGCTGCTTATGAGCGCAGCTTTCGGTTTAACTCCAACGGGAGCTAATTGCCCCCTGTCTAATTGAGATTGCAAAACAAGAACAGCTTGGGATGGGAGGGCAAAGCAGGAATCAACACTGTGGTTTGCATATGTAATCGGAGGCTGTAAGCAAAACAAGGGGCGCCTTGCCCACTTCAAGGCTTTGAGCTCACTGGGGCGGGGAGGGAGGCTCAGTGTTGGGCAGGGGAGAGAAATTTGGGGACTGCACCTTGTCACGGCCCAGTGCCAGAGGGGAGGAGAAAAGACGCAGGCGGCCAAACATCTCGGATGAGAAGAGTGGGAGGAGACGACGGTCGTCGTTTACTGATTAGCCACCCAAACAAACAGTGATTTTCTCCATCCCACATGCTCCTCGTCACACTCGAGGAAAGCAAGAACTGTGGGAGTCAAGTAAAATGTGCTCCACGGGGCTAACAAAGAGTAGCTCAACCTGATCAGTTAGCCATTGCTTGCGTGAATCAAGCGCCCTCCTCGGCTCCCCAGCCTACACGGTCCTGGTCTTCCAGCCCATTTTCCTTGCTCTTCTTCCCCCCCCCCCCGCCCCGACGGCAGACACCACTTCTCCCAGGCTCTGTCTGAACGTGTGTGTGTCCCCCTCCACCCCGCTTGCCTCACATGGGGGGGGGGACAGCTTGCCCCAGTCTCCCATCAGTGCTTTTAGAGGGCATCCACATGATCCTCATACCAAGGCAAAGGCAAATGCTGCACTGGACTTGCCTCTGTTTCAGTGCTCTAACCTTTTCAGGTCTTCTTTGAGCAAGTGCTGCTTCTGCTGCAAACGCCCTCGGTTGCTCCAGTTAAATGGCTCCCTAATCCCAAAGGGCTCACCATCTACACAAGAACTCCAGCAACAGCCACTATACTAGAAAAGACACTGTGCTGGGGTGAAGAGGGACAATGACTATCCCCCTGCTAAATAAAAGAGGAACACCACGTGAAAAAGTGCCTCTTGCCCAGTTAGCAGGGGTGTTAACCCATGGCCAAGTTTTCAGGTATTTGGGGTCCCCTTCAAAACTGTTCAGGAAAGCTCCTGCCACTCTGAATGAAGCACCTGGTGGATGCATAGACAGGTGGGCAATATTCTCTTTCTCCCCTTTACAAATAAGGCCCTTGAAATTCAATAACTTTTCCCCATCTACTGCCTTGTTACAACACACACACACTCACACACACACACACACACACACACACACACACACACACGTGCATACACACATACGCACATGCACACACCCATCTTTGCAGCCAACCCTCAACCTTAGGCAATCCGGCTGCAGGTGGGCTTCTCACAAATGGACTCAGGCTTGCAGGGAAGCTTTCAACTCCCACCCCTAAAACAGCAGAAATATGAGGTGCTAAACCCGGAAAAGCCAGGCACTTCTAAGTTGTTCCCAAAAGGGGGGGGAACTACCTCACAAATGGATCCAGGCTTGCATGGAAGCTCCCCAGCGATGCAGCCTCTATGCTCAATCCAGTCCAATCCCTGGAGGCTGGGCTTATCCCTGGTGGTTCTTGGAGAACTCTGCAAGCCTTTGCAAGATTGGGATTGCTGTAGTCTGGAGGGTTGGCAGGCTGGATGTGGAGTCCCTGGAGCCAGATCTGGAGACTCACGCATTAGACTGCTGCATAAACATGCCAGCTTGATTGACTCTAGTTCCTACAGGGCCTCTAGGCGTCAGGCTACTTAACCTAATGGATAATATTGCCCATAGTATGGTATATGTCAGAAACATGCCCTAGGTCACTGGTTCCCAAACTGTGGGGGCGCAATCCTAACCTGAAGTTAGGTCGGCACAATTAGGCAAGCACAGTTTGACCTGCACAAGGGACACCGAAAAGTATGTTTGGACCACTCTTGGAGTCAGAGAGACCAGCACACAGACGAGCGCCATCCTCCCTGACTCTGAGTGGTCCCAACGCACTTTACGGTGGCCCTTGTGCTGGCCAAACTTTGCTGGCCTAACTATGCCAGCCTAACTCCACGTTAGGATTGCCCCTTGGGTCAGGACCCACTTGTGGGTCTTGACCTGATTTTTGGTAGGTCGCCGAAGGGTGATGGAAAGATCAGACAACAAATTGCTTCAAGCCAAGACTATTCAAAAATCTGCTACTGTATCTGCTAATTATCCTGCGGAGGTCAGCTCCTGCAGCTTGCAAGCATGTGTAAATATTGGGTGATACATTTTTAAGGGCCTTTTTCTGGTTGTTACTTATAAATAAATGAATACAATATTATTTATTTCTAGATCTCTTTTTTTAAAGAATGCAAACCTGGGGGGGGTGGGGGTCCTGATAGAGTGTCATTTTTAAAAGTGGGTCCCTGTGCTAAAATGTTTGGTACAACTGTCGTAGGTAATACAGCAGTGAATAAATATTATGACAAATGCCCTGGGATGTATGTGATTGTTCGCACATATGTACCCCAAGACACACACATTAAGGCACTGCAACAGCTATGCTGCACCTGCCTCCCAGGCTGGTATCAGAAAATGGGGAACAGAAAATAAGAGACTTGGAGGTGGGAGTAATGAACCAAAATAACAGGTTTATTGAGGGGATTAGCTACAATCCAGATGGAAATAGGAAAATAGCAATAAAATACCCAGCCACCAATCATTATATACTTAGCTAATTGGTTGGCTCAAGACTTCCATGGAAGGGGGAAGTCAGGGAAAAATAAGAGGAGGCTGAGAAAGGGACATTGCATGTATGTATGCAAACCAGGGTTTGTCACAAGAAAACATGGGGTTTTCTCAATGGTTTCAGGCTCTAAAGCAAGCAAGAAGGATAGAGGAAAAACCTGGCAGGCAGCTGGAGGAATGGAGTCGATGACCAAGACCTCAGGGAAAGATCACAGCAAATTAGTGATGACAGTGCCAATACTTTGGCCACCTGATGAGAAGAGAGGACTCTTTAGAAAAGACCCTCATGCTGGGAAAGATTGAAGGCAAAAGGAGAAGGGGGCGACAGAGGATGAGATGGTTAGATAGTGTCACCGAAGCAATGAATATGAAATTGGGCGAACTCAGGAAGCTAGTGGAGGACAGGGAGGCCTGGCGTGCTGTGGTCCATGGGGTCGCGAAGAGTCGGACACGACTTAGCGACTGAACAACAACAACAAAGTGATGACAGAGCAGGCCATGAAGAGGGGAGGTTTCGGTCAGTTGGAGCTCTGCTAGCCAGGTTTGCTCTCCTGTTTTGGGAGTTACAGTCGTTCAGCCTCCTTGACTGAGATGCCAAAGTTTTGGAATAGGATGTGGAGCACCCAGAAATGCTACTTTCAGACTTCCCTGCACCCCGGGATCAGTGCCGAGCCCCCTCACACTTGCTCTGGCACGGCAGGGCCACCCCATTCCCTCTCCTGCACCAAAGGTTGGATGAAATCAGACAAAGGAGGAAAAGCACATGGACAACACTTGAACCATGGTTGTAATTTAACATGGCTGAAAGAGCCATGCAATGAAATTCGGGCCACGCAGCTTCCTCAGATCTGCACCTCCTATTTAGCAGGCGCAGATCTGAGGAGCCCATTGGGGAGGATGGAGCCTCCCCTGAGGCAAGGGAGCAAATGGAGGATATGGTGCAGGCCTATTGGCCTCGCCGTTGCAGCGCAACTTAGGACTGCGCTCTCAGTTGTGTGTACAAACATTTTGCTGCCTCTCTCCACACAAAAGCTTTTATGGGCTTGCTGTCAGTAGATAAAATGGGGCAGCCACCCTGGGGCGTGTGGGGGGCTCTGCAGTTCTGTCTTGACATCGCCGGAGCCAAAAATGCATTTTGTTCTTTTTAACACAAGGGTAAACTCTGTGTGTGCTTTTGCCTCTAACAAACTGTTTCCATGGAGAGTCCCAAGTTCAATGAATCACTGCATGGATCAGTTCCAGGGCTCAGAGAGTGACTAGGCCCCTGGCAAGCGCATAGCAACGAGCCCAGCACCACTGCACCCTCACAGGAGCACTACTTTCTGTTCTTTTTTTCACCCCATTGCCCCTTCATTGACCCCAGTTTGCCTCTGATGATGTGGAGCGTGCCTGGGTCCTTGTGTGCGTAGGGGGGGGGAGGGGGAGCTTCAGGTTTTTTTCCCCAAAGCACAAGAACCGAGCATCATGCCTCCCTTTCTCTTTCGCGGCACAGACTGTCACAGCTTGCCAACGTGCTTGCTCAAAGTGACTTGATATTTCACGAAATGGCAACTACACCCAACTGTACTTTTCGAACGGTCGGCACGGTCAAACGTTCTCCAACATTTGTGAAACGTTCTGTGAAATCTTTGTGAAACGTTCTGTGAAATAGCCAACTGCAAAGAGATTGGTTTTAACATTAGAATTTGTCCATATTTTTTTTTCCTAAAAAGGCAACAAAACAAAACAAATCCCTAACCCTACTGGCGTAGCTAATGAAAGTGTAGCCTGGTGCAGAGGGCAAAATGATGCCCCAGAAGTAACATCACAACAGGAAGTGACATCACAGTTGCATTTTCATTCTCTTGGGTTTTTTTGGCCATAACTTTTGATAGAATTAAGATACTGCCCTCTGATTTGTTTCATTGCATTCTGCATGAAATTCAGCATCAAATGATTTATAACATGACAGTATTATTCCTAAAAACTGCAATTTTAACAATCCACCATTTTTACAACAGTTGTATTTTCATTATCTGGTTTTTTGGCCATAATGTTTGGTAGAGTAAAAATATTACACTCTGGTTTGTTTTATTGCATTCTGCATTAAATTCTACATTGAATAGTATATAACATGATGGTGTTATTCATACACACCAAGATTTTCACAATTTTGGCCGCTAGTGTCAAGCTCAGCTTATTGCCCCCCTAAAGGTGGTTGCCTGGTGCATCCCCCTGCACTTCTTTAGATACACCTCTGCCTAACCCACCATAGTTTTTGAATAGATGGCAGGTGAGCCACTGTGAGATACAGGAAGCAGGACTAGATGGGCCTTTGGCCTGATCCAGCGGGGCTCTTCTTATGGCTCCCACAGGCTCCCATGGCCAAGTCGTCATCATTTCCACGCTCTTTTTCTCTCAAAGTTGCTGCTTCCCCCTCTCTGCCACCTCCTCCTCCTCCGCTCCTGTCCATCTTAGCACGCAGCCCCACATCATCAGAGGCCAGAGGGCCCATTTACAAACTTCTGGCAGCACTGCCTAATCCTTTCCACTGGCAAGAGCACTAAGGAAGGCACAACGTGGAAGAAGACGGTCTGACATTTCACTTTGGACAATTTGTTCCTCCATTGGCAAAGAAGATTAGACTCCTAGCAAAATGTAACATTAAAAACTGAAACTTGGTACCCTAGTTGCCAGGGAAACTGAAATACTGATAAAGCTGCTAGCTTTCACTACAAGATGCAGAGCCCCTCCCACCCCCAGCTGCTATTAATACAAAAAACACATAATTCTATATTCTGGATCCCTGAGGCATCTGGTGGGCTACTGTGAGATACAGGAAGCTGGACTACATGGGTCCTTGGCCTGATCCAGCAAGGCTTTTCTTATGTTCTATGCTACACATTCCTTGTAGCATCTAATTTGACCAGATGCCTACCAAGTGCTGAGATCCTGGACAGTGAGAGAAGCAGAAAGCACATTAATGCATAGGCCGTGTGCTCACCTTGCAGCCCACCTAGAGCTCCAATCCAAACCTTCTTCTAGACCAGCAATTTTCAACCTTTTCCATCTTGTGGCATAATGACAAGGCACTAAAAAAATGACCAAGGCACACCACCAATTTTTTTTGGCAATTGACAAGGCATACCATGCTGCTTGGTGGGGGGACTCACATCCCCCAATGGCCCTACTAATAAATGACCCTCCCCCAAACTCTTGCAGCACACCTGTGGACCATTCGTGGCACACCCATTGAAAATAGCTGCTCTAGACAGAATCCCCAGGCCACAACCACCAGAGGCTGCAATCCTATACTCACCTTCCTGAGAGTCAGTCCCATGAAAGTCTTACTTCTGAGTAGACAAGCCTAGGCTTGTGCTCAGTGTCCATTTGCCAGTGCCATTTGTTTGCTTTGGCTGCCTGTTTTGAAAAGCGGGGGGCAGGCAGAGGAAAAACAGTGGACAGAGCAATTCATCAGAGATGCAGTCTTAATCCATTTAAGGAGCTGCCGACATCCCTATTCCCATCTGGAAAATCAAAGAGGACACGCTGACATGACCCCATGGTTGCCTCAAGCCTGCTACAGGCAGCAATGGCAACACGCATCTCATTGCCCTTCAAAAACAGATATTTGCCACAGTCTGTCCCTGTAGAGCTCTGAGGGGAGACAGCTGCAGAGGAGAAGGATTGGATGGGCAGCAGAGAGGTCAGGGAAGCAGGCAGACACTTGCTTCAATCCACTCAAGCATCTTGGGAAGAACAAGGGACGATTTGGTTGAACTTGAAGTATACCGTTTGAGACAAGGACATTTGCGTGTATAGAATCAGAGGACTGCAGGACTGGATTCTTCCATTCCTGTATTCTCTGTAGGTCCCACTGTAACTGATGCCTACTGCAGACCAAAAGCATTGTGATCACTGGTGAGATTCAAATAAATTAACAACCGGTTCTATGGCCTTCAGGGCGGCCGCTGCCTTTCTTCCCTCTCCCAACCTAAAATTAACAACCGGTTCTGCAGAACTGGTGAGAACTGGCTGAATTTCACCACTGATTGTGATGCCTGTTCCCGCCGTCTCCATTAACTCCTTCAAAATTTAGTCCATCTCTGTCTCACCCCAAATTTGGTTGTCTGTCCCAAGCAGCTTCTTGGGTGCTTTCCTTGCGTTCACTCCGCAGTCCCTTCCATCAAGGGGTGGTGCCAACTGTGTCATCTGGCCAACTCTGATGGTTTCCCCATCCAGAAAATTCCAGAGAGATCTCTGAGCACCGGAGTCAAGGACATTTCCTGGGCTATAAGCCAGTGATCTGCATAACACAGATAGCCAGCCAGCCAGCCAGCCCTCATAACACCTAATCTTATAATAATAATAATAATAATAATAATAATAATAATAATAATAATAAT
>JAJKFI010000048.1:6950143-6967851 GCA_029204185.1 Lerista edwardsae
ATAATAATAATAATAATAATAATAATAATAATAATAATAATAATAATAATAATAATAATAATAATATTCCACAAGCAGAGACCAGGAAGAATCAAGATGTTTCACACCTAAGTTGGATTGAGGGGAACAACAGAAGAGAAGAGGTCACTCAAGCATGCAGCCCTTGCTCAGACACAGTCTAAGCAGACCCACCAGCCAGAATGGTATGGATCCACCTCTCCCAGCAGCTCACGTCTCACTACCACCCCCAACCCCATTTCAATGGTGCATGAGGCAGTGCCCTAATTTGCAAGCCCTCCTTCTTTTGGGGTGGGTTGTGTACCTGCCCTGCTGCCACCACGGCTGCTTCCTGCTCAGCCACCTGGTGATGCATTGATGCACCTGGTGATCAGCCGGGCAGATGAGGGGGAATGAGGGGAAGCAAGCACCACAATTCTGGAGTGTCTCTCGCCCTCCCATTGCCACCACCTCCTCATCTGTCATCCTCCATCTCCAGCTTGTTCCCAACCAGCTGCGTTCAAATATACAGGCTGGGCAGAGCGAAAGAGGACTGCTCCCTGCATGCTGTGCCCATGCAGAGTGTGCCCACCACAACTGGGTTGGAGGCACCAGAGATAAAGTCAGCAAGATGATACTGAGGGCGCAATCCTAACCTGGAGTTAGGCTGGCACAGTTAGGCCAGCAAAGTTTGGCTGGCACAAGGACCACCATAAAGTATATTTGGACCACCCTCGGAGTCAGAAAGGCCAGCACACAAATATGTGCCATCCTCCCTGACTCCAGGAGTGGTTGAAATGCACTTTATGGTGTCCCTTGTGCCAGCCAAACTTTGCTGGCCTTATTGTGCCGGCCTAACTCCAGGTTAGGATTGTGCCCCGAGAGATCTGACCACGGTCAGCTGGGCAAAGTGGCGAGATCCTGCTTCATTTGCTCTCATGTCAAGGGAGTGACCAGAACAAGATGGCTGTGGCACTCTGCTGCTTTGTTCACCAGCATGGCTGTCGAGATTACTTGTGGCACTGGAGGAAGAGGTGAGCTGCCACAGTCCCAGTTATTCTCTAGGTTGCTCTGAGTGAACAGAGAATTGGAGCAGTGAGTTAGTGAGCAGCTGTTGGGTGGGCCACAAGGTGGAAGAGGGAAGAAGTGAGATGCAGAGTGTGGGGTTCTGTCTTACAATTTGCTGCATCTTCCAGTCCACTGCTTAAAGTGACCACATTCATCTGCCTCATGGCTGGACCAATTCTGCTTCTCTTCCAAAAAAGAAAGGTTTTTTTTAAAAAAAGCATCCAAGGCTAGCACAATGTGATTTATCAGAGCTCTTCCTAATTTGAATCAGGGTCAAAGAGGCCTTGTTTTCCATTGTGCACACATTCATTTCCTTTGTCTCACTGCCATTTCTGATCAAACCGGTTTTTATTACGGCTTAACATTCACCACGTAATTAATACACCCCTCACTGATGCAGCACAGTCTCTCCGACATTGAATCATTTGCCAGCCTCACATGCCATTGTGGAGGTCAACACATGTCTGCGAGTTTGCAAAAAAGCTGGCACAAACTTTTACCCAACGTCTTCTCGGTGGACATAGTCACATCCATCACCTGATTACTATTCTAACCTCCTTCTGCTACTGCGTTGGTTCTCAAACTGTTTAGCACCCACTTTTTAGAATGACAATCTGTCCAGCACCCACCAGAAGTGATGTCATGGCTGGACTAGACATGCCATCATTGTGATGCCAGAGCCTGCAGCTTTCTGAGAACACAGCAGTAAGTTGGGTTATTTCTCAGCCATTTTCCAAGAGGAAAGTGAATCAGAAAGGAAAAAAAGGCTATTTACAACCTTGACACAATGTCAAAGGCTCCTTTGGGGTGGAAGAAGAATGTGCAGTAAACAAAGAACAGCTGGGAGAAAATGTGGAACAGTCAGGCTGTGAATAGATAAAGAAACTGTGCTCCAATTTCACACATTTGGTACAAATGTAGGATAAAAATAATACATGTAATCAAGCTAATGACAACAAATATTATTCTGTTTCACTCCACATATATAGTTCTGGCCATTTTCATACTTTCTAGATCAGAACAAAAAGAGCATCAAAATATTCCTTGAAACTCTTTGACTTCAATTGCAATCAATTTAAATATAAACAAGTATAATTGTTTCAACGTTGGATAATACTCTTCCTTTTCAATCCTGTAATGTGTTATTTTGACATGTTCTAAAGTGTTCTCCATTTTCTTCCTTCTGAGCTGGAGCATATTCTGTGATATACTGACATATTCATTTGTTGAGTTACCATACAGAAGAAAAAGATTAAACTCCATGTTCGTATTCAAATGCCCATAATGGTGCAATGACTTGGCTAAAAAATGCAGTCTTCTGAATTGTGTGACTGACTCTCTGAAATTGCTACAATTTTGCTGGAAATGCACCTCACTTGTTCAAAAGGCAATTGTCTCCAGTCTATAAAATGTAATGAGCTGCTCTATATGCGCTGGTAAATAAGCTAGAAAATAATGAGCTGTCTTTGAGGACTGCCGTGTCACTTTATTATTATTATTTGTTTGTAATTCAGCTAGAAGACAAGCACTGTATGAACTTACCTTACACAGCCAGCCCTTTTGTTGGTGAACTCCAAAATTCCACTCTGTATATCTGGGACTATGAAAAGAGTTGGTGGTCTGGGTGCATAAGAAGGGCGAGTTAGTTCTGGAAGGAAGGAAGTCCCTGGAAGCACAATAATCTAGGGAAAGGCAAAATGCTATTGGAGTCTGCTTGAGGGAAGACAGAGAATACTCCCAGTAAGAAAACACTGGTGCAGGGCAAGAACAATGGAATTTCACAGTTATTGCTACAGAAAGGCTTTCTGAATCAAAACTCCACCTTGATTTTATATTATGGTGCATGTGTGTGTGTGTGTGTGTGTGTGTGTGTGTGTGTGTGTGTGTGTGTGCACGTGCATGCCTCTTTTGTTGTGAATGGGTACCCCTCACCCGAATAAAAAGTGTGCTTTCATGCGTGGGTGTGGGTGTGGGGCACTTTGACCGCTGTAATCTGTGCATTCACCAGAAGGCTTAACCCTGAATTTGTATGGAGCACGCTGGAGTGTCTCGCCCTAGCCTAGGTAAAACAGGTGCCAGGCAAAAACCCGTAGCAGCCTTGCTCTGTTTCGCTCATACCTGTCTATTAATCAAATCCATTCACCCAGCAATGGCCAAGGGGCAGAAAGACTATTAGATACCTGCATCTCGTTGCCACTTCCCTGCATCCGGCAATCTGTGGAGATGTCAGGAGCCAATTATTTGGAACGTCGATTTATTTAAAGCATGTTGATAGCATTCCCCCCCGTTCTAAACCTTAAGAACTGTAATTTCAACCACTATGGAATTCAACCAACTCAGCAACTTTAATGCCAACAGACAGCAGCTGAAAAGAGCAAGCTCTGGGAAACAGGCTAGCAACCAGTCTTGCCAAATGCTCATTGGAACCGAAAGCTCGTCAAGCTTTTTGATCAGCGGAGAGGGAGGATTGCTTTATGACCTCACTAAGCGATTGATTCCACAACCTCGGAGTGAGTGGTACAAGGCCATGCTCCTGCCAGCCAACCTGCTACCCCCAAGACCAAGGCCTGCCGAAGACCTCCCAGTGCCTGAGACAACCAAGCCGAGGGCTGCCCTCGTTACCTGGTGGCACCATGTCACCTCCTCTGCAGCTCTTGCGCCTTCCCCTTGTTGACAGGAGGAAACAGAGAACAGACAAAATGGAACACTCTGGCCCACGCCACTCTCCCCTCTTCCATACTTCCTGTTCTGCTCAGTTCCCACCTTCAAATCCAGGGAGAAGGAACAGTGGAGGCCACACCCATCAGCCTGGTAAATGGGCCACCCTTCCTCAAAGCATGAAGCAAGTCTTGGCCAACCAGGCACACAGGGGCTGATAGAAGGAAAGGCAATCCCTAGGGGTGCTTGAGGTTACAATAATGTCAGAATAAGGTTCATGGTGGTGTGAAAGCAGGCTGTGAAAGCCGCTAGGCTGCTGTCCTTGTTTCACTCCAAAGCCGGACACTTCCATCATCCACCATATGCGAGAGGGTAATAGGCAGGGCCATATTAACCAGTGCTGGGCCCCTAGGCGTTCAAATATTTTGGGACCCCTCCAAAACTCTTCAGGAAAGTGTCTGCCACACTAAATGGAAGCCCCTGGTGGATGGGCAGGCAACAGGCATGGTTCTCTTCCCCCCTTTACAAATAAGGCCTCAGAAGCTCAGGTAATGCATCACTTTTCCCCATCCATTGCCTTGTTACAAAACACACACACACACACACACACAAGCCCATCTTTGCAGCCAACCCCCAACCTTAGACAATCCAGCCGCAGGTGAACATCTCCTCACAAATGAACCCAGACCTGCATAGAAGCTCCCCACCCACCCACCCCCACTCCTAAAACAGAAGAAACACAGGCAGAAATCTGAGGGGCAAGAAACGGAGAAGCCAGGCACTTCTAAGTAATGCCCCCAACGGGGAGAAACACCCTCGCAAACAGAGCCAGGCTTGCATGGAAGCTCCCCAGCGATGCAGCCTCCACGTGCCGCCCATCTCAATCCCTGGCTTGCCCCATGCGGTTCTTGGGAGAGCTCTGCAAGCCTCACCTTTCCAAGGTCAGACTTGCTGTAGTCTCTTGCCAGCTGGAGGGCTGGCAGGCTGGATGGGGGCTAGATGCATTAGGCTGATTTCCTGACATGCCAACAACAGGGTCCCTCTGGGGCCCCTAGGCTTCATCCTACTCAGCCTAATAGGTCAGTACTGCCCTGGTACTAAAGGGGTGGGTGGGTTACAACAAACTGCTACCACTGAGGCCCAGAAATGGAAAGAAGGACCCAACTGCTCCCAAAGCCCATTGGTGTGAGCATTTCTCAAACGCCCTTGTTTCAGTCAAGTGTAATGAAAATGCACAAGATTACCCCAAGGAAATATAATAGGGAATGGTACCAGTAGTTGGTGCAAGCCCAGGAATTGCAGAGTTAACCTCAGTGGGTGTGGCTTACAGCTGCAACCTAGCTGAACTGATGAGGATGCTGGGAGATAAAAGTAGTGACTGAAGAGAAGTCAGGCATGGTGTGGGCTGATTACTGGACTAAGAGTATTGGTGGTACCTGGAGGCTAGTATGCAGCTGCTCTGTCCCAGGGGATGCTGAGAACCAAGGAGCTGCTGACTGGAGCTGGGGGAAAGGAGGACCACTGCAGCGTGAGCAAGCAAGCTAACTGCACTTTGCCTTTATATGGGTGGTGGAGTTCAGCAGTATTGGGCACAGAACTGGGGCTGTTTTGATTACAGAAGGGACGCTACCTGGTCTAAAGTGGGCACAAGATTTTGGACAAGGGAATCTGATGGAACATCAAGACAATTGGTTGCCACCTCATCAGTACATATACAGTATGTTGACCTTAAAATGCAATTTGCAAAGAAATGTTGCAAGGCAAAGGAGCTGACACAGTTACTCAACATCAGTCCGCTGCGGGGGAAGCCAAATTGGAACCAGTGATTCATCAAGGATTAAAAAATGATTGTTTGCACACTGCAAGAGCCTGGATGCAGCCAAGGCGAAGCGTACGTGCTCTGCCATATCTCTTTGTGATGTGTCTAGGGGTGCAGTCCTAACCAACGTTCCAGCACTGGGGTAAGGGAACAAACACTCCCTTACCCTGAGGGGGCCTCCGACTTCTACTCCACTGCAGGATGCCGCACAGGTCCCATTGGCACTGCTATGGCAGTGCTGGAATGTTGGTTAGGGCAGTGAAACCTTTTGTCCACCATCAGAGTCCAAGCCACTTCTCTTTGATCTGCCGAGAAGCGTAGCCAGAAGGGGGGTAAGCATGGTAAACATGGCTACGATGTGCCATGTAAGTGGCCCCTTGCTGTTGGAGCCATTCGGGGCAGCAATAGCAACACACAGGCATTGCTGTTGCTGCCCCAAATGGTTCAGATGGAGAGGGGAAGGCGGTGCCTACAGGCTGCACTGCGGCACCTGCCACACTTGCCGGGCTGCCCCCTCCTCTGGCTCTGCTATTGGAATAGCCTGTGTCGGGTGTCAAAGCAGTTCTCATAATTGTATATGCGCTGCTCTTTTACGGTGTCCAGCGGAGACACCCTGCTCTTGCCCTGCTTTTACTAGGAATTAAAGCATCTCTAATACCTGCATAAGAATGAGACATGACTCTTATTTAATTAATTTATTTATTTATTTGAAGAATTTATACCCTGCCCTTCCCATGCAAATGCCCAAGGCGGCTTACATGAGCAGGCTAGTCTAAACCATCATTCTAAACAATTCAAATCTACAGTATTCTTGTGATCCGCCAATCCTCACGCCCAGATGTCGCCTTTACAGTGTGGTTCTCTCCTTTTGGCTGCATGCCATCAAGCCTCAGCAGGCAATCGCTAGTCAAGCCTGGGCAGGTCCTCAAGGTCGTATTTCGTTCTTTTGCTGGCTGGCCTCCTCACACACTCAACTGCAACTCTCACTTGCGGTGAGCTAATCAGCTCCACAGCGACTCTGTTCTGCCACCACAGGTACTGCAGCTTGTCACAACCTGGCATCCGTCTCCCATCCAAAAACAAGCCACAGATTCTCCTGCTTAGCTTCAGGCAGTGCCAGCAACTCAACCATCAGTCCACACCTCCTGCCCTTGAGCCTGCTTAGTTCATGCATATGCTTTCACTGCATGCATCACAAGGAGTTTTGCTCAAAGGACACTGAGGTGCCTCCATGGAGGAATGGGGCCAGAGCATTCCAGGCCCATCTGGCCATCTGAGGTCCGGGCACCACTGCTGTCTGCCGTGCAGATCCAGGGCAAGTGCTTTGGCACAGTTGTCCCTAGCTGGGCATCACTTGGTTGGCTTCCATCGGCAGAGCGGCCTGTTAGCGGCACGCTAGCCTGCTTTAGGCTTGTTGTGTTTTCATGCTAAATTCTCCTTAGAGATGTCAGCTGCCAGACTGTGTCATTTCTGCTTCACAGAGCTGGCTTATACAGCCAGGAATGAGTTTCTGATTTTTATTTTTTTTTAAAGAGTAAAATGACATGATGCCACTTCCTTAACAAGAATGAAGACAGTCGCGAGCAAACTGAGAGGTCAAACATGCCGAGATTTCATGGAGAGCTGCCTGCCACACAGCCAAGAAGGACTGCACAGGGGAAATAATGTTACAGTGGGAATTTAGCTTACTGATGTGCAGCTCTTGGCTAGGATATTTTACAGACGTGACATGAAATCCAACACTCCCAGAGCAGGTCTAGGAAAAGAGTTGGAAATTCCTTATTGAGTACAGCCAACTTGTTCCAGTCCCTTGCCAAAGTCCTAATGTCCACAAAGACTCTTCCATATCCGCTTCTCACATACGTGATAATGCACCCCACATCCTTGTGCAGCATTCTCACAAGTCCAGGTGAAAATAACAGGCCTCGGAATGTATTTTTGACAGAACAGCAATAGCCAAAGATGCTAAACAAGGCCACATTTCCCAAAACAGATATGAGGAGGGAGGTGCCTGCAAGAGGAGCCGCGGAAAGTACAATATTACATAGCTTGTATCTTAACTGTATGTATTCTTCTTCATGCACAATCTGCTTCTATAATAGGCTTTTTGGATAATTTCTGGAGTCAGCCATGCAAACGTTATCCAGCCAAGCATACCCCAAAACGGCACTCAAGATATTGAAGCTGCTAACAGTTCGCATTACTCCAGTGAGTACAGCAATTCAAGTGCAATCCTGAGCTGGAGTTAGGCCAGCACAGCTAGGCTGGCGCAAGGGCCACCGTAAAGCCCGTTTGGACCATTCTCTGAGTCAGGGAAGATGGCGTACGTCTGTGTGCTGGCCTCTTTGACTCCGAAAGTGGCTCAAGCATACTTTACGGTATCCCTTGTGCCGTCGAAACTTTGCTGGCCTAACTTGTGCCAGCCTAACTCCAGGTTAGGATTGTGCCCTCAGGGTTTTCATATATTGGCTCTTCAGACTCTCTGTAGAGACAAGCAGTAACAACCGGATATCAATTGGAGCTTGGTGGAAATACTCTATATAGTAACCAATGTGAAAAAGGTTATGTGCCAAATAAGAAGGATCTTGAAGAAAAAGTCAAGATCCAAACTTGGCTGGCCTAGCTGTGCCGCCCTAACTCCAGGTTAGGACTGTGCCCTGAGACTCGGAGACTTATGGACTGATCTATTGATCTATCATTGTAAATGACCCTGTGAGAGTACTAACACCGCACTGCTGTTGCTGGCGAAGGCGCTGCTTTTGGAAACTCTCTGTCAGCCCAGGTAAGGAGGCAGAGGCGGTTGTTCAGGAGAGATTCAGGTTCGGGTGGGGGATAGGTGCAAGGAGCAGGCTAAAAGGGGTGGATCTTGTGGGCAAAAGAGCCAGCTAGAGCCTATGCTTGCTTTTCTAATTCACCCCTTCATCTCCTTGGACTTACATCAGCAAAACAAATGGCATGGGAGACCCATAGGTGATCAAGTGGCCTACTGGGAGGCATGTAAAAATGGCCTCTCTTGCTGGCCTCTCTTGCTTGGAGCGCACATGGCTGCATCCAGTGATGTCATCCGGGCGCGCCAGGAACCGGAACGCCCGGATGATTGGCAGCCCTCCGCCCCTATGGCGGAGGCCAGCCATGCCTCCCTGCACCTCCCTGCGCCTGGAATTGCTCCATTTCAGAGCGATTTGGACGCACAGGAGGGCCCAGGAACAGCTCGCCTGTCCTTGGGAGAGGCGGCGCAGCCCGGGCCCATCCGTGGAACTAGCGGAACGGCGTACTGGGCTGTTCCGCCAGGATGACACCACTGGCTGCATCATGTTAAATGGTGGGGGATACAATTGGGTTCTCAGTCCTGAGCTGGATCTGAAACTCAGATCTATAGTGAATAGTCTCAGTGGCAGTCATACCATTATCGTTGGGGGGGAATTCTCCAAGTGCCACACCGGTGGAGGGGGTGGTGGCGACAAGCCATGGGAATAGAGCTTCCCTCTGCCTGCCCTTGCATTAGAATGGCTTCAAAATGGAGCCTGGCGTGTCAGGGGTGGCCCAGGGGGTAGGGAGCTAGCCCAGGGGGCAGCCTCCTTGAACCTTGCCCTGGGGCAGAGCCTCAGCTAGGTCCACGACTGAATAGTCTATCTGCAACACATGGGCTCCCATTTATGTTTATAAAGAAAGAAGATGCTCAAAAGAACACGAGACTAGATAGCCCAACCATTTGTTTAGCCTAGAATGCTTTATTCCACCAATGGAAAGAAAACTGCTATTACTGAGACTGTGCAAACTTGTAGGATCCTACACTCATCCCCCATCTGTCCAATCATGTTTTCCAGCAGGCAGGCATTAAGGAGTACAAGCTATCAATTTTAATTACTATAGTAACTGTAAGCATCTTAAACAAGCCAACAAAACTATGTGCATGAAATTGTCTTATCATTTCATCACACAGTAACACTTAGCCCAACCCTCTGCCTATTTTTAAAGAACTTCTTGAATTATTATTTTTTTTTGGGGGGGGAGGCATTGTACTTTAAAGCTTCTTTCCGTTTTCAGCTTCTTCCAGGTTTCACCAGCTATTTCTTGTCAACTTGTTCCTCTTTAAGAAGTAGCATGTCAGGATTGGTCTGTTTGCCCCAACAGAGTGACTCCATCCTTATCATAATTTCCCCTGACATACATTCAATTCCTTTTTTTTCCCTTTAAGCTTTGATTTTTTTTTAGGTCAAGGATGTTGGGGACAAATTGGTCTATGTTTGCCTGCCTCACTGTTCACATAATTCTTTGGAATTCTGAAAGATGGTAATTGGCAGAGCTACTCAGCCTTGCCTAGAGGAGAGGTCCACTTTAACACAGTGTAGGTCTCTGTAGTGTCAGGTTCTTTCCCCCTTGCCATATCACTTTCCAGCTATGGCAAGGAAGGAAAAAGAGCTGGATTTGATTCTGTGCTACTTGGAAGCCTCAAGCAGCACTTAGTGGCCACAGCTCTCAGATTGCCCCTAGCAGCTGCTAATCAGAAGTACAGGATTATTATACATTTTGCCTACTAGGGAAGAGGGTGGTTTGGCCCTACCCTCTGTCTGTTACTGTGGAGTTGCCAGTTGTGTAACTATAGGGTGTTGGATTAAACGTTAATTCAACCCGCTATTGTACAAACTCCCCATACTAGTGTTTTCATGATCGCTGCAATGACAGCCACAAGCATTCTAATCATTCCTTCCTTTTTCTGTCTCTTGACTCAAGCCTGGGAGAGTTGCACTGATGAAGCAAAGCTCACTGCCATCCCAGGCCATACTTTAGAGGAGTCTTATGTATAACACCGATGTAAGTCTGTTTTGAGGAGTTGGCAATGTGCAGGGGATCTTTTCTTTTCCTTGTGGGCTTCCCAGAGCCAGTGTGGAAACAGGATGCTGGAGCAGATGGGCCTTTGGCCTGCTCCAGCAGGGCTTTTTTATGTTCTCAATGTTGAATGGGATATGGCTGAAAGCAAGGTTCCCAATGAGGTGCATGTGTGTGCACAAATGTGCTAGGTTGTCCCTGCTTGATGCCACCCCCAGTTCTGCCATGGCCTCTGCTGCCCTCTTCTGCTTCTTTTCCCCAACCTGCTTTACTCCACGATGTGCAGGAAGAGGGGAGTGGGGAGCAGAGCAACTCCTTTTCCTCTGCCCCAAATTCCTCTCCTGCTTCCTGGTTGAGCAGGTGAGGGAGGGGAAGAGGAAACGCATCCCAGAGGAAGCAGTGCTGGCTTCAGGGAGGGCAATAGTGATGGTGTCTGGCCCCCATCCTCTGTGGGCCTGGCCCCATGCCCATTGGTGTCCATACTTGTGGCATTGAAAGGTTGGGGTGAGTCCCTAGCTTAAAGCATAAAAAGTTTGGGGAAAATAGCCAGAGGCTTCATGATGAACAAAGTGGTCCCAACTACCCAGGCCAGGAGTAGGATAGGTACTAAATGAGGGCACTCTCCCTCATTGCACTTTCATCAATGGACACACATGCTGGTCCTTCCAAAGGGTCTGCCTATTTGAGATCATGACATCATAAGAGGAAGGCCAACAGAAGAGGAAGAGACTCTTTAGAATTCTTGGGCGGAATTTTCAGGAATCTTCCATTCATGCCAGAGCATATGAATGAAACTCTGTAGCTGCTTTCTGCCAAGTCTGAGCATGCATATAACTTGGCCACAAATTTGGGGGAAGGGGCACATTGGTGTGCCGTGGTCTGCAGGTGTGCTGGGGAAATTTGGGGGAAGGGTCATTTCTTAGTAGGGCCATTGTGGAGTGAGCTCCCCACAGCAACCTGGTGTGCCTTGTCAATTGTCAAAAAGCTGATGGTGTGCCTTGACCATTTTAGCATCTTGCCAGTGTGCTGTGAAATGAAATAGGGTGAGAATTTCTCGTCTAACTGGTCCTGGCAAACAGCTTTCTGGGATCGTAAGCAGAGATTGTTTGGGGGGGGGATGGAAATTGAACTTGGGCCTATTTGCACATGTTCTATCACCAAGCAGCTCCCCAGGAACCTGAGTTCCTTTATCGAAAATGGCTGGGAAGAGACTCAACCAATGGCCCAAGTAGCATCACAGCAGCCAGCCAAAGCTATCTGAAATGCTGTACTGAGCACAGCTCATTCACAGCAGCTTTTCTAAATCATCTACAACTGTGTGCTGTATTTGTCAAATGACAACTCCAGTCTGTTTCAAGCAGACAGTCAGGGATGCACAAGGCAATGAAAGGGGTGTCGTCTATGGCTGTTGCCGAGGAGGGATGTGTATAGGCACGTAAGCAAAATAAGCGGTGACAGACAATAAGGCTCGCAGCTGCTCTTTGCAGTTCCTCCTCCTCTTCTCTCTTAAGGAAGAGGCAAAGTCAACAGGACAGCCACTGCCAACCTCCGCAGCTGGGCATTTTGCAATGGCACAGCACCTTAAAGAGAACTTTCTCTTTAAGAGACCCCCCCCCTTTTTTCAGACTAGAATCCTGGACCACCTTCCCAAGGGATTCTTCAGTATACACAAGAGCTGTGCATGAAACGGGATCTTTTGGTTCATATCACAAGTCTTGCCTTGGCATGAAGCCAGATATGGGTGGCCAGCCGGTGAGGTCCACTAAAGTGCTTGCTTTGAGTGGCAGACTGGGGAGGTGGCAAACTGGCACCCTCTGCCCACCCTCCTGCCACCGGCTCAGGGCCTGACCTCCTCTTCCAGAGCTGCTGCTTCTAAATGACCATGCATGGAGAAAGTGAGGAGTGGTCCTCCCTCTTCTGGTTTGGATGAAGTGGTTTTGGATGAGAAAGCAACAAGGGTGTTGCCTGCTGCTGGCATCAGGGTGCTCTTGCTGATGCGCGGGTGGGGAGTAGAATTTGGGGTGAGAAGGCAGTGGAATTTGGTGCCACCTCCAACTCCAGATCAACTCTTGCTCCCAAAGATCTTCAAGGTTTGTGATGGGCTTGTTGCACAACCCAGGGGCCTGTGATCAAGAGGGACCTTGGAAGCCTGCTTTTGCCATCCCTGAGTTGGCAACTCCAATTGAAGCCATTTGTGGTGACTTTCCCCCCCCCAACTTGTTATTAAACCAGGGAAGGCCTCGCTATGATCCCTAGGATTGCTTTTACAGCAACCTTCCAAAAATGATTGGTGATGCCTGGAGACTCTGGGCCGGTCCGGGAGGGTCGGCAGCTCTAGCTGTGGGCATGTCTCTCATATAATCCTTGAAATTAAGCCGCCGAGGATGCAATCCTAAACTGAGTTAGGCCGGCATAAACTAAGCCAGCAAAGTTTGGCTAGCACAAGGGACACCGTAAGGTATGTTTGGACCACTCTCGGAGTCAGAGGCCAGCACACAGACGTGACCAGTGGTGAAATTCAGCCAGTTCTCACCAGTTCTGCAGAACCGGTTGCTAATTTATTGATATACAAAAAGCAGTGCTGTAGTAAGAAGCAGTAAAAAGAAAGGAGGACATAGTACCGGTTGTTAATTTATTTGAATCTCACCACTGGATGTGACCCATCCTCCCTGACTCCAAGAGTGGTCCAAATACGCTTTACGGTGGCCCTTGTGCTGGCCTAACTCCAGTTTAGGAGTGCACTCTGAATCAGGAAGGAGTGAACAGATCATCTTGCCTATTCTCCTGTCCAAAGACTTCCTTCCACATTCTGCTCTGGACTAGAGGGAAAGGACAGGCAGGGAAGCAGATGGCAATAGTGAGAGAAACAGCAGCAGAGACCAGACAGGGGGTTCTCTTGCAGAGTGTGGGCTTCTTGCAGAGTTTGGGGCATGGCAGTTTTCAACAGCCCCAATGCTGCCCCAGGGTTATATCCTGTGACCTTATGTAAAATCCCATCACTTGCGATTATGAGAAAAGCAAGTTACCATTCTTTCCCAGACTTCCATAGATAAGGAACAGAATTGGATTGGGAGGAATCCCAACCATACCCAATGATATGAGACCATTTTGAGTCTCATACCCAAACCATCACCCACTAAAGTATATCACTCTTCCATTGGTGGGTGCTCTTCAAGGAAATGCACCCAACGTCAACATGTTAGATAAGGTGGGTTTGTGAACGTGTGCTTCAATGTGGGAACTCCACATGTGGGATTTTGTGTGAGCTGCTTTGGAGACAGAATGCCGGTGGGAAACTTACTCTGGGCTCCTCACACGGCTTCTGTGGTGTGGCAGAGAGAGCAGGAAGCAAGGAGACCAAGAGTCTGGCAGAAGCTGGCAACAGAGAGGGAGCTGAAAGTTTCAGCGGCAGACCCCCTCCCTGCCACAGCTGCCCAGCGATCGGAGGACAACGGCCCTGCAGGCTGGGAGACCGGGCTGCTGATTAGCCAGGCATTACCACGGCCTCACAATGAGGTGTCCTGACAGGGCTGGAGGCCCCCTCCAGTTGCTCAGCACCCTGTGGCGGAGCCCACACAGCAGCCATGGCAGGAGGCTGTCAACAGTGCTTAGCGTGACAGCAGCGCATCCAGGCAAAGACAGCTTTGAACGTGGAGAATCAGCCCTCCGTTTAGCTGCGGTGAGAGCCAGCGGTGAGGAGGGGCAGCTGCCGCCGTCTCAGCCCCTCTCTAGGACAAATGCGACAGTAGCACTGCGAGTAAGTGGAGCGGGAGCAGAGGCTGCTGGATGTCTCTGGGAGATGCGCTGATAAGGCCAGCGCAGACCTCCCTGGTTTTCTTTATTGCAGAGCAACCTGGCAGCCTCAGGGGGAAAACACAGAGACCCTTTATTTCAGAGTAGTCCCAGCACCCCGGAGGCCTGCAGCATCCCTGATTTACGTGCGGTGATCAGACTCATATGTATGTACTGCCAGATGACCAGGTGTCACCTGGAAGCTTGTCTGTAGAGTAGACAGCAAATAGAAAGGCACTCTGTATTTTTCACCCCTGTATTTTTTCATTTCTCACTCACTGCAGCCTAACCATGAAGCTTCTACCTAGCTCAGTTTAGTCTTCAGTGCCTGGCAGAGGCTCTCCAGTGTTCCAGGCAGCGGCCTCTTCCAACCCTACCTGGAGAGGCCTGGGATTGAACTGGGACCTTCTACAGGCTAGTATGCAGGTGCTTTTCCAATAAGTAGCAGCCTCATTCCCATGAGACCCAATTGAAACAGAAACCATGAGCACAGCTTCAGGGTTACCATTGCAATGGGCCGCGTTATTACTAGTATTGACCCACCAGTGGTGGGAGAGTTTTGACTCTTCTTTAGAGAACAACCCGTTACATCCTTGCTCAGTCAGCTTTTTAAACTCCATGATGAAGACACGATGAGTTGAGATCTGGACATGACGTGTCGGAAAAAACATCACAGGGTTGCTTCACCGTGTGGGAAGTAAACGTGGTCTGATTTCACCCCATTGATGTGCCAAATTGTGGGCATAGAACCACCTAGAACCACATGAAGATACGGATATGCCCCACTGATTCGTAGCCACGATTTCAGTTATCCACGGATACCATGGATACTGGGACACCTGTTAAAAAGATAGGGGGACATTAAACAAATCTTTTTTACCTTGTTGCAGCAAAACCACTGATGTTCCCGTATCCATGGTTTCAGGTAACCACGGGGTGGGGGTATTCAGCACCCCAGTGGATACCAGAGCATGCCTGTAGTTCACATTACAGTCAGGTGACTGCTCTTTCTCAGTGCATTTCGGTTTTGATAACACCACTGAGAGTTCCGTAACTACAGCAGTGACTGGCTAATTGGAAAGGCCATAGGAGGTAATTGGGTCCCAGGAGTTCTAAGGCCCGATCAGCTCTGATTAGAAGTCATGTGTCTTTATTTGCCACCAGAGGTACTGCTCAAACTGAAACTGCAGTACAGGGTAGGGAAGAGAGGCTGTTCTCTCTACAGAAAGACCAGCAGATGAGACTAAGACTACATACAATCTTATCCACACTTTCCAGGGAGTAAGCCCCATTGACTATAATGGGACTTACTTCTGAGCAGAAATGCATAGGATTGGGCTCTAAAACACACTGTAGTATGAATTATCCAACCGCTTCAGAAATCCGTCCAATAACCCTGTGAGATTGGTCACTTCAAATTGTTGACAAGGACCAAGGCTGGGAGATAGTGTGCTTTTGTAGGGTTCTCCGACTACCCAGTCCTATGCATGCCTACCCAGAACGAAGTCCCATTATAATCAATGGGCTTACTCCCAGGTAAGTGTGGATAGCATTATAGCCCTAGTGGCTTGGATCATAAAGTCTGATTTGACTGGGGGGCGTGCCAGCTCTCAGTTGTAGTCTTTCCAAGTCACCAGCCAGTCCGTTGAACAGAGGAATTAATAGATGATAAATTCTTTCCCCCAGTCATGATTGCCACCAAAAATAGAGGCGACATGTCTGGGGATCCAAATGGCTGTGGTCATCATCCTCAAGTCACAAGCTGGTGTTTTGCCCTCTGTGTGCATAGGAGGGCTGGGAGCATCAACAGTGGAGTCTGTTAGCACGGGGATGCCAGGAGGACTCTCTCAGCTTTCTAGCAGCACTGCTAAATGTTTTTAGATATCACAGAGGTTATCATACAGGGTTTATCATACAGAGGTTTATCATACAGGGTTGTGGTATGTACTGCTATGGCTAGACTTTTGATGGAATGGCCATTTTAGCCCAAACCAGTCAGGAATGGGGGCTGCAACAGGCTCCCCATCCGGTAAACATAAGACCTAATTATAGCTAGACAATACCTTTATTAGCATACACAATACAATATATTACATATGTTCCTTACTGACACCCCCCTTAATCTCTAGTATTCATTAATCCAACTCTTAACAATCAGGAAAGCTGTGGTTCTCTCCACTGTATCAACCACCTCTGTAGATAGGACCAACCTAACCTTGGCCTCATCCATCCAATCTCCCAAAATGGCCAAAATCGCACCTAAAAATTTTGATTGTCCACTTCTCAAAGAGCAGCAATCTCAAAGCAGATGGGCTGCAGTTTCTATATCCCACCCACATTGACAACGCCTTTTGGCGTATGGCACTCCTTTAAATCTGCCATATAATAGGACAGATGGAAGAACATTACATCTAACTCTATGGGATGTAGAAGTAGAAGCAGTGGCATTCCTACGGGGGGGAGTAACAGTAAGTTTTGCAGGAGCCTGAGGTCCTCCCCCACACCTTCAGAGCCATTCACGGCTCAGAGAGCAAATCCTCCAAGCCAGCTCTCTGAGCCGCAAATGGCCTTGGGGGAGTGGCCGCATTACAAATGAGCTCAGGCTTTTGCAACACTTCACATTTTGCCATCGCCCTGAAGGAATGCCACTGAGTAGAAGTATGAGTTTTATGGACCAACCTATTGGAAGATGGAAAACCAGGAGGTTAGCAACTTCGTTAGGAAATGGGGAAAGACCTGGTGATCCTTATCTAGGTCTAGGACTAGGTCTGATGTGCTTTGGCTTTCACCAGTTCTTGTAATTTGCTGCAACAAATTCCCTTATCACTTAGCAACACAACATGGCCTTTATCCTAACATCTCTGATTACGCTTTTCCTGAAGTTTCATCTGTTGTTTTTTTTATCGCCCCATACACCGTAACCATAAAGGGTAAGCACTGATTGCTCTGATAATCTGGAGGAGATACCACGTGATCCCAAAACAACAGCACACAAAGCTACCGGCTTGCAGAAGAACCACTGCAGGAAGGGACACTTGGATGCTGAGCAGGAACACTTCGTTCCACGCTTCCTTAGCAGAAGCTCCTCATTTTCTGAGTTCTTCATTGGCTGTCCCTCAGGTAGGCTCATGACTCCCCAGTGCACTTCACTTAAGATTGGTGGCGGTGGCAGTGAAATTGCATAGAAGCCAGCGGCAACTATATGACTGCTTTCATGCTGGACATGCATTTGGAATTCTGCTGCCTTTCCTACCCTGTTGTGAAATACATTATCTGGTGTATCTGGGGGTAGAGGGTTCAAGGGCATTGCAGTGAGAAGCAGTGGAATGTCAGGTGCTTCACTGAAGGGCTCACACCAGCAGTTGATTTCTCTGGTACTAGCTTGGCTCTTTCTCCCTTCATAGAATGGCAGCCAAAGTACATGGACAGACTAAGCATGACTCCAGTACAGAAATGCATCAGGACTCAGGTAATGAAGGATGCTGTGGGATCTCTCTCTCTCTCTCTCTCTCTCTCTCTCTCTCTCTCTCTCTCTCTCTCTCTC
>JAJKFI010000048.1:6967861-7025876 GCA_029204185.1 Lerista edwardsae
CTCTCTCTCTCTCTCTCTCTCTCTCTCTCTCTCTCTCTCTCTCTCTCCAGTTGAGGGTCAGACTGGGCCCAAGGCATCAAAGCCGTTTCCTATCTCCATGCTCCCCATGGTGGTGGTGGTTCTTTTTACACACACACGTGCACATGCGCACACACGCACACACACCTACCTACCTATCTCCTGCTCTTGGGTTTAGATGCAGAGGAGAAGAGGCAGCAATGATGGTGGTGGAAGGTGCCACCGGGCTGGGGACAATTTTGCACCCTAGGCAAGGCTAATGAAAGAGATTTTTATAGGACTTTATAATTAATTCTATATCATAGTACTGTCGTGGTGTCTGTTTTAAAATAAAAAATAGTCAGTTGCATTTTTTTCAATAGTTAAACTGATCTGTATAAAACTGTGAGCTCTGCCCCCTAGGCAGCTGCCTACCTGACCTAATGATAGTACCGGCCCTGAGGGCAACTGCCTTTGGAAAGACAACAATGACTAGGATGATAGAGCCGCCTTTGAAGAGGATGACAAAGGTGACAACAGAGGTCCTCTTCCCAGTCTTTCCTGACACTACCACTACCTACCTTCTCCGGCTTCTCTGGTTCCCAAATTACTTCTTTCCTCCTCCTCACAGAGCAGGGTGGGACAAGGAAGCCAGGAGAAGCAGAGGTGGGGAGGTGCTTCTTCCAGTTTCTATATTCTGCCCCACGAAACACAAAGTGGCAGGAGGAGATAGGATTAGGTTGTGAGGCTGCCCGCACATGCACTAGTGTTCTCTGCTTTAAGCCCTCCTCTCTTGGGTCTCTCACAGCCTACCTTACCTAAATCCTCAGGCAGAGATGCAGTGCTGCTGCCGGCACAGGCTATGCTGCATCCTGCAAGGATTTTCAGCTGCTGTAAAGGGGATCTGGCTCCGGGGTAAACCCCAGCAACTGCAATGGGTCAACTCAGACCTGTACCAGTGATATCGCTGAGGCATGTTGATCTGTGTGGGCAGATCAAGCCTGAGGTCGGGGGGTCAGCATTCAGCTTCCACTTCTGCCGCTAAACTTACCCCCTTCCTGGGCCCGATCCACCCGAGCCCAATCCATTGCTTCTCTGTTCTGCCCTTCCACCGCACCCTGTTTGACCTCCTATGCCAGGCTTATCTGCTCCGGCTGGCCTCCATTGCTCCACTGAGAAGGCTCTGCTCTTCCTGCTGGCTGCTGGCTCCCTGCACGGCTGCAAAGCACTTTACTGCGCTTTTGCAGCAACCAGTGCTGATGGAACCCGTGTCCCGCCACACTTCCTTGGAATAGGGTTGGGCCGCGGTTCTTAAATCTTGGAAGCAGGGACCCACTGTTTGGCTGCTCCTTGGCTGCCTTCCTATCCCTTGCCCAGTGCCAACCTAGAAAGAACTAAAAAGCAGCAGATAAAAACAGCATTAAAAAACGGAGCGTGTTTTCCGTGACTCATGGTACATTGAACGACCGCAGGGCATCTGCTTCTCCTATATCAGATCCTGCCCATTCTCCTTGAAACCGCAGCCCTCGGCTTCCATTAAGCTGGTCGTGATGGTCTGATGCCATTTGAGAAAGTGCAACCCTTTCTTAATGGAGAGTTTTGCGTGGGGCAGAAAGGAAAGAACAGGGGCTGGCCTGCTTCGGGGGGGGGCATTGAGACAAGCTCTCTGAAGCCCTCCCCAGATACACAGTTCTGCTATTCCAAGTACAAAACATCCTAAGCCCCAAATGGACCTACTCTGATATTTGATATGGCGACCAACACATTAGATTTTACATGGCTACTGAGTAGGACTTTTCAAAATCAATCTCACAGTCACAAGGAAAATTGGCTTTGCACAAAAGTAAGCAGCCCTCCCTGTTGCTGATTTGATGTTTTAGTCTCATTTGTCCCTTATGCTCTTCCCCGCACAAGGAGCAGCCCTTCAGACCCAAATCCCCACTAACTCACTGGTTCAATCTGAAGAATCAGTATAGTGGTTTGGCTAATTATATCCTTTCGGTCTCCCCCCCCCCCACACACACACACACCGCAGTTCAATTTACCGACATGGGAGCAAAGGACTGCAAAGAGCAACAAGCTTTTCCCAGCTCCTGGTAAGTGAATCTCCAAGGATGGCAGGAGAGCCTGAGTTTGCACAGCAGCCGGG
Organism: Lerista edwardsae; assembly: GCA_029204185.1. Classification (NCBI taxonomy): domain Eukaryota; kingdom Metazoa; phylum Chordata; class Lepidosauria; order Squamata; family Scincidae; genus Lerista; species Lerista edwardsae. The sequence continues at coordinate 6,970,008 of JAJKFI010000048.1, forward strand.
AGGCAGCCAAGCTCCCTCCGGCAACCAGCCATGGAAGGGGCTGTGTGTGATATATGCTGGTGAGGCTCCCTCGTGGAGCTGGGGATGGATTTCAAGGGCAGCGCTCAGCCGATTGGCCCAGAGCATCCTTCTCTCTCCTTCACTTTCCCCACCCCTCCCCAACATTCCCCACAGCACAGATTGGAGGAGACAGTTGAGGCTCTCTCTCTCTCTCTCTCTCTCTGTGTGTGTGTGTGTGTCAGAAGGCAGCGCAAATAAAGGGGAAGACAAGCGCTGGGAGACTGTGCACACAGAAGCAATTCAGCTGGGAGACGTTAGCAAGAGTGGAGGTGAAAGGAGACACTCGCTCCCACAGGCAGGCTCCATACATCAAGACTCACCCAGCGCAACGTTGGGACGTTGTCTTTTCATCTCCACTTGGCTCCCACATCTGTGTGCAAAGGTCAAGCCATGTCTCTGGCAGTGAAAGAGAAGAGTCAAGTGCGCCTGGTTTTTCTGGGTGCAGCTGGGGTTGGCAAGACAGCCCTCATCCGACGCTTCCTCCAAGATACGTTTGAGCCCAAGCATCGGCGGACCGTGGAGGAGCTTCACACCAAGGAATACGAGGTGAGCGGAGCCACCATCAAGGTGGAGATCCTGGACACCAGCGGGAGCTACTCCTTCCCAGCAATGCGCAAACTTTCCATCCAGAACAGCGATGCCTTTGCCCTGGTGTACGCTGTGGATGATGCAGAGTCCTTTGAGATCGTTAAGACGTTGCATGATGAGATCCTGGAGCTGAAAGAGGACAAGTTTCCACCCATTGTCGTGGTGGGCAACAAGGCAGATGCTGGTGGGCTTCGGCAAGTCTTGTCTGAGGATGCCCTTTCCTTGGTGGAGCTCGACTGGAACAGCCGTTTCCTGGAGGCATCAGCTAAGGAGAACGAGAACGTGGTGGAGGTCTTCAGGGAGCTGCTCCAGCAAGCCAACATGCCCAGCCGGCTGAGTCCAGCCCTACGTAGAAGGCGAGAGACCTTTCCCAAGGAGCCGCCACTGAGGCCCCCCATGAACAAAGCCAATAGTTGCACCATCTGCTGAATGGTGTCAGAGTCAGACTCTTGGACAACCTGGGTCATCTTTTGGCACCGGCCACATCAGCATTATGGTTCTCAATCATGTTGGTGCTCAGGAGCTATTTGTGAGTCTCAGTGGTGTGTTGGGACACCATCACTTCAGCTGTAGTGCCCAAAAGCCACTGATATTTGTGCCCATATCGTGCTGTTTTGAGTCGCAACCCAAGCACTGGGAAGCCTTGATGCCGGTGCACAGTGTAACATCCCTAGTTCTAGCCTGCTCTCCTGCCCCAAACGAAGTGTGTTGGTTTGCAGATTTAAAAAGATGCCAAGGAGCTGTGATGCATCCTGGTCAAAGACTCTGGTGACCCAGCTTGGTCAGGGTAAATGACGGATGAACAGCTGTTTGGACACAGGTCAGAGGCAAGTATACAGATGTCGACAAGATGCACAACTTGCACTCAGAAGGAAAGGATTTGGGGTTCTTGTGGATATAGTTGAATCCCTGGGACACCTGAACACTATTTCTGCATTTTAAGTGACTGAACTTACTTGATATGCTTGTAGATTAGGAAAAAGAAACTGTAGACTCTTGAATAGTAGGTTTGTTTTTGTGTGTGTGTGTGTGTGTGTGTGTGTGTGTGTGTGTGCTTGTGTGTTTGTGTGGACTTCTAATGTTTGCATGGGCAAATGCATGCTAGAAACAGGTTTTGTTGATATTGCACCAACCATGTTTCTGCTGGCACATTGTGGGGAAAAGTCTGTGTCACCTGGCAGGTCGGTCTGTGCCTCTGTGAGTTTGATTTTGTTTTGCCTTTAAAAAAGAACTTTTCAAGGGGTGTATAACCTAATATAATAAAACAAAACTCAAATGCCATCAGAAGAGTGCTGTATTTTTCTCCTGCTCTGTGAGAGGCATGGAGGTGAAAGATCCACGTTTCCAAAACTTGTTGTTGCCCGAGTGTTACTTAGTCTTCCTGCCTTTGTAAGGACCTCCACCATACAAAACAGGAGTTTTCAGGAGTTCCCTCATGAAGTTGTCAGAAGGATGCACACGAGAACCATGGCTTATGATTCAGCACATTAACGTTCCAACTCTAAACTCATTTTACTGACCAAGTCCCACTGATTTCAGTGGACCACACTTCTGCCCCGGTGTGCTTAGGACTGTACTTTGAAATATGTTGTCTAGATGAAGAGTAATCCTGTTAGCCATTGTAGTTTTACCAAGGGAGGGAAACAGCTAGATGTGATTAGAGTAAAACTCTAGGTACAGCAAGAGGAAGGAGATGGGTGCCAGCTTGTGCTACCAATTTGCTGTCATTTTTACTCTTAGCAATTGAGTCCTGTGGAGAGACTGCCTGTTGGGTGGGGAGCTTGTCTTGAAATCACACTTTTTTTGTAATTGGCCAAGAATAGGCACTGAGCTTGAGGAGCATAGCAATAGCAGTGTGTTTAAGTGATGGTTATCTTCCTCATCTAAGGCTGCCCCTTAGACTTCCAGGTTTAAGACATATTATGGCAGTAATATCAAGAACTAGACTATTTTATTAGAGCCAAGTGCTGTGCATTTAGAACCAGCTGCAATGAAATAAAGGATTTAGGGGTGGAAAAATGACTGTTGGTCCAGTTTGGTAAGTTTTGCTTCACTTGTCTCTCTGTATGGGAAGCTTCATTCTGTTGCGGCATCTTCAGAAGTCTAAGCCTTCCAGTAATATTTCCACTGTTCCCTGAAGTCAACCACTGTAATAATCTGTCAGCCCAATTCTGTCCTTTTGCCAAAGAGGCTTGAGCTGCAGGGGAGCGGGTGCCATGATGTAACGGTAGGGAGAAGTAGGGCAAAGTCCTACTTACCCTCCTCTGCTGCATGGCACCATGGCCTTCTATGGGTCTCCTAAGACCTGTGATGGATCTTGAGTCCAGGGAGTCAAGAGGATGTGTCAATTGCTACCATTGGGGAGAGTATCCAACACATGTCACCAATGCTGGGTTCCTCCCCCACCTCCATCATGCCCCCATCCTCCCCCATTCCACCTAGCTCCACCCTTCCCCCTGTCCTAGTCCACCTCCCCTGCCAACCTACCTACCTGGTCTTCCTTGTCCAGCTACCACATGCATGGCCAGTCCAGCCTCTCGGCCCGTGTTTTGGAAGCACATAGCTTTGTGTGCTGCAGAAGCACCTTTTGCTATGCCAGAAAGCGCATCCCACTGTTGGAACACTCATTCCAGTGGCAGTGCCCAGCTAGAGGACTGGGCCACGAATTCACTTCCTGCCCCCTCAGTCTCTCCATAAGCCCTTTATCCATGTATGTAGGCAGTCATTCTTTTAATGAGCTGGCCAAGGTCCGAGGAGCCCCATTGGTGATCACAAGGGTTATGAAGGGTTAAGGGAACACATTTTCCCTTTTCTGTCCCAAGCCTCCCAGTCTGTCCCCTTCCCCACCATAGCATCCAGCACAGCCTGTTTTGGTAGGGCTACATGCTATGGTGGGGGAAAGGATAGGATTGAGCTCTTTGAATACAATTAGACTCTCCAACCTAATGTTATTTTGTGAAATCCAGTGCTTAAATAAGTATGTTTAAATCCTATAAATTCAAGAAGAGTGGCCTGCATGTATCCTATTTTCTGGCTTGCTCTATTTTGTCCCTGTGTTTACATTTAACTTTAACCATGTTTACTATCTTACAGCCTAGTTTCTCAGACATAACCCCCATGGAACACAATAGGGCTTATGTCTGAGTAGGCATGCCTAGGATTAAAAAAAAAATAAGGCCATATTGACGCCACCCCTCCCCACATCTAATAACTGTAAAGCATTCACTTTTTTATCAATTAACTCACTACTCTCGCACAGCAGCAGCAGCAACAACAAAAACAGACGACAAACAGAAAAACATGACAAACCCACAAACCTATGCAATACTTGAAAGCAATCGAGCCAAAGGAAACACATTAATGGCACAATTTTAATTCTTGCTTGAACTGGTGCAGCCATCCCTGTGTTGCAAACGTGTTGTAAGGCTTCTACTCTAGAGCAGGCTGGGCTGGATCTGATCCCTGCAATAGCCGCCACAGGTAGGTGTGCGCCGAGTGACATGGGGAGGGTGATGGGAGAGTGGTTTGGTTGCAGGGAGGGATGTTTTTGGGTGGGGGAGGGCAAAAAGGGGAGAATTTGGCCCGGGAGGAGGTGGGGGGTCAAAGGATGCCTTCTCTGCTGTATCCTAATCCCTTCTCTGCCTTCCATGCCTTCTCTGCTGTATCCTAATCCCTGCTCCTGGGCTAGGCAGCTCTATACAGGTTTCCCAGATTGCACCAGTGATATAGCTGGTGTTAATCCAAGAAGCCCCAAGTAGTGGCTGGTGCTTTACCTGGAGATATATCCCCTTATTAGAAGGTGATCCCCAATTGCTTCCTAAGCTGCTTTGATGCAGCACAGGCCATGTGGCCTGCCTGCACCAGTGCAGTTTAGGATTAGGCTACCCATGCTTCATTTTCCCTCGCTGAAATCAATGGAAATTAAAATATCTTGACTTTGAGCAGGTTGAGTGGTGGCGGTTATCCATGTTAAAAATTTGTAGGTAATCACATTGGTCCATATTACATATATATTTGAACTAACACAAAATACTATTTATACCAGTGGTTCCCAAACTGTGGGTCAGGACCCACCAGTGGGTCATGAGCCAATTTCAGGTGGGTCACAGAGCACCTAGAGCAGCCATATTGAAAATATGGGAAGATGGGATGCTGGAAAGAGGGAGGGCTATGTGATTATTGTGCTTGTGGGAAAAGGCTGTAAATAGGCATTTTTTGTTTCCAATATACTTTGCTATTGGAAAATGGCTGAGAAATGACCCAACTTATTGCTGCCTTCTCAGAAAATCAGCAGGCTCTGGCGTCGCAATGACATCACTTCCAGTGGGTCCCGGACAGATTGTCATTCTGAAAAGTGCGTCCTGATGCTAAAACATTTGAGAACTGCTGGTTTATACCGACTTAGGTCATCCATTCTTAAACCAAAATTAGGCCCTTATTTTTCTTTAAATCAGTTCTGCAGAGAGCACTTTCTAGAGATAAGAACATAAGAACATAAGAAGAGCCCTGCTGGATCAGGCCAAAGGCCCATCTAGTCCAGCTTCCTGTATCTCACAGTGGCCCCACCAGGTGCCCCAGGGAGGCATGAGACAACAAGATTCTTGCATCCTGTTGCCACTCCCTTGCACTCGGTACTTAACTCTGAAGTAGCCTACTACTAATGTAAGGAGGTTGCACAATTTTTGCACATAATTTTGTATGTCTCAATCATGTCCCTCCTCAGGCGCCTTTTTTCTAGACTGGAGAGCCCCAAACGCTGCAGTCTTTCTTCATAAGGGAGGTGCCCCAGCCCCATAATCATTTTTGTCGCTCTCTTCTGCACCTTTTCCAGCTCCACTATGCCCTTTTTGAGATGCGGCGACCAGAACTGGACACAATATTCCAGGTGTGGCCTTACCATTGATTTGTACAATGGCATGATAATATTGGCTGTTTTATTCTCAACCCCTTTTTTAATTACCCCAAGCATGGAATTGGCCCTCTTGACTGCTGCCGCAAACTGGGTTGATATCATGGCCTGAGGGGGACATGATTGAGACATACAAAATTATGCATGGAAGGAATAGTGTTGATAGAGGGGTGTTCTTTTCCCTCTCTCAAAACATCAGAACCAGGGGGCATCCGCTAAAACTGAGGGTTGGGAGAGTTAAAACAGATAAAAGGAAGTACGTTTTTACCCAGCGGGTAGTTAATCTGTGGAACTCTTTGCCACAGGAGGTGGTGATGGCATCTGGCCTAGATGCCTTTAAGAGGGGATTGGACGGATTTCTGGAAGAAAAGTCCATTGTGGGCTATAGGCCATGATGGATTGTGCAACCTCCTTACATTAGTAGAGTACAGGGTGCAAGGGAGTGGCAACAGGATGCAAGCATCTTGTTGTCTCGTGCCTCCCTGGGGCACCTGGTGGGGCCACTGTGAGATACAGGAAGCTGGACTAGATGGGCCTTGGCCTGACCCAGCAGGGCTCTTCTTATGTTCTTATGCCTTCAGTGTAGTCAGTGCTAGCACTGGACTGTGACTCAAAACCTGGCCTCACAGAAACCTGCTGTACAAAAGCACAGGCAGTTCATTTCTACGCCAACATAGAAAGTGCCAGACAGCAATAACCTTCTTACAGACATATATAGGTGAGTAGTGGTGCCTCCCTTTGCATTCCAGGGCTGGAAAATTCCAGGGCTCCCATTCCAACCTTAAGGAAAGGAAGGGGTGAGCAAGATAAGAGCAAGATCTCCAGGCGCAGGATAAGAACCAGAGATGGGCCTGGGTGTGCACTGGCTGAGGCTCCTTGGTTGCACCTGAGAAAGAGTAAATTTGGAAGGTGCCTCTCCTTCAGTGCCATTAGAGTGCCAAGGAAGGAGCATCACTCAAAATGCTTGTAGGAGGGGAAGTATGTTTGTGCATACAATCACTTGAGGGGTGGCTGGGTCAAAAACTGGGCAAGGCTTGAGGGTACAAATGCCACCACTGCCCAGGAGATTAAAAAAAACCCACTGTGTACACTCCAGTTGTGGGGCCCAGGCTTTATTTAGGCACTAGAATTCAAGCACTAGAATTTTTTATAGTCTCTTATGCATAATTTTGCTGGTCCTGGGTAAATCACTGACTTCAAGTTCATGTACTGTATTTGAAATCCCACCTCCTGTTGAAATCCCCCTGGATTATTTTGTGATATGAAGGTATCGTGACAAAACGCCAGAAAACGTGCATCACCAGCTATGGCAGAAGGAGACTGTTACATGGTCTCGCACAGCCTTGATCTTTGTAGGATATTCACCCCTTGTGGACACAGTCACATCAGTTCCTCTCAGGTGTGCTGCTGCCAAATGGGAGTCTTCCTAAGCTCTTTTCTACAGCTTCCTGCTTTTGGGGAGCACCGATGAGTCCTCAAAAGTGGAAGCCTCTCAGTCCTGTCACCAGGGTGGCATCAGAAGGTGGTCAGGTCAGGCATTGGCTTAGGGCCAGTGGTGTCATCTACTCACCAGTAGACGGTACGCTGGGTGGGACTTAGCGTGATCGACAGGCCGTCCACTCACTTCTGCTTTCTTTGCGCTGCCTGCGCGGCTTTCCCTCGCCTCGGAGGGGGCGCCTGCTCGCCCAGGCACCCGGCGCGCCCCCACCCATCCCCCCTGGCGAGCAGGCACCCCCTCCGAGGCGAGGGAAAGCCGCGCAGGCAGCGCAAAGAAAGCGGAAGTGAGTGGACGGCCTGTCGATCACACTAAGTCCCGCCCAGCGTACCGTCTACTGGTGAGTAGATGACACCACTGCTTAGGGCCCATCAGGGGACTCACCTGGCCAGGCTGACCCCAGAAATCTCAATAATGGTCATACCCAATGATCATAGGAGGGGGCCATGGGGCACCATTGATCATGGGAGGGGGCCATGGGGCGGTGCTCTGGGCTTTGCCCCAGCTCTCAACTACCTAACAATGGCACGATCACCACCATTTGCTGAAGCAGCAAATGGAAAACTTGCAAACTGGGTTCATCCTACAGAGGTTGCTTTGACAACAGGCATTCAAGCCAGGTCACCTTGTATTGGGTACTGCTGGTTGTCCAGTATCTGGTGTATGAAAAGCACAACTGAGCATGGCCATAGACACCCGGATACAGATATAGCTTCACCATGGAAAGGTCCCGTGGAGATTTCAGCTGCTTTCAGGGGACATAAACCAGGGATGTTTACACAGTGGCCATACTGACCAGATAGCAGGAGGAGGAACTCGGGACCTATTTCTCTCAGGGTTCAATCCTAACTAGGAGTGTTGCGCACTCACTCTAAAGCACATTTGGACCACTCTCTATGTCAGGGAGGCTGGCAAACGTCTTTACGGCGCGTTTGCAACACTCCTGGGCCAGCACAAGGGACTTGTGCCAGCCTAACTCTAGGTTAGGATTGTGCCCTCAGTTGCCTAATGTTATGAAGGGTGTGGATTCTGTCTTTTCACCAGGGTGCCAGGGAAATTTGGCAGTCACTGCACCAAAAACGCTGCTGGTTTAATAGTTTATAATTTTTCTCGCCATTGTGGGTGTCATTTCAGGATTTCACACGAGTAGTTCATTTCACTTGCTTACCAGGCTTCTGCGACGGCTAGTGCACTGTTTTCCACCCATAGCTACGTATCCAAGCTACAGAAAACAAAAATCACAAACACAAAACAAAATAGAGCAGAATCTGGAGACTCCACACAAAACAGTTGCAGGCAGGCAGAGTTGCTTAACTCAAGGCAGCTCCACCCTCTGCTGGCTTTGACTGAAATTGCCACTTGGCCCAATGTCATTAGCGGTCCAATCCAGGCATTCGCAGCCATTGTTTCATGCTATGGCAAACCAGCAAAGAGCATCAATAGAAGATGTTGATTCACCAAGTTTAGAATAGTTGCTGTGGGTGAACTGCATATCATATATGTGGCAAACTCATTTGCAAGGGCTAATAATACATAACTCCTACCCCAGGGCCAGTTTTCATTCTGTATACTGTCACCCTGCTTATTTAACTTATATGCAGAGTACATCATGAGGAAGGCAGGGCTGGATGATTCACAGGCTGGAATCAAGATTGCTGGGAGAAATATCAACAACCTCAGATATGCAGACGATACCACTTTAATGGCAGAAAGTGAGGAAGACCTACAGAACCTCCTGATGAGGGTGAAAGAGGAAAGTGCAAAAATTGGCTTGAAGCTCAACATTAAAGAACTAAGATCATGGCAACCACTCCCATCACTTCCTGGCAAATAGAAGGGGAAGAAATGGAAGCAGTGACAGACTTTATTTTCCTGGGCTCCAAGATCACCGCAGATGGTGATTGCAGCCATGAAATTAAAAGACATTTACTTCTTGGGAGGAAAGCTATGGCGAACCTAGACAACTTAATCAAAAGCCGAGACATCACCCTGCCAACAAAGGTTTGCATAGTCAAAGCGATGGTTTTCCCAGTCGTATGTGAGAGCTGGGCTGTAAGGAAGGCTGAAGAATCGATGCTTTTGAATTATGGTGTTGGAAAAGACTCTTGAGAGTCCCCTGGACTGCAAGGAGATCCAATCGTTCAATTCTACAGGAAGTCAAGCCTGATTGCTCCCTGGAAGGACAAATCCTGAAGCTGAAGCTCAGATACTTTGGCCACCTCATGAGAAGAGAGGACTCTCATGCTGGGAAAGATTGAAGGCCAAAGGAGAAGGGGGCGGCAGAGGATGAGATGGTTAGATGGTGTCACCGAAGCGATGACCATGAAATTGGGCGAACTCCGGAAGCTAGTGGAGGACAGGGAGGCCTGGCATGCTGTGGTCCCTGGGGTCGCGAAGAGTTGGACACGACTTAGCAACTGAACAACAACACGGATACCATAGTATAAACTCCATGACACCTCTTGCCATAGCCAAACCTTGCTTGCGTTTATAATTCAGGGGACCACTCTTGAAAAGGAGCAACTGTGAAAGAGCCTTGCTCCAGCTATGAACGCCATCCATCCAAGCCCATTTCCAAGGTTTGGGAATTCTTATCTGAGCAAAAGGGAAACTGAGAACCGACTGGCCCTCAGTATCTGCACTATGTCAGCAGCAGTCAAGGGAAACTTTGTTGCTGAATCCCACACCAACCTATTGCACTGCCAAAATAGATTCCACTGTGGTTCATGAATGATTCCACCGTGGTCCTGGTGCAATGCCCAATGCCCATCTAACAAAGCAAAAGCATTAACCATGAAAAGTTACATTATCCATTGAACAATGTATTTGCTGCTGTTCCTTTTTTATACGACACAAAATGGAAAAAGAAGGTGCTGATTCTGACAATCGAGCAACTTCCAAGCTGGAGCGGGGGTCAAAATTCCTGCCTGTTTTGAAGGGTGAATGAATTTGAATAGAGTGGCCCCAGATGTTTTCACTCCAATGGCAGGATTCAGCTCTGAATTGTGACAAGCGATGATAAAGAATACTTATGGGCAAGTGCAGAATGCAGGGCTTCATTTTAGTAAGATCTAACCAGGGCTTTAGATTCAGGATGTACTCGCAGTCCTGAGAAATGGGATGGCAATAGATCTTCCTTCAAGGATGCACAAAAAGTCTTTTTAAATTCTTTCCTTCCATTTTCTGAATTATTTTGTTGTGTGTGCCATTGGAAAGAAGGCACGATCAAGCTGGAAGTGGTTCCTGCACCCCTACCAGCCAGCCAGCCAGCCAGCCAACCATCTGAGTACAACTGCTGAAAGTGCCTCCCTCAGTGGCGTTCTTAGAGGGGGGGCAAAATGCTAATATAAGTGTTGCAGGAGCCTGAGCTCCTGCGTGGCATGGTCTGTCTCCTTCTCCTCCAGAGCCATTCATGGCTTAGAGAGCAAAGCCTCCAAGCCAGCTCTCTGAGTGGCTGTGAAGGTGAGGGGGAAGGGCCACTTTACCCAGGAGCTTAAGTTCCTGCGTAACCAGGGATGTCATGCAGGGGGTATGTGGGGGGTACGCGAGTACCGGTTTCTAGGATTACAGCTGGCCCCGCCCATTCGCCCACCCACTCGTCGACTCCGCCCTCTGCAACTTTTGAATTTCCTGCATGTTTGAGTTGCCTGCATGTTCTCAGAGCCAGGCAGGCAGGCAGGCAGGCAGGCAGCGAGTGGAGCCTTTCCTTTCCTTGCCACTGAAAAATGAGTTGCTCTGGGGTTTTAACATGATGCCAGGCCTCTTTACCATGTTCTGGGGGTGCTGTGGAATACTGTTGCAACTGTTGGGTCAGTTTAAAATAATCTGAGGCCTCAAAAAGGGCTTTTTTCATGTCACTCCCTGCCACGACATCACTTCTGGCTTATGATGTCACTTCCGGTGGGCGGGTCCCGACACGTGCCAATCAAAAGTGAGTACCTGTTCTTAAATCATTTAGATGACACCACTGTGCGTAACTTATATTTTGCCCCCACCTTCTAGAAACACCACTGGCCTCCCCAGACAGAAAGGGAGAAGTGGGAGGGGCGTGCTCAGGTATAATCCTCCAAGCCCACAACAGAACTCTTACGGGCACCTCATAGCATAGGCCCAGAGCTTCCCCATTGCCTTAGTGAAGGCGGGTTGCTGTAGTATGCAGTCTCACTGGTGGTGCATTTTCCGAATCTGGCAGCTCCAACAGCAAAGCAAGGCAGAGAAGTGGAGAGGGTAGGAGAAGGGGATTGTACTGGCTGGCCTTCAGGCACTTGGGGACTAATATAATGGCTCTATCAGCTTTGGGAACTGAAGTTCTCACTTAACAGCCTTGATAAAGTAGGGCTCTTTGTCCCATACTTCAGAATACTTCTCTACAGACTTTGTCTAAAACAAAACATGTGCTTGAAAATGAATTGACTGGGACGACGACTGGTTCAAATCAAAGTCATGTTTTCAGATTTTTCTGTCCAGGGATGAGAGTTGTCATTTAAAGCTCACTTTAGAGCAAAGAAATAAACCAAAAGTTACCATGTTTCAATAGAGCTTCCAGTCACCCACAACAATTAGGCCACAAGGGATGCATATTTCTTGAGGGATGATCTGCTGTGAAATGGGAGCAGAGCTGCGCTTGTTCTATTTTGCCCTGTGGAACTTTGGATATAGTACAGAAACAAAGAATTGTTCTCTGAAACGAGAGAAGTTGCTAACATTTGACCCAGCAGCATGAAATATTGAACTCTGCATCTTGGATGTCCGCAAGCAGAATCAAGACGAACATGGACGTTCCTGCTAAAGGTCAGCCCTCGCCAAGCGTTGACTGCTTGCAAAGGGTCTTGAAAGTTTGAATGAAAAAGAATCCTTGCGAGTCAATCGACTGGCTCACAAAAGTTCTGTTTCATTTGAACCTTTGGAAAGGTTTGCGAGCTGCATTTGCCACGGTGTATTTGAGCCTTAGCAGTCACTTGAGATTTTGCAGGCGTATGCATGGAGCGTGCACCAAAGCACAGCTTGATTTCAGTTCAAATACTGAATTCAGTCTAATACTGAGGATGCTTATCAGGGTCAGCTTTAAGCCAATCAGACTAATTGCACCCAATTGGGCCACATGCCTGAGGGGGCATCATGCTAGGGGAGAACTAAAAAATAAAATCAATATTTTTACTAAATCATTTCACAGTAGCTAAGGCAAGTGGTTCTGTAATTATGTACAGTACTTCTCAAAAGTCATCTACCCCTTTTGTTTGTTTACCTCTAGGATCAAAGGTAAAGGTTTCCCCACAACCGAATGGTGTAGTCGTGACCGACTGTAGGGGGCGGTGCTCATCTCCATTTCTAAGCCTGTAGAGCTGTCGTTTGTCCGAGGACAATGTGGCCGGCATGACTATACGCCGAGGCGCACGGAACGTGTTACCCCCACCAAAGTGGTACCTATTTATCTGCTCGCATTTTTATGTGCTTTTGAACTGCTAGGTTGGCAGGAGCTGGGACAAGCAACGGGAGCTCACTCTGTTGTATGGTCTCAAACTCCCAACCTTCTGGTCAGAAAGCTCAGCAGTTTAACCCGCGGCGCCACCATGTCCCTACTTCTAGGCTTACATGTTTGCAATTTTATATTAAAATGCACTTAGATCCATTTGGTCCATAAACTCACATGCGCTTTTTAAATACACATTTTGATTGCTTTCCACTCTCATTGAGAATCCCATTAAGTCAGTTAATTTCAGCTGGCTCAGGCTACACAGCTGGTCCAAAAGGCAATGCCCATGAAGTCCACAATGCACTGTACCTTTTCAGTTAACATCACCTTGCGGTATGGAATTGGTAACCTTCTATATCAGTGTCTGCTTGACGGATGCAAGAGTCTCACACAGTAGAGAGAAGGAAGAGATGCGTGAGGAAAGAAGGGCCCAACAACATGGAGAGGAGGCCTCTTGCTCATTCCTGTCAGTGATAAACTGTGGGCAGACGTCAGTGATGTCATGCACCCACTACGCACCACTACGCGAGTACCGGTTTCTAGAAGTGGAGCTGGCCTAAATCATTATTTGTTTGGCATTTGGACAAGTGCCAATCAAAAGTGAGTACCGGTTTCTAAATCATTTGGATGACACCACTGGCAGATGTCAAGGTCTCAACACCTCAGGAGGGGCCACCAGTTCCAATTCCCCAACCAGATGCCCCAGAGGAAGGAGCAACTGCAGCCACCATCCACAGCCAAGAGCTGGAGGGCAGGCTGTACCTGCTCATCACTGAAGCACAGTTGCTTTTTGCTCTATCACTTGCTCACCCAAGGGGCCAAATGAGCTGTGGTGACCAGGAGCAGGGCCTGATGCCTCTGCCTGCTCACTTCTCTTCTTCCTATGGGCTCATTGCCATTTGTATTGATTTGCTGCCCTGTTTTCTCATTTGGGGGGAAAAGAAGAAGAAAAGAGGGCCCAAGGGATAGTTGCTTGGACCCCCCCCCCCCAAAAAAAAACAAAACTGGAACAGGTAGTGCCTTTGGGCCTCACGTGGCTACTTGAAATATCTTTTTACAAAGAGGCGGTTCAATCCTGAACTGCCCCAGCTTCTGTAGGAGCAGCAATCCAAAATGGCTACCGCTGTATCCCATGGCAACCAGGCAGCTGCCACAGGTTCTTCGGGAGAAGGGGACATACACCCCCTACCTCTGGAGAAAGTCTGCTGCCCGCAATGGGGCTCCTCGGCTCAGCGTCGTCTATTTTGCCAGTGGTGAATAGAGACGTCCTGTGTCTGGCTGCCCATGTCAAGGCCGGGAATAAGATCCAGAGGTGGAAGTCACTGCTAGGTCCAACCCCCTCATTGGCCAGTTCCTCTCCATCCTCAGCCAGGATCTGCCCCCTCCCCCTGCCCCAAACAGGCTTACCAGTGGCCAGGGCTGCTAGAGTGCGGTCTGTCCTGTCCACCTGTGTTGGGGCCTGGCTAACGGAGTGCCAGCCCAGTGCGGTCGGTGAGATGTCGCTGGTGTGTTTTACAGTACAGTTGCAACACTTTTAGCCGGTGGTACATATGTACCCCCAGCGATAACAGGCTCAGGATTGAGCCCTGAAGGACAAATTGGCTGTTCATTCAGTCCTTTTAGGGAAACTGGAACTTTACATGTCTATATGCCAAATTCTTCTCCCCTTTGCAGGATGGGGAAACTGTGATAACAGGTAAAGGGAGGAGAGGCTGCCAACATAATAATCTGATTTCCCTTTCAACAAAGGAGAATTTAGGTAGAGTGATTATAATTTGTGTTTTCTGACCTTATTTTCATTTTTTTTAGGTAGATAGTTTATTGCTTAGAACCATAGGTCATCACAATATCACAACACAGTGGCAAAATAAGTACCAAAGACCTCACAGAAATGTAAACCTAAAAACATACTTGGGGATACCCTGTAATAGCAAAGATTAAATTATTCTTTAAGTAACTACTGTTTTGCACGAATCTTCTTTGCAGCTATGGCAAACTTTGCTACTTGATGAGTTATAACTATATCTGTTTGTATGCAAGCAGCATACAAACCTGCTCTAACAGGGGTCTTTCTTGTAATGACTTAATACCAGCAAGAAAATGATTTCTAGGGTCTTTGTGCAAGGGGCAGCTTAAGAACATAAGAAGAGCCCTGCTGGATCAGGCCAAAGGCCCATCTAGTCCAGCTTCCTGTATCTCACAGCGGCCCACCAGGTGCCCCAGGGAGGCATGAGACAACAAGATGCTTGCATCCTGTTGCCACTCCCTTGCACCCGGTACTCTGAAGTAGCCTACTACTACTTCACAATCCATCATGGCCTATAGCCCACGATGGACTTTTATTCCAGAAATCCATCCAATCCCCTCTTAAAGGCATCTAGACCAGATCCCATCACCACCTCCTGTGGCAAAGAGTTCCACAGATTAACTACCCGCTGGGTAAAAAAGTACTTCCTTTTATCTGTTTTAACTCTCCCAACCCTCAGTTTTAGCGGATGCCCCCTGGTTCTGATGTTTTGAGAGAGGGACAAGAACATCCCTCTATCAACTCTATCCCTTCCGTGCATAATTTTGTATGTCTCAATCATGTCCCCCCTCAGGCACCTTTTTTCCAGGCTGAAGAGCCCCAAACGCTGCAGTCTTTCTTCATAAGGGAGGTGCCCCAGCCCCGTAATCATTTTTGTTGCTCTCTTCTGCACCTTTTCCAGCTCCACTATGTCCTTTTTGAGGTGCAGCGACCAGAACTGGACACAATATTCCAGGTGCGGCCTTACCATCGATTTGTACAATGGCATGATAATATTGGCTGTTTTATTCTCAACCCCTTTTTTAATTACCCTTAATAAATAGCTTAATAAATAATGAAAATATTTTCATTGAACAATATTCCTTAATGAAAGCAAAATAAAATTTCCAGCCTATTACAGTTTATAAAATCCCAATATAACCCCTAATATAACCCCCAAGCAATTTTTTGCCAATGCATCTGATCAGTTTTCCCACCCTCCATGCATCCAATAACAAAATATTTAAGTTAAGAATTATACAACTTGAGTGCTGCATTCTCAGGAAAGCAGCAGGCTCTGGCATCACAATGATGCCATTTCTGGCCATGACATCACTTCCGGTGGGACCCAGACAGATTGCCATTCTAAAAAGTGGGTCACGATGCTAAATGATGGTTTGAGAACCACTGTGCTAGAAGCTTCTAAGCATATGCAACCCTAGTGTGCTAGTAGGAGATTAACATACAGCTCTCTAGCACTACTAGAGCTGCTAGTGGAAAATTAAACACATTTGGCATTTACCTTAGAAGTCAGGAGGGCTTGCGCCAGTCCTGCCCATGAAACCCAAGATATAGTTGTTCGTAGTTGTTCGTATAGTAGGGTCATTTTTGAGACAAGCAGCCCAAACCAGGGCCACGGAATTTACCTTATGATCGAGGCTAGCATTCCAGTAGAAAGTCAGGCAAGCTACATGTAGGCTAGAATGCTGAGGTGGGAAAATTCTGTTGCATTTCCAGTAGAAAATAATAATAATAATAGGTCAGGGCTTACAAGCTTCGAAGTTGAATCCAAATTTCATTTACTTGTGTGTCCTATATGCAGAAAAAGAGACTACGAAATTCCCATTGGTCAGGCTTCTGGGGGTACTGAAACCAATACTGATTGCTCCACAAAGGTTGACAAGGAACCCTAATTATTTCCAAAACTGAAAATGGGACATGTGTACATCTCCTCAAACAAGAGAGGTATTTCCATAGTAGCAAGAATATATTTTGTACCCATAGTTTGAGAGCTCATCTGGTTCAAAGTCACTCCCTTCCGGCTTCAGCTCCCCACTGAGGCAACAGATCCCAGAAGTGTCTGGCCCCGGGGACTGTAGTTGAGGCTTTAACTTTGCTCTCCGGTGGAATGGTAAGCGCCGGTCACCCGGTGGAGGGAAACAGCGGACACTGAATCCGGCCCATGGGCCAGAGTTTGGAGACCGCTGGTTTACATCATTAAGAAAGGCCAAACATTCTAGTACAAAACAAGCAAAGTATCTTGCTCACTGTGGAAGTTCCAGGGACGCCAAATTGGATTCAACACCTGATGCCAGATCTGCCTTAGTCACAATTAAAACAACTACAATCAAAAACAAATCAAAACAATCAAAAATGAAGTTACTTGCCTTGTTCTTTTCTGCACAATCTTTAGTAGGAAGTCAAGCTTCTTTCATGGATCACTGCCTTGTCGTGGCGAAGGGGCTTGAGCAGCTCAATGAAGCTGTGAGCTATGCCATGTAGGGCTACCCAAGATGGACAGGTCACAGCAGAGAGTTCTGACTAAACGTGGTCCGCTGGAGAAGGAAGTGGCAACCCACTCCAGTACTCTTGCCAAGAAAACCCCATGGATTACAGAACAAAAAGGCTAAACGATATGACACTGGAAGATGAGACCCTCAGGTCGGAAGGTGTCCATTATGCTACTGGGGAAGAGCAGAACACGAGTACTAGTAGCTCCAGAAAGAGTGAAGTAGCTGGGCCAAAACTGAAAGGAAGCTCAGCTGTGGATGTGTCTGGAAGTGAAAGGAAAGTGCGATGCTGCAAAGAACAATACTACATAGGAACCTGGAACGTCAGATCTATGAATCAAGGCAAGCTAGATGTGGTCAAACGTGAGATGTCAAGGCTGAACATCGACATCCTGGGAGTTAGTGAACTAAAGTGGACAGGAATGGGAGAATTTAATTCAGATGACCATTATATTTGCTACTGTGGGCAGGAATCCCTTAGAAGAAATGGAGTAGCCTTCATCGTGAACAAGAGAGTGAGAACAGCAGTACTGGGGTATAACCTCAAAAATGATAGAATGATTTCCATTCGGATCCAAGGCAAACCTTTCAACATCACAGTAATCCAAGTCTACGCCCCAACCACTGGTGCTGATGAGGAAGAAGTTGACCGCTTCTATGAAGACCTAGAACAGCTTCTAGAATTAACACCCAAAAAAGATGTCCTTCTCATCATAGGGGATTGGAATGCTAAAGTAGGCAGTCAAGAGGTAAGAGGAATAACAGGCAAGTTTGGTCTTGGAGTACAAAATGAAGCAGGGCAAAGACTGATAGAGTTCTGTCAGGAGAACACATTAGTCATAGCAAACACCCTTTTCCAGCAACACAAACGGCGACTGTACA
Source organism: Lerista edwardsae (assembly GCA_029204185.1). NCBI lineage: Eukaryota > Metazoa > Chordata > Lepidosauria > Squamata > Scincidae > Lerista > Lerista edwardsae. Next base: position 6,987,711 of record JAJKFI010000048.1, read on the forward strand.
CATGGACTTCACCAGATGGTCTACATCGAAATCAGATTGATTACATTCTTTGCAGCCAAAGATGGAAAAGTTCCATACAGGCAGTCAAAACAAGACCTGGAGCTGACTGTGGCTCAGATCATCAGCTTCTTCTTGCCAAATTCAGGCTTAAACTGAAAAAAGTAGGGAAAACCGCTAGGCCCTCCACGTATGACCTAAATCAGATCCCCTACGAATATACAGTGGAGGTGACAAATAGATTTAGGGGCTTAGATTTGGTAGACAGAGTGCCTGAAGAACTTTGGACGGAGGTCTGTAACATTGTACAGGAGGCAGCAACTAAAACCATCCCAAAGAGGAAGAAATGCAAGAAGGCAAAGTGGCTGTCTGACGAGGCTTTACAAATAGCTGAGGAAAGGAGAGAAGCCAAAAGCAAGGGAGAAAGGAAAAGATATACCCAACTGAATGCAGATTTCCAGAGAACAGCAAGGAGAGATAGGAAGGCCTTTCTAAACGAGCAATGCAAAGAAATAGAGGAAAACAACAGAATGGGGAGGACTAGAGATCTTTTCAAGAAAATTGGAGATGTCAAAGGACAATTTCATGCTAAGGTAGGCATAATAAAGGACAAAAATGGCAAGGACCTAACAGAAGCAGATGAGATTCAGAAGAGGTGGCAAGAATACACAGAGGAACTCTATAAGGCCGATCTCAATGTTCCTGATAACCACAGTGGTACAGTCACTGAGCTCGAACCTGACATCCTGGAGAGTGAAGTCAAGTGGGCTTTAGAAAGCCTCACTAACAACAAAGCTAGTGGAGGTGACAGCATTCCAGCGGAATTACTCAAAATCTTAAAAGATGATGCTGTCCAAGTGCTGCTCTCCATATGCCAGCAAATTTGGAAAACCCAACAGTGGCCACAAGACTGGAAAAGATCAGTTTACATTCCAATCCCAAAGAAGGGCAATGCCAAAGATTGCTCGAATTACCGCACCATTGCACTCATTTCACATGCTAGCAAGGTCATGCTCAAAATCCTACAAGCTCGGCTTCAGCAGTATGTGAATCAAGAACTACCAGATGTACAAGCTGGTTTCCGAAGAGGCAGAGGAACTAGAGATCAAATTGCCAACCTTCGCTGGATCATGGAGAAAGCAAGAGAGTTCCAGAAAAACATCTACCTCTGCTTCATTGACTATGCTAAAGCCTTTGATTGTGTGGATCACAACAAACTGTGGCAAGTTCTTGAAGAGATGGGAGTTCCAGACCACCTGATCTGCCTTCTGAGAAACCTTTATGCGGGTCAGGAAGCAACAGTTAGAACTGGACATGGAACAACCGACTGGTTTAAAATTGGGAAAGGAGTACGACAAGGCTGTATATTGTCACCCTGCTTATTTAACTTATACGCAGAGTACATCATGAGGAAGGCAGGGCTGGATGACTCACAAGCTGGAATCAAGATTGCTGGGAGAAACATCAACAACCTCAGATATGCAGATGATACCACTCTACTGGCAGAAAGTGAGGAAGACCTAAAGAACCTTTTGATGAGGGTGAAAGAGGAAAGTGCCAAAATTGGTTTGAAGCTCAACATTAAAAAGACTAAGATCATGGCCACCACTCCCATCACTTCCTGGCAAATAGAAGGGGAAGAAATGGAAGCAGTGACAGACTTTATTTTCCTGGGCTCCAAGATCACCGCAGATGGTGACTGCAGCCATGAAATTAAAAGACGTTTACTTCTTGGGAAGAAAGCTATGGTGAACCTAGATAGCTTAATCAAAAGCCGAGACATCACCCTGCCAACAAAGGTTCGCATAGTCAAAGCGATGGTTTTCCCAGTAGCCATGTATGGCTGTGAGAGCTGGACCATAAGAAAGGCAGAGCGTCGAAGAATCGATGCTTTTGAATTATGGTGTTGGAGAAGACTCTTGAGAGTCCCCTGGACTGCAAAGAGATCCAATCGGTCAATTCTCCAGGAAGTCAAGCCTGATTGCTCCCTGGAAGGACAAATGCTGAAGCTGAAGCTCCAATACTTTGGCCACCTGATGAGAAGAGAGGACTCTTTAGAAAAGATCCTCATGCTGGGAAAGATTGAAGGCAAAAGGAGAAGGGGGCGACAGAGGATGAGATGGTTAGATAGTGTCACCGAAGCAATGAATATGAAATTGGGCGAACTCAGGAAGCTAGTGGAGGACAGGGAGGCCTGGCGTGCTGTGGTCCATGGGGTCGCGAAGAGTCGGACACGACTTAGCGACTGAACAACAACAACAACAACAAGCTGGAAACTCCCAGTGTGCACCGGACTATCTGTTTTCTCTAAAGGAGGAACTGGGCAAGTCGCTACTTCCCCACCTCCTTATGTCGCTCCTTCCTCAACCAATCTTTGTTTGAAGGGATCGTCTGAGGACACAGTGAAGCGAAGCGGATCACCGCTGTATGTGTGACTTTTTCAGGCATGGGCAGGCATCCACTTCGCTGCTCACTTACCTTGCACTTTCCTCATGGAGTCCATTTAAGTCCTTCATGAGGACCCGTGTGAGGGAAGGAGCATGGTGAGTGGATAGAGATGTGGATGCGGATTGATGCGGCTCTGTTTGTGGTGGGCTGGAGGGAGGTGGCAGCAAGCTCTGGATGAAGGAAACCCTGAATCTGGCTCTCTGCCTGACCTCTGCTGCTGCTGCGAGCTACATTGGTTGCTACATGGCTGTGCCCAACCCTGGTTCATTCATGTCTTCAGGCTTGGAGATGAGGAGGCGGGTAATCTCAGTGTCAGATATGCTTCCATACTTACAAAACATACATGTCAGAGACTAGTAAGGAACATAAGAACAATCAGACCAATAATGATCATGTCACTCAACATTCCAATTTCAGACAAATGCTAGCCACAACTTGGCATACAGGGAAACAATTGGGGCATGAGAACAGTATCATCCGCGCCTATCGATGCAATCTTGTTTCTGCTTTCAACCGCAAAGGTTGCCCCTTGTGCTGTCTTGCACACAGGCACGATAGGCCTTTCGGTCATGTCATCCATTAAACATTCATTTATGCCAGTGACCATCAAAACATTCTGGGACAATGAACTTGGTTCCGTTTTGTGTGTTAGGAAGAAGCATTTCAACTTGCTTTTACAGGATTTGTATCTTTTACCCATTCAATTCAAAAGGTAGCCCTCCATCCACCCACCAGTTTTGAAGTAGGTGGGTTTATTTGTTGCCATTTCTTGTCTTTAAACTTACCTAATGCAAGTATCTTTTGTTCCCCTTTCAGACAACCAATAGCCACACATTAGCCGCTTTCAAAGTCCACTGCGTGGAGTGTGTCTGTGATCTGCAGTTTTCATTCAAACCCAGCATTGCAATTTCCAGCTCCCCTGCAGGAGCAAAATGCTAGACTGAGAGTGCAATCCTAACCTGGAGTTAGGCCGGCACAGTTTGGCCAGCACCAGGGCCACCGTAGAGTGCATTTGGACCACTCTTGGAGTCAGGGAGGATGGTGCATGTGTGTGTGCTGGACTCTCTGACACCGAGAGTGGTCCAAACATACGTTACGGTGTCCCTTGTGCCGGCCAAACTTTGCTGGCCTAACTGTGCCAGCCTAATTTCAGGTTAGGATTGCACTCTGTGTAACGAGCTCAGAAACACTTCTCCGTGTGGATTGACGCTCACTGTGCTGTAATCCTAGGTGGCTGCCAATAGGTAGCCATCGTCTGATTGCATCTTCAGTACCAAATTAAAAGACTCTGTCAGTATGTAAAGCATCCATGTAGCGTTCCACACAGACTGGAGTCAGATGTAAGGGCTTAGAGATTGTATTTGGATAGTGTTTCCCAGAGATTACTGATGTGTATATACAGTGTCTCCAGTAGCCCATCATTAAGCATTCTCTAAATGTGGCGTTGGGCCAGATAGATTTTCCACCACCAGCACCAATTAAATGGCGTAGCAAATCCTCACAGGGGAAGCCATGCCTCAGTGTTGCTTACTCACTTCAGCAAGGAGCGATTCCCCCTTTTCTATGATATGAATACAGCCCATCAATTCCCCCCACCTGGTCTTGATTTGCTGGGCCTCCAATCTGGCTGCTGTTGACTACATAAAGACAAAGGCCAACAGGACTAATGACATTTTAAACAAAATACAAAGTTTTGTTCTTGTTTGCAAAATTGGTAGCACAGATTAAAAACCACCATCCTAGACATTTGAGGCTAAATCATACTGTTTGCTTATCTTCTGGGCAGGGTTGACATTGTTGGGCGGTTTGCATTGATCTTCTCTGCAACCACTTTGGTGCCCATAATCTTTGTGTCGCGGTGGCAGAGCAACTCTCTCAGGGTCCATCAACATAGGGAGGCCCATGATCAGTTTCTCAAGGCCTGCTTGACCTCAGAAGCCAGTTCTGGATCTAGGAGTATACAGAGCAATCCACAAGACAAAGGGATGGTGACAAAATTTGACAAACATGACTTCAGGGTGTCCCATTGGCACCTTAGACATTTGAACTGAGTATCCAAATGCCTGCTCCTATCTCCACATTTTTCTCAAGCTTATGTGGCAGAGTGTGGGGCTGTCTCTATAGTGTATTAATACAATCTATACTTTCTGCAAATCAAGACATCTTTTCCTTCCTATATACATCAAGTTGACAGTAAGTGCAATGTTCTGAGAAATATTGGGTTGCATTTAAGGTCTTCTTTTGCAAGTGTGCACAAGGAGGGAGGGTCGTCTTTTGCTGATTTCCCCTTCCATCTGTAGCTCCTTGTGCTGCCTTAATGTCTGCTGCTAAAGATCCCTACAACCCTCAGAAACACATTTTTGAGTGGGCATAGGGGGTTCTAGAGAGAGAATGGAAGATCATCCCTCCCACCTTGTTATGTGTAGATGAGGCTTCTTCTGCATATGAGACTTTAGGATGCAATCCACTGTTGCTTGCTTCTGCTAGGTATGACTTTGCTGACTGCTGTTCATAGACTTGCAGAGTCTGAAGAAAAGGTTCTGGAGTCTGACTTGTGTTGTTCATATATTTTCTCAAGAATACCAGAGCAAAATAAATAGGTAACTTGGGAAAGGGAGCGAAATGGAGGTTGGTTTGCAGGGTGTCCACTCTGAATTCTTCCTCTACTTTGCCACAGTTTCAACAGTACTGCAAAAGGTTCTTACATAGTATTGTAAAATTGTAAAATGCCAAATGCACACATATATAATTTTAACAAAATCCCATAACCTGTTCACGTAAAGTCCATTTCTATGTTAAGATTTATGTCAAAAAAGATTATGAAAGTGGCTTCAGATTAGATATTGTTGATTATGGATCAAACACATATAGGAAAAGGAAGTAAACAGTAAGGCACAACATTACTATATAGCTAGAATATATCATATATATAGCAAAGCATAAACATATAGAGGGTAAAATGTTAAGATTTTTGCTTGTTTGCACATGAAATAAACATGGGAAGTCTTAAAAATGCCCTCCACAAAAACTGTGATCCAACTCAGGAAGGTTATCTGTTAATAGATATCCCTGTACAAAAGGAAAAAAAATACAAAGTCTTTTAACAGCCAAGAAAAACTGCAGTTTATTAAGTTTCAAAGAATCTTCGTACTCTTGAAAGCAACTTCTGGTGCATGTTTTTTTTAACAATCACATTCTATGAGGAGAAATAACATTAAAAGCCACAAACTTTTTTTTCTTTTCATCTCAGAGTTACAGACATCTTGAATTCAAAATGAAAGGCAAAAAAAAAAAAATCAACAGGATTTTGTTTTAAACTTCCATCCTTAATTGTAAATGATCGGGAGTTTTTTTCCCCCCTACAACTCATTGCTAGACTTCAGCATGGAAAATTGTATTGACTATTTCAATCCGCACATAGGCACATATGTATTTTATATATAAATATTGTGTGTGTGTGTGTATGTGTAGAGAAAGAGAGATATACACAATACATATGTAGAGTGCGCGTAATGAGAATGAGATGCAATCACTCTGAGAAAAGGGTATTCAGCTAAATACACTACGAAAACTTGAGAAAACACAAGTCTGGAACCCAATCTGTGCATAGTTCATGATCCTCTAGAAAACCAGCTTTTGTTGATTTGCAATCTTGCAGGACCCTTTTAAATTGGACAAAATCATTAAAAAGCTAATCTTTAACAAACAAAAAAATGTAATGCACAAGTTTCCTGATCCAAGCAGGCAGGGAGCACAATGTTCATATAATTTTTAAAAACATACTCAAAGGGTATGTTATTCCATTGTCTTTCTTCCTTTCAAAACAATCAAAAACATTGATCATTTTTAAACATAAAGCAATTTTTAATATATAAAGCACTCTTCAAACATCTATTTCTTTTGAGTCCATTATTTGGTAAATATGTAACTGCTACACATTAGATTAGGTATTTTTCTTCTTCTCTTACTGTCTTTTTTATTTTTTTTTCATTTTGTTTTTTAATAATATCTTCAGTGCTAGGAGTTGGGTTTAAAAAATACATGAAATGGTGTGGAGTTGCTCCTCGGGAAACCCGGCTTTCCTGAGACATCTTCCACCATGTGCAAGATAGTGATCACAACATTTTTTCGCCACTCTGACGAAGAGGAGGAAAAACAACAACAACAAAAAGAGTACACAGCAATGGCCAAAGAAAAGGATAAACAACAACAATAACAATAACAACAACAATAACAACAACAACAAACACTGTTCAATCCCAGAGCTCTGAAGTAGCATATCTTCATTCTGAAAATAGGTTTCTTTATGATGGAAGTCTATTTTTTTCTTTTTTTCAATTCCTTTTTTTATTTTAAAGTTTGAAGGAGGAAAAAAAAGGTCTGTAAACAGGTGGGAGCCGAAACCGTAGGCTCCTCCAAAAGCAGTCAAAACCTATGTCCAAGTGCTTGTTTCCGTTCCGGCTTGCAGGGAACCATCCACTCTTTACAAGTATTTATGGCCACAGTTCAACAAGAGTTTTTTTTTCTTTTTTTAAACTTTATATTCCGAATGGAAAAAAAAAATGGTGCAATACTCCGGTAATTATTTCCTTGCATTAGTCCACAATAAAAAGCTGCTAAAGGTAGATATACATATTATTCTCCAGAGATACACACTGTAAGTTTTTAAAATGCGGTAAGAGTCCTTGAGTAAACATTTACACGTGAATTGTCGCCAGCCCCTCCTATCAGTTTTTTTTTTTCAATTTTTTTTAAAACAAGTAGGATTAGCTACAAGAAGGGCTGTGGACACTCAGTGCAAAGTTAGAAGCTAATAACAATTAAACGTTTGACCAATGAGCAAATTAAAAGCATATACTGAGAAGGAAAACGAAAAAAAAAATCACACAATTGGTTAAGTCGTACAACTGGCGCACACACTCCCCCATACGCTCACACATCGATCCATCTTTTCCCCAATGCATACGTATAAGAAAGAAAAGAAAATTCCTAGAGCCTGTTCTTTTGTTTTCTGATGCCAACCTGGAAGTGTAACAATAGAAAGTGTTCACATTTTGTTATTGGCCTGCTGGATTCAAGTATAGTTGCATGTTTGATATGTTTTTCTTTTTTTAAAAAACCTTTTTTTACTATTTTTGGGGGGGAATTTCAAAAAAACAATGACACAAAAAAGTAATGAAACAAGTGTAATGTGCATAGGCAAGACCCACGGGAGTGGTGGACACGGATATCCCACCCCACCGCTCAATCCCAATCGCACAGCCAAGGGACGTAGGATTTGCTCCCCCTGCTGACGGGCTGGTTGGATGCCACCCCCTACTGATTACTGGATCTGCCTCTGGTAATGTGCATAATTATCACAGGCTCATTTTAAATAGGCTTTCTCACATCCCCCCTTCATCCCTCCCCCACTCCCAAAGTTGATAAAATAACCCTTTCCAGCCCAAATTCTGAAAAGTGCCCTTCATGATAGAACTAGTCTAAGCAGCTTTTATACGTTTTTAAAAACACCATACAAACATAAAAACAAAATTAAAAAGCCATTGGAAAAAAAGAAAACCACATAAAACCTATCATTAGCATGTGACACTGACCAAAGGAAGCCCATACTGTTGCATTAACAGTTCACAAGGACTTCAGCAGAGTTTCATAGTTGATATTGGACAGAGGTACTAAAAAGGGCTGCCAGTCTGATCTATTAAAGCTGGATTCTTCATGATGCCCTGGACTGGAAAGGGTTACCATTATTTTTCCTTTAGTGCTGATGATTGTTGTTTCCATTTTGTTTCTCTGGTGTCCTAGATGGACTCCCCGCTGAGAAGGTCACCTGGGAGCAGAGTATTCAAAGGCGTTGGGCTTCCGATAACCCTGCCGTCATCGGTGCTGGGGGGACCCCAAAGGCTGCTTGAGTACTGCGGGACCCCACCCCAGAGCAGATCGCTGCTTCCTTTCCCGCCAAGGCAGGGGGTATTCCAGTGGCCTGCATCATTGCGCACCATTCCGTGTGAGCTGCTTGTGGAGCCCAAACGTGTCTGGGTGGTTCCAGTGTTGGACTGCCAACTGGAGGTGGGGGGGCAGTGGCTGGCCTTGTGCTAAGAAACGATTCACTTCTTCTTCCCCAGCGAACTCAGCCAAGATGGTAGTGTTCCCCAAAACGCACCTGAAAACAGACAGAAAGGCACAATAATTCTCAAAAGGAAAATCACCAACACACTCTGTAGAGAGGAAGGCTTTCTAAGACTATTCCCCTATTCAGCTCTTAAGCCTTATGCTATCGAAACACAGCAAACCAATTCTTACTTTTTCCCTCACCTCCCAATGGCCCTACTAATATACAACTCTCCTCCGAACTCCTGTGGCAAACTTTTCACAGCAGACCAATGTGCTGCAGCGGTCGTAGAAAATAGGTGACAAAACTGCATCAAGGTGTCAAACTGAACACAGTGGGCTCTCAGTATCCACAGGGGATTCGTTCCAGGACCCCAGCCCACTACGGTCACAGAATTCCATGGATTATTTTTCTTTATTCTCCTACTTCTTTAGCCTGGTGTGCCTACAATTTCAATCATTCTAGACACACCAATCTAAAGACAGACTGTCCCAGAACCACAGCAATTACTGAATAGATGCATACATATGCAGAGACTTCTGGGCCTTTGCTGCTTCTTCCTTGGAACTGTATCGGACCACAGCATTCCCTTGAGTCAAGTTCAGATGGAATGTAATAAGAGGACCATGCTGCAAGCACAGAGTACGCAGTGTAGAGCCATCAATCTAATGGGAGAAAGGAGAAAGACATGAGGCACTTCTTCCTTTTGATTCTTGATTCAATTAATCTTAGCATAACTGCATTCATTAACAGATGTTTTCCTTTTAACAGAAAAGAATATGCTTGTTATTTTCCTTTTTTTCTTACATATTTTCATTTTCCACCAAATTAGAATTACAAATCATAAAGAAGAAAAAAAGAAATCCAACATACAATTTTTGAATATATGATGTCAGCATGGGATACCTTTAAATTGCTTATATCCTTTACAATATTTCTGTATTTACTTCTTTTACTTATTGTATCTCTCCAACATTCTAAGTGTATGTTTTTTCTTACTTATTTCAAACCTTAAACTGTCAATTTTATGTCCGTTATTTCAATTTATTCATCTAGTCCATAATTTATTGCTCTGAAATTTCCCTTCTCACGCAGTGAGTCGATGAGTGGTTTCCTGTTCTCCAAAAATGTATTTACTAACTTCTCTTTAATTAAGGTTGTGAGTCCATTTCCATTGTCCAAAGTCTTTATCCACCATTCTTCTAATGTGAATCTTTCTTGAACTTTCCAATATTGTTATTTTCCAAACCAGCAGATATACATTACAGATATTATGTGGAAGGAGCTGTATTGACTGATTTACGGAAAGTCTACTGCAGTCATGTACATTCTCTGAGGTTTTTGTGCATTGGGCAATTCCAGAATTGCTTCTTTCTCTCTCTGCTTTGCTTCCCCTATGTAAATACGGATACCAAGCATTTTCATTCAGGCCAAAAGCTTTAATATTAACTAGCAGGATTATTTAGTACCTCATTAAATTGAGAACTCTAACTTGTCTTTTTTAAGATTAAGCATGTGTTGTTCAGTTGCTAAGTCGCGTCTGACTCTTCGCGACCCCATGGACCACAGCACACCAGGCCTCCCTGTCCTCCACTAGCTTCCGGAGTTTGCCCAATTTCATGTTCATCGCTTTGGGGACACTATCGAACCATCTCATCCTCTGCCGCCCCCTTCTCCTTTTGCCTTCAATCTTTCCCAGCAGGAGGGTCTTTTCAAAGAGTCCTCTCTTCTCATGAGATGGTCAAAGTACTGGAGCTTCAGCTTCAGGATTTGTCCTTCCAGGGAGCAATCAGGCTTGACTTCCTGGAGGATTGACCGATTGGATCTCCTTGCAGTCCAGGGGACTCTCAAGAGTCTTCCCCAACACCATAATTCAAAAGCATCTATTCTTCAGCACTCTGCCTTTCTTATGGCCCAGCTCTCACAGCCATACATTGTTACTGGGAAAACCATCGCTTTGACTATGCGAACCTTTGTTGGCAGGGTGATGTCTCGGCTTTTTATTAAGTTGTCTAGGTTCGCCATAGCTTTCCTCCCAAGAAGCAAACGTCTTTTAATTTCATGGCTGCAATCACCATCTGGGATGACCTTGGAGCCCAGGAAAATAAAGTCTGTCACTGCTTCCATTTCTTCCCCTTCTATTTGCCAGGAAGTGATTGCCATGATCTTAGTTTTTTTTAATGTTGAGCTTCAAGCCAATTTTTGCACTTTCCTCTTTCACCCTCATCAGAAGGTTCTTGAGGTCTTCCTCACTTTCTGCCATTAGAGTGGTGTCGTCTGCATATCTGAGGTTGTTGATATTTCTCCCAGCAATCTTGATTCCAGCTTGTGAATCATGCAGCCCAGCCTTTCTCATGATGTACTCTGCATATAAGTTAAATAAGCAGGGTGACAGTATACAGCCTTGTCGTACTCTTTTCCCAGTTTTAAACCAATCAGTTGTTCCATGTCCGGTTCTAACTGTTGCTTCCTGACCCGCATACAGGTTTCTCAGAAGACAGATAAGGTGGTCTGGTACTCCCATCAATTCAAGAACTTGCCACAGTTTGGTGTGATCCACACAATCAAAGGCTTTGGCATAGTCAATGAAGCAGAAGTAGATGTTTTTCCTGGAACTCTCTTGCTTTCTCCATGATCCAGCGAATGTTGGCAATTTGGTCTCTAGTTCCTCTGCCTCTTCGGAAACCAGCTTGTACATCTGGTAGTTCTCGATTCACATACTGCTGAAGCCTAGCTTGTAGGATTTTGAGCATTACCTTGCTAGCATGTGAAACGAGTGCAATGGTGCGGTAGTCCCTTCTTTGGGATTGGAGTATAAACTGATCTTTTCCAGTCTTGTGGCCACTGCTGGGTTTTCCAAATTTGCTGGCATATGGAGTGCAGCACTTTGACAGCATCATCTTTTAAGATTTTGAGTAACTCAGCTGGAATGCTGTTACCTCCACTAGCTTTGTCATTAGTGATGCTTTCTAAAGCCCACTTGACTTCACACTCCAGGATGTCAGGTTCGAGCTCAGTGACCGCACCATTGTGATTATCAGGAATAATTAGATCGGCCTTATACAGTTCCTCTGTGTATTCTTGCCACCTCTTCTTAATCTCATCTGCTTCTGTTAGGGCATTGCCGTTCTTGTCCTTTATTGTGCCTACCTTAGCATGAAATTGTCCTTTGACATCTCCAATGTTCTTGAAAAGATCTCTAGTCTTTCCCATTCTGTTTTCCTCTATTTCTTTGCACTGCTCATTTAGGAAGGCCTTCCTATCTCTCCTTGCTGTTCTCTGGAAATCTGCATTCAGTTGGGTATATCTTTCCCTTTCTCCCTCGCTTTTTCCTTCCCTTCTGTCCTCAGCTATTTGTAAAGCCTCTTCAGATAGCCACTTTGCCTTCTTGCATTTCTTTCTCTTTGGGTTGGTTCTAGTTGCTGCCTCCTGCGTAAGGTTACAGACCTCCGTCCAAAGTTCTTCAGGCACTCTATCTGCCAAATCTAAGCCCCTAAATCTATTTGTTACCTCCACCGTATAATCATATAGGATATGATTTAGGTCATACGTGGAGGGCCTGGTGGTTTTCCCTACTTTTTTCAGTTTAAGCCTGAATTTTGCAATAAGAAGCTCATGATCTGAGCCACAGTCAACTCCAGGTCTTGTTTTTACTGCCTGTATAGAACTTCTCCATCTTTGGCTGCAAAGAATGTAATCAATCTGATTTCGATGTAGACCATCTGGTGAAGTCCATGTGTACAGTTGCCATTTGTGTTGCTGGAAAAGGGTGTTTGCTATGACTAATGTGTTCTCCTGACAAAACTCTTATCAGTCTTTGCCCTGCTTCATTTTGTACTCCAAGACCAAACTTGCCTATTATTCCTATGACCTCTTGACTGCCTACTTTAGCATTCCAATCCCCTATGATGAGAAGGACATCTCTTTTGGGTGTTAATTACAGAAGGTGTTGTAGGTCTTCATAGAAACGGTCAACTTCTTCCTCTTCAGCATCAGTGGTTGGGGTGTAGACCTGGATTACTGTGATGTTGAAAGGTTTGCCTTGGATCCGAATTGAAATCATTCTATCATTGTTGAGGTTATACCCCAGTACTGCTGTTCCCACTCTCTTGTTCACTATGAAGGCTACTCCATTTCTTCTAAGGGATTCCTGCCCACAATAGTAGATGTAATGGTCATCTGAATTAAATTCTCCCATTCCTGTCCATTTTAGTTCACTAACTCCCATGATGTCGATGTTCAGTCTTGACATATTGCGTTTGACCACATCTAGCTTACCTTGATTCATAGATTTGACGTTCCAGGTTCCTATTATATGCAGTATTATTCTTTGCAGCATTGTACTTTCCTTTCACTTCCAGACACATCCACAGCTGAGCTTCCTTTCGGTTTTGGCCCAGCTACTTCACTCTTTCTGGAGCTACTAGTACTCGTGTTCTGCTCTTCCCCAGTAGCATAATGGACACCTTCTGACCTGAGGGGCTCATCTTCCAGTGTCATATTGTTTAGCCTTTTTGTTCTGTAATCCATGGGGTTTTCTTGGCAAGAGTACTGGAGTGGGTTGCCATTTCCTTCTCCAGCGGATCACGTTTAGTCAGAACTCTCTACTATGACCTGTCCATCTTGGGTAACCCTACATGGCATAGCTCACAGCTTCATTGAGCTACTCAAGCCCCTTCGCCACGACAAGGCAGTGATCCATGACAGGGATCATGTAAGCATGTGACTTGGTTGCTAATGAGCAATATTTCTGCAGTCAGAAATACTTTCTGCACTAGCAAATGAGTGCTTCAAGATTACATGCTCTGATTGTGGTGCTGGTGCCATATCATAAGGCCAAGAGCTACAAGCAAACGCACAGCACAAGGGCTTAGAGAGAGGGTGCCAAAGATATTCCTGGTAGGCCACATCCCTGGCCCAACTAATTCATGAGCCTGGGGTGTGAGGTTACGGAGCTTACCTGGGGTGTGAGGTTACGGAGGACCAGCCAGCTACTTGTTCTTCCTGAGCTGTCAGTACTCCAGGCTGAGCCTATACCACAAAGAAGGGAAAGATTAGGTAGAGTACAATCTAGCCAACTGAACAAAGGCTGTACCACACGAGGGACACAAACATGAGGAATTCAAGCTTTTGGTGCTTACTAACAAGCAAGTTTGTCAGCACTGCCTCGTGTTTAACGGGAATCATCAGTTGATTGATCAAAGACCTTTCTTTCTTGGTCACTGCTCGGAAACTGTACAGTAGAACAGTTGGAACACCAAAGCCTCCACTGAGGCTGTATTTCCATGGCTGTCAAACTCTCTGGGAGTTCGGGAACTGTTGTAAGTACTTATCTGAAATAATGACTGTGCCCCACTTCCATGTTGCAATTGTAAACTGGGAGTGGGTTGCAATAGTTTTTTTTTAAACATTTCTAATGCACAGACAACCCAACAGAGAGGTCAGCAGGGTTCCTGAACCCTCCCAGACACTGGGGCAGGCAGTGGTTAAGTCCCCCAGCCCCATTATGTGGCCAGGAGTGACGCACAATTGTAGCAATGGCGTCGCTGCCATTCCCGTCCCTGCCTCTTAAGGGGAAAGCAGCAGGGCTCTTCTGGCTGAGACATTGTGCAGCCCCAGTCTGAAAACCCCTGCTATATTTCTTTTAGCTGCTAAGGGAGACAAATGGTATACAACATATGGCCTTGATACACTTTTGTATTATTTATAATGTACAGTAATGGATTATTACATTACAGTGAGGCATGTGATATGGCTTTTCTGTTACCATCCTTGAGACTTTTACAAAGTGACAATTTCATGTTTCAAAGATTACATTTAAAGATAAAGTCTGAAAGCTTCGTCAAGCAACTTCAAAGGGTTACTTATTATATTTACTACACCTCATAATGCTGAGATGTTGTGCTATTATGCTCATTAAATGTACATTAAAGAAAATCAGCTGTCAACTTCCTACTTGCTATTACTTTTTTAAACCCAAGGCTCATTTGTTGCTACACCTGTGCCCATCTCTTGGGGATAAATTTTAAGGACAGGCAGAAACTATCCCTTTGGTTTTTACAACTGTGACAAAGTTCACCCAACTTGGAAAGTCCTTATGTCTATGCAACATGGCATCCACTGCTTCAGTACCACTATTATGAACTCCGCAACTTGCACTTCCATGAGAATGGCCTAATCTCTGCAAAGGATGATCAGCACTTCCCAAGGATTGTATAGACTGCTCTGTATCAAAACAGGTGCTGCTTACCCACCAATATGGTAATTTGAAGTTCTCGCATGCTAATTTCCACTTCCTGAATTATAGCAGCTCATGGCAATTATTTCTATTTGCATCAAGGACAATCTCTGTTTGTGACTGCAGCTCACTTTCCAACATTACTACCTGAAGTGCAAACACAATCCCCCCCGAAGGTCTCTACAGTTACTGTATTTGGAAAATACTGCCTAGCAGACAGAGTGCTACTGAATTTTCAGGATTTTCTGCATAACTGCAGGAGTTAAAACTTGAGGAAAAAAGAAAGCCAGGGTTCTAAAGTTTTCTGGTCCAATTAACCCTTACAGTTATTCCGCAAATAGATATTTTAATTTCTGCACTAAAGTAATGCAGACTTCTCAATAGCATTCTCAAATGCACACAGAAAAGGATTACTGAAAGAAGAACTTTTTTTTGCACGAGTTATGACTTCCTTGGCATGGTTGCAATCCATTGTTCATTCACTGGAAATAAAATGTAACCTTGCACATATACACACTTCTGTTGACCAGTTGAGACCCAAAAATTTTCAAAAGAGGCTGAACACAATTAGGAGACATAACAATGAAGTGTTACACTGCAATAAAAAAAGTAGGTGTTCAAGAATACCGGAGGAGTAAGAGCTGGTCCAACCCAGTGGGCTGGCACCCCAGGTAGATGATGGCTTGGTGTTTGTTAAGCCTGGAGGAGGTCTTGTAGGAGCAGTAGTGTTTCTGGGTACCTTCCACAGTTCATGGGACAGAGAGGCTTGTGTGTGAGAAATTGGGCCAGAGGACCACGTTGACTTGATGTCTGACAGTTTACCTGCAAAGAAAAAAATGCAATTTATGCATTTGTTGGAAGGTGGAATATATGGACAAGGTGTAATTCTAGGGTTCTGCTCTCGTCTTGTATTTTAAATAAAGAATTGACACGCATTGCTGAACACAACTGGCATCATTTTTCTTTTAAGACATGGACAGTCTTCTCTGCTATGCTCGTATCATCGACTTAAAACATTTATTATTATTATTAATTTATTTATTTATTAAATTTATACCCCGCCTTTCTGCCCGAAGGCAGCAAGGCGGCATTACAAAGTTAAAACACAACAAAATAATTACATGATTTAATGTAATGATTCCAAAATTGCTCTTCATGATCCAGGACAAAAAATTCCATTAGGTGAGAGTCCCAAAGTACAGAGTATGGGATCACAAACTCATTTGACATCATGGTTAGATGAGAAAATCTGTTATTTCACAAATGTCACCTTGGTATGTACATACATCATTTTTTAAAATTCCAAATAGAAGTTGCTCTTTTTCATTAGCTACAGGAACCACCAGGTACAGTACTTGTTTCCCTAGTTATAAACTGGATTTGTTACAGGTCCAAGTTGAAGGAATGATAGTGGGTAAGGGTGGGTCAAGGTGCCTTGTATTTTCAAAAGCAGTTTGCTAGGAAGTCCTGTTGCCACAACCTGTACTTCCATATTTAACTCTACTTCCTATACGAAATATTTGACTGTTGACACATTATTACCCAATAATGCCCTGCATAGTCTCTAATCACTTTCATGTAGCCTGGAAGTAGTTAGAAAGTATGTCAGGCCTAACAATGGCTCCTTGTGCTTCTACTACTACTTACAGGTCTAAGGACACAAGAATGTGGCATGCAGAAGGGTAGGGAGATAATTAAGAGGACGGCTTCTTCATCTTACTTCCTTCTTTGTTTCCTTTGAACATTTGGGCACAAGGAGAAGAAAAATGTGCCTCTCTCATTTCTCAGTTGGCAAGCCAGGCCTCTCCCCTCTGAAAGTTAGGCTAAGGACATTCAACCATAGATTAGGTTCCTTAATAAGTTAAGGATAAAGAATAAAGAATAAAGAAGGATGATCTTCTGTACAAATCTGAATCACATTCACAATTGTTGTTGCTTTCTAATCCCTTCCCATCATCATTAGCACACCTAAAATAAGGTAAAAGATGCTGGTCAAACGGCCATTCTGGAGTCTGAAATTTGATTAAGGGCCCAATCATAACCAACTTTCCATCACTGATGCAGCTGCAATGCAGCCTCAAGGTTAGGGAACAAATGTTCCCTTACCAATAGAAAGCATATGTGATTGCCTGTCCACTACATAATGCAGCACACATCCTGTTGGCATGGCGGCATTGGTGCTGGATGGTTGGATAGGACTGGTCCTTAACACAAAAAAGTGCATGTAATCAAAGTATGAATGAGCCGCACTTGGACTGCAAGTATGCCAGCAAAGAAACTGCAACATCATAATCCATTGCTGAAATATTTCCACATTTTTAAACAGATGCACACATGTCCTAAATAAGCAGGTTAAACATGTACGGGGGTTCTGAAGGGAACTTGTCTAGTGTACCCTCCTGAACAACTCATGTAACTCTGAATGAGAAGCAGAGCTCGGCTTTCAGGCATCCTCCAACTCAGAGGTGCAGTTGAGGAGTGGTGATGGGGAATGCAGTGCCAAGGCTTCTCCTACAGCAGGAGCCATGGGATCAGCAGCAGTAGTGCTCAAGTGTGCCTTTGAAATGTTTTTTTTTTTTTCATTTCAAGGACCTCAGCCAAGAAAAAAAAACACCATCACGTTCATCAGTAGTCAACATGAGAAATTTACCCAGGGACATATGATAATGTCTAGGTACCTGAGAGACAGTATGCAGATGTTGGTACAGTAAGGCTACAATCGTATGCATATTTACCTGGGAATGAGTCTTCCCAAATACAGTGAACTTATGTCTGTTGCAACCCACCTTCAAGAATTTTGGATGAAATGAAGAACCTTCTAAACAAATCACAGCTGGCCTGCAACTTGCACCAGGGTAAGGTCCCAGAGTTGGCACTTAAAACTAAAATGGCATATACTCAAAATTGTTTTGAAAATCCCTGAAATCCAGACTGTCTCTAAAAACAATGAGGCGCAGACTGGAACCCAGACAGAAAGCTGCTCTTTCTCTTATCTCAGGCTACTTCCAGGACATGTATTCTGTAAATAGAATGGTGGGAGGAATCACCTGCACTAGTTAAACTGATGGATTTTTGTTTGCAGATCATGTGAAGTTGAAACCTAACGCATGCAAGATGCCAAGTGACTGCATAAGCAGAAATAAATGGAAAAAGAATAAAACATTCTAATGAAGAAATTCAAAGTTGATTTTTTTGTAGCAAAGATTTAATGGAGCACATGCAGCAAGACAAAGTTCTGCACTTCGAAAGTTATACCTACACCTTTGCCCCTATATGTGAAGTGGTTCACTGCCAAGATACAGCGTAGTTTCTTTTAGATACAATAACAGATGGAAGCCTTGTTTTAATTTCTGCAATTATGGGACTTCTTTAGAATTTCAAGCATCATCTTACTGATCCTCATAAGGTCAATACATAGAAAGAAGTAGTAAAAAAGAGAAAAAATACATGGTAGTTAACATTCAAGATAAGCAACCTGTTATTTTTATTTCCTTTTTTAAGGAGTGGTCCTCAAAGTTCTCCCTGGGAGGAGAGGACCATGTAAGTGTTTGTGGGGGCAGGGCGTCATATTGATGCAATCCCCAAGGTCGTGCTGCTGTTTTTGCAGGAGGGGGGTCCTAAACATATTTTAAGGTCACACCAGCCCTAGCAGATTTGTGGGGAGCCCTGGGGAAGCCTCTGCAGGGCTCCCCAAGGCTCTCTGCTTGTAAAAATTGTGATCACAAACCACTTCCGGTTTTTGAACGCAAAACGAGAAATGGTTTGCTGTCGGAGTTTTTACAAGTAGAGAGGCTTGGAGAGCCCCACAGAGGCTTCCCTGGGGCTCCCTGCACCCCGAGGGCTGGCATGATCTTAAGGTATGCTTAGGACCGTCCCTCTTGCCAAATCCGTTGCACAATCCTGGGGATCACGTCACTGCTTTCTCCTTCTCCGTTTCTTAAAGGAGAAAGGGGCAATGCTCCTCTGGCTGGTGGGTCACGACCCACCAGTTTGAGGAGCACTGCTTTAAAGGACAGTTGACAGGAGCCTATTAATTCACTTAAAACACACTTTACAGTTTTTACTGCTTAAGCTAAAACGTTGAAGAATTAATTAGGTATGTATCCTTGGACAACAGTCCGTATGAAATCCAAAATGATACGGAATTATCATCAATACTGCTCCATCCATTGCAGGAGTTAGCAAGAGGTGCAGAAATTAAATTTTCAGTTAGCCTGGTAAGAGAGAGACAGAGCATTTGGTGTCAAAGTAGTTTTTAGGGGACAGATTCTACACCAAGTTCAATGTATGTGTATGAAACCCTAGGCTTGCGCAGTTCTGCTTCCTGTCTCCATTCTGCATTCCTTCTCCCATTGCATTCCGATTTTGGGGGGGGAGGGGGGAGATCTGGAATAGATTGAAGGATCCCAGTTCTGCATATGGAGTTTAGTATACATGCTTTTCAGCACTGCAAGCAATGGAGGCAGACAGAAAAAGGAGCAGCAGCCAAGGTTTCATTATTCTTTCAGATTTCCGCTTTAACTGCTAATAAAGTATAACCCCTTAAATAAATTAAGAAATTCAGTTACTGGAGTTACTAATTGTCTGAGTCTGCAGCCATTCATGGTGATGGGTGGCACACTGCATCCGGAAGGCTAATAATGTGGCTGACAGAGCAATCCTAGGCATGTCTACTTGGAAACAGGTCCCACTGAATTTAATGGGACTTTCTCCCAGGTAACTGTATATAGCATAGCACCTCAAAGGGGTAAAAAAGGTGATCAAATTAAGTGCTTAGGCTTTAGGTCACATTGGAACAGGTTTTCGTCTTGCTGCCTGCAGAGAAGGAGTTACACATTCCTTTCCATTTTCAACAGTGGGAAACCCAATACTCTCCAAGTCTTATTTTAGTCTCTAGACTTGATGACAGTAACATGATAGCACATTAACATTTTGATTACAGCTCTCAAAAAATTAAGCCTTTCCTAGTTATCTGTTTTATTTGTATCCTGTCGTATTTATATGGTTTAACTTCAATAGTGGTGAATTTGGGATGAGGAACGTAAACGGCGCCGTGAAAAGAACAGCAACTCACTGCCACTTTCAGCTCTTGGATGGACATCCTCTTAGAAATATTTGTTTTTGCGCTGATGCATTGTTGTAATTGGGGGTTATACTCAGCACAGCTGGTTTTATTTATTGTATGCGGCTTTGTATTTTGTTAAAAATCAACAGCCCAATCCTATCCGTGTGGTGTGCTGGCGGACTCCAACCAGTTTACTGCATGGTATACCATCACAGCAGCCTCTCCACCAGTCTGCAGAATGATTCAGCAGATGGAGGTCCTGGAAGGCTCTGCATGCCTGGCAGCACTCAGCAGACTGGCTGCCACTATTAATGATGGTAGGGGTGAATTCAGGTGGTTTGTGGAAGCATTAGCTGCCACAGAAACTTCTCACTCTGTTTCGGGCTTGACACAACCACCCCTTCTGTGTAACAGATCTGAGTAGGCCCATAAGGGACCAGGCAGTAGCTGAAGAGGTATGTGATTTTTTTTCTTTGCTTACCTCTCCCAGCTGGCCAGGTCCCTGTTGGTGTGCAGGATAAAACAGTCACTGCACCAGCAGCCCTACATCCTGTGCGCCAGCAGGTGATAGGACTGGGCTGTAAAGGAACTAAACATTTCATATTGATTCTAGCAAGGTCTAGTCTGGCCTTATTGGAGGCCAGACGTTGAAACCCTCTCCTCAGAAGGCAGAAGGAGTGGGGGGTGGAAAGGTAACTCACAGGTAATGTACACAGACACCCTCAACTTCCTCAGAGTTCTGGCTGTCCAGGAACGCAGCAGCCAATGCAGCTTCTCGTCTCGTACAGAATTTGGCCTCAGGTCCTGTTCCAACAGAATCCTCTGTGATTTGCAAACCAGGGTGTAAAGTCCATTCCTCCCACTCAGAGAAGCTGTGCTGGCCATTTTTTTTCTCATGGCCACAAGTTCTCCCTCAATTAGCTGGATGCCCGCCTGACTTTGGCTGGGAAGGGGTCAACAAAGCAGTATTCACAATTTGCACAGGATGCCTAAGGGCCCAATCCTAAGCTGGGCCAGTGCCCTGGCAATCACGGCATCATGGAACTGCCATAAGGCACTATGGTGTTGACGGTAAGGCTGTAGTGCAATCGCTGAGGGCAGTGCCAGTTGGTTCTGGGCCTCAGTGATGAGAAGACTCCTCAGGTGAATGACTAGCAGTAAGCTGCCCAGATAGCTGGCAACGAGGCTTCCTGCGGTGTGGGAAAGGCAGAGGAAGGGCAGGTAGGGTGGAACTAGACAGGGGGGCTGCCTGAGGGAAGGTAGGGTCTGGGAGGGGGGACAGCAGCAGAGTCTGCTGCCAAATCCAATGAGCTGCAAAGCCCTGCATTGGCCTCCTTGGTTCTGCACCAGCTAACTAGCAGGCACAGATCCAAGGAGATCCATTGATGCTAGCGGGGCTTGACATGGGGTACAGGAACAAATGTTCCTATACCCAGAGGAGACTCCAGCGATGGCCCCACAGGATGCAGCTGCTGCTATTTTGGCGCCACTGCTCCTTATGGAGGCCCCAGGGCTTAGGACTGGGCTGCAAGAGAAGATCCTATGCAAAGTGAAAGACTGAGCTCACCATGCTGCAATGTATAGGGATTCCAAGAAGAGAGACAGCAACACAATCTCTTCTTCTCATGCAAACTGGAACAATAGTTGCTGTGGGTTGGTAGGTCACTCCTTCACCAGGCAGAGGTAGCAGGTAGCTGAGGCTGCAACTGATTTTTTCACCACCACGAAGTCAGCTCTGAATAAGTCATATTATTTATCTGTAGTTTAGGAATTAGTCTTATGCTTCCATTATGATACATATTTTTTTTTTCTAAATAAAGAACCTAATTTGATAAAAGCATGATCAAGAATGCTTTTTAAAATAAAAATGGGGGTAATAAACCGTACACCCACCCACACAGCAGGATTTGTTAACTCTTTCAGATATTTTCCCACCTCCTCCTGCCCCCACAAGAGTCCTCTGCATTCTCACTTGTACATATTGTTCTCAGTGAGGCTGAACTTGAGCAATGTGGCTGTTAGCAGTTTGGAAACTACAGGCATGTGCAGCAGCAGTACAATAGATATTCAGCCACATGTAAACTGACAGTATGAGACTGCTCCCCTGGGCTCTCATCTAGACTTTGCAAAGATGGTTAGGTAAAATTGGGAAGAGAGGAAGAAGTGAAAGGCTTTGGTTGTCTCCATGAACTCCCAAGATTTCTTCCCAGACAATGATGCACAGAACAGCAGATAGGCGATGCTTTTTATTCTACATCTGTTGTGAAATGTATAAGCCACTACTACAAAGGTCAACAGTGATTATAGTTTCATCAACCGAAATAGCCCAAAGAGAAGGAATTAGCAGGACAATGAGGATGGAATCCTAACCAACTTTCCTGCACTGGGGTAAGGTTAAGGTAGCTCCAAGGTAAGGGAACAAACATTCCCTTACCTTGAGAAGGCCTCCACACCACTGCAGGATGCAGAACATGCCCCATTGGGGAACAGCTATGTCCATGCTGGAAAGTTGGTTAGGATCTGGTCCTAAATGTGTGTTTCTCAGTTTTTAGTGGTGCTTTCTGTCCAGTATTTCCATTTAATTATATATTCTTTGCTCCCAAACTCTCTAGGACAGTCACTGAACTAATCGAGTACAGTATGTGAAAGACATGCAGCACACGTGTAGTAGCATCATTACTGCAAAGAACAGAAGTCTTTTCACAACCTCCTCTCTGTGGACAGAGGGACTCGCAATAGAAAGGCCATTGATCGTACCTGCGACACTAGGTGCGGATGCAATGCTGCTGAAAGAGCTACTGTAGCCGGAGGCACTAAGTGGCCAGGCACTCGATGAAGGCAGCGTGGCATTCTGAGATGATGTTGGGGATGACCCTGCAGAACCAGCAAAGAAGCAACTAAGAAAGATGGGCAGAATGGTGCCTACTGTAGCATATGCAATTCTAACACCATCACGTGCAAACAGAAACCAGGCAAGGTATGGGGTTAGCCCAGCCTTGCCTTGGAGGTTAAGAATGGAATGTTAGAGGAAGCATGAGCCAATGCAGCAAAACTCAGTATAAAAAAAGATGGCACAGTGACAAGGGTGGTTGTGGCCATGCAGAAGTATAGACTCTAACGTTCCTGAACTCTGTCATACCCAAGGAGGTGACATCCATTGCCACTGTATTCAGGGTAGATGGAATGTGAATGAAAAATGTTTATGACAGTATCTTTTGTGGTGACAGCTGAGAGTCACACACAAATGCTATGAACAACATTCTCTTCTGTCACCCTAGCCCTTCCATGATAAAGCTTTGCTATACAGGGTGTACTTGCAAGCTCTGGCACAACTTTACAAGGTCAGGGTGCACTTTGGACCTGCATTGGAAGCTGAGTATCAGATTCTATCCTCTGCTACTGTAAGTTGCCACTAGACTGTTAAAAAGCAGCTACAATTAGAAAGGATTGACTTGCTAGAAGACATCTGGAATGACACATTTTCTTGCAATGCTCATTGCAACCACACAAATAGAGCCACACAAATTGGCTAAGAAACTATATAGTTAGAAACCTATACATGCATGTTATGCATCATATTCCAGAGAAAGAATTGGAAGGTAAAAAAAATCTTCCAAGTACTGTAAACCAATATGTTCATGTTTCTTTAGAATTCAACACATTCATTCTAATAAGTCAAGTGACTATCCAAATGTGGAACAAATTCATCCGGGGGGGGGGGGAATGTGACCCGTAATGACAACCCAAACCAAGGCTGTGGCTGCTGTCTTTGCTGCAGCACTGTAGAAAAGGAAAAAAAAAATCTTTCACACTTCTTGAGCAGTTTTGTCAAACCCAGAAGTGCAAGACTTCCAGTTTTAGTTGAAGGGATGGGGTGCACAGTCCCTGCAAATAAGGTGGAAGTCCTGCTCTTCCAGCTTTACAAAACTGCCTTGGGAGCAAGGTAAGGAGGAAGATGATTCACTTCTCGATCAGGTGACAGAGAAACAGACTGCAGAATGTGTCAATGGTAGGCTGGAGGGAGGCAGACTTGGGGTGAATCCTCTGCACCCCTTGCAATCAGCTGCTGAAATATCTCCACTTCACACTGCCTCATGGTTGGGCTGGAAGTGCACTTATCTTAATTGGTCTCAGCTGAATTTCACATATCACAAAATTGTATGCTGAACTGATCCCTGAAATGGAAGACTGTACGTGAGAGAAAATATTCATTGAGGCAGATTTCTTGTTGACTCTTGCTATACAAAGACCGACTACAGGCGCCCTGCTGTATCCACAGATCTGGTATCTGTGGATTCAGTTATCGATGGATTGCGGAGGCTGTGCCCTACTGCACACCCATGGTTTAGAGACTTACCACTGCGAAATGTTTCTTCCTTTTACAGGGCACTATAAGCATACAAGCTTATAGTGCCTGCAGGCAAGCTGCAAACAGCCTAAATGCTTCAAGAGAACAGATTGACCATTAATAACAGGAAGCAGGAAACAGGGTTCCCCCATAGCCAAGGTTTTTGTATCTGCGGAGGAAGGGGGCAAACAGCCTCCATGGCCTGCCCTTCTCTCAACACAAGAGCATGAGACAATTCAAGCGGCAAACCCATTTCAACTCATAGGTTGGATGCTAACAATAGACATAATTTGCTTGATTGGGATGCCAATAGAAACCCTTGGTTAGACTAGGAAACCCAAGAATGGAGACGTGAATTTGTACTTGATAGGGGAGAAAGGTGAGGCAACGAAAAGAGCCTATGGCACATTCTCAATTGCTCCAAAGGACTGGAACAGGGTGTCTGAACAGGATCCAAGTCGCCAAAATTCATGTTTAAGGCTCAACATAAAGTACAGAAATTGAATACAAAAGAAACATATCTGCACATTTTGCTGATCTGTGTAATTCATTCTGTATAATATCATAGCTTCATTAGTGCAGAATACAGTTGGTTACAGGATGAGTAGCTTCCTCTGTACAGCATGCTAGGCAGGGGTAACAATTGAAATCATTCTGAGGGCTCCTTATTTCTTTTTGTACTAAGTCAAAAAACTATATTACTATCTTAACCATGGAAAAGCTTTGTTCCAGTTTAAAACCCAGTGCTTTCTTTTTAGCTCATTCTCGGCTGAGTCTCTCTATACGTCCCATAGCATGCTTTCCATCAAATCACCATCCCAACTGTCAGTTATGCTTTCTTCTTGTTTCATTACACATGAGTGTTGGATAGCCCCTTTTTCTATGCACCCAAAGCGTTCTCCTTCCTTCACCAAAGGAATTTGCCCTGGTGGAGAAGGGTGCATTTCAAATTGTAGATACAGTACAGGGGAAAGGGGTTCATCTCCCACAATGCCCGTATGATGTGACTCAAATTAGATTCAGACATCCCACGCATAGCTCCTACAGGTGCCCCCATATCTGCTGGGGTTCCATTTCACCACCCCCTTGTGGATATGAAAACCATGGATACAGGGAAATCTTATAAAAAAAACATTGAACAACACATTCCCATGCCCATTACCTTCATTTTTCTTTACTTTCTTTGATGTTCTTTATTAACACAGAAACAGTGTCTTGCATAACACAAGAACATAACATGTATTCAGAGAGCATGTATGCGACAGAGGAGACTAGCCTAATGTTATCAGGAAGCAGGGAAGTTCCCTGGTTCAGGCTGCCTGCCTACATGTCACATTCCTCTGTTAAGCAATAAAAGTAATAATAATAAAAAAAAAGGTAAAGAGTGTGGGAGGGCTGGGGGGGGCACGGAGAAGTGCAACCATGGATACTGGATCCATTGACACGGGGGGGATGCCCATACTATATTTTTTACAAACACTAGAAGACCCCACCATAGATTTCCTGATGTCACATTTACTTGCACCCACAAATGCAGGTGGGTCACACAGTGCGGCTGGCTGAAAAACCTGGAAAAATTTGCACCAGTTTCATCATGCATCTCTGCATCCAGAGAAAGGAGGGGCACTGTAGATGAAATGAAGGCACCTACCCACTCCTTCTTTTGATGGACTTGTATGGGACTTAGAAATTCCCACAAAGATATGGAAAAAGACCACAAACAATGGGTATTTGGAATTCTCAAAAGAACTCAAAAGGCCAGGCCTGGGCTAGGAGAACTGATGGTGGAAGAGTAGGAGTGAAGAAGGTTTATCACAGAATAAATTCACCAAGCAGGAAATCAGGCAGCTGAGCTTCACCCACATTATTGTAAAAGAAACCTATAGTTCCTATAGTTAATATTTAAATATCTGAATTTCAAATTTTAAGGTGCTTGTTCCTGATTTAACAATTCACATAAACCATTGAAGAACAGAAAGCAGTGCTTGGCAGCATCTCTGCTGACAACTACAAATAATCTGGCTACATAGCACAGCAAACAGGATAATATTTCTCTCTTCAAGGTGCATTGTTTTCACCAGGTATATAAAATCTATTAAGGAAAACCTGTTTCACAGTCATCCTTGAAGCCAACATACTATTTTTGGAAGGCCAACAAACTAAACTGAACTACTATCATGCCTACATTTCGGCAACTATAGCTGCTGCTAGACTTTCTGCAGGCAGCAGGGACACGAAGGCCTAGCAGTTCCTTAAAAAAACCAGCCAGGAAGCATTAGCTTGTTGTTGTTTTCTAGATCTTAGTTTGGATGTAAAGTATGGTCCAAAATCTTGGTGTTTGAAGAATCTCAGATGAAGTGGTGAAGACAAGTATTTCAACAAATATTTTTAAATTCTCCATTTCAGGTTTAGTGATGAGACAACCCATTTTCTTATTATAAAGGACATCTAACATTCACTCTCTCATTAGGAGGGCATCTGCTTTGTTTTGGAATTATGATTCCACAGCTTAAACACACAGAAAGTGAGAAGGAAATATTTATTGATACCCAAGGTTGAAAGAGCAACTCCTGGCGAACATGAAGATTTGTATCTATTTAAAATATCCATAGCCAGAGAAACAAGGAAGTCTTCAAAATATGCCTTAACTGACCAAATTCTCAGATAGATGCTTATGTTTAAACTACAGCTATGAACAATAGGCTGTTCCCAATTTTTAGCTGGATGTCAGTAAAGTCCAAATTAGACATGACACAAAGTCTCCAGACTTGTTTGGACAAATATATATTTTAATGCAGCCTAAGGTGGCTGCAAAATGTGAGTGGATGGGGAGAGGCTGCTTAGTGTTTTCTGCACCTGCCTACATCTTTTCTTCACAAATGAAAATACAGCTGGGTGGAAAACAGAAAATTTACAATGGCTAGAGAAAAATACAAACAGTTAAATACCATGCCTACTTTGGTCTTGGGTTTCGTTTTTTCTCTCCACAATACTAGGGTGAGCTATGAAAACACAGAAGTAGGAGAGTAAGGAAGGGAATAGAAAGGAAGGGAAACTTTACCTCCACTCTTGAGTAGATAGCGATTAACATCCTGTATGGTGGTGTTAATAGTAGGCCCTGTTGGAACACTTCCAGGCGTAACATCGGGATCATTCTCAGGGTCAATGTTTTGCAAGCCTTTCCATGGTACTCCAGGATGAAATTCTGTTTGAAAAAAAAACCCCAAAACAAATGCATCACATTCTTTCCCACCATCAGCATGAACATGGACAGGGATAGTTGCATAGTATATATATATTTTTAAAATCACTGCAATGATAGAATGGACATTTTGCTAGTGATTTAAGTGCCTGTGCAATATTTAGCTCAGGGATTTAGCTGTTTGGTTCAAGGATCCCCCATCACCACTAAGGCCTAGAAAAAAATGTTCTAGGTTACACTAGATACAACATGTTGCTTTCCAATGAACATATGCCCATCCTACAATAACGATGCTCCATAAACGGTGGTCCTTCTTACTCTTACAGAACACTACATCTGAAGGGAACAAGCATAATCCATTCAGAACAAATTCTGCCTTAGTCAAGGTTTAAGAAAGCATTCTTTCAGATTCCTCTCAGGTATATGAGTTCAGAATACTTAGCCTTTCGTACCTGGTGGCCAGTTGATGCTAGAACCATTAGAGATTTTATCACTATCAGATTTGGCACGTGACCAGCTGTGAGGAACGGCTACAGGAGGACTGGCTGGTGACTCGTTATTTTGAATCAGATCATACCGGCCATAAGAGTCATCAATGGAGGACTTTCCTGGAGGACCAATACTAAGACCTCCAGGGATAGCACCTGAAACAGAGATGAGGAAAGAGGGAACAAACACAAAAGTATTTAAGATCAAGGCCATTTCTATTTATTATTATTTGCTTGTGAACTACTTTTTGAACTTTATGTTGAAAAGTGGTAAAAAAATAGGACTGATTTATTCCTGGTTACTTCTCTTAATACTAGTTACTATCATTTTTCAGCAACATTAAATAAAGCAATATACCAGTCTTACAACTGAACTATGCCTGCTAAATAGCAGGTTGAACTGGGGCAAAAAGTTAGCCAATACAGTTTTTATACAGTGCTTTCTACAAAAAGTATCTCACAAAGCAGATCAAAATGAATGAATGAATGAACGATTCCCTATCTCCAGTGACAGAGTTTATTTTCCTGGGCTCCAAAATCACCACAGATGGTGATTGCAACCATGAAATTAAAAGACGTTTACTTATTGGGAGGAAAGCTATGGTGAACCTAGACAACTTAATAAAAAGCCGAGACATCACCCTGCCAACAAAAGTTCACATAGTCAAAGCTATGGTTTTCCTAGTAGCAATGTATGGCTGTGAGAGTTGGCCCATAAGAAAGGCAGAGTGCCGAAGAATAGATGCTTTCGAATTATGGTGTTGGAGAAGACTCTTAAGAGTCCCCTGGAGTGCAAGGAGATCCAATCGGTCAATCCTCCAGGAAGTCAAGCCTGATTGCTCCCTGGAAGGACAAATCCTGAAGCTGAAGCTCAAGTACTTTGGCCACCTCATGAGAAGAGAGGACTCTTCAGAAAAGACTCTCATGCTGGGAAAGACTGAAGGCAAAAGGAGAAGGGGGCGGCAGAGGACGAGATGGTTAGACAGTATCACCGAAGCAATGAACATGGAATTGGGCTAACTCCGGAAGCTAGTGGAGGACAGGGAAGCCTGGCATGCTGTGGTCCACTGGGTCGCGAAGAGTCGAACACAACTTAGCGACAACAATCTCCAAAATGCGAACAATCTAAACAAACAGCGGGAGACACAAGCAACTACCAGTGGAAAAAGAGGCCATACGGGGGTGAATAGGGACAAATTGCTCTCCCACTGCTAAATGCTACAACGAATGCTGCCAATTCATTTCCAGGCCCAATTCAAGGTGTTGGTTTGGCCTATATGCAGCGGCAATGTAAAATGGTAAAAACGAAATACCACAAAATTGGGCTTATAAAACCATAAAATGCTATATTCAGCTCAACTAATGAAATAGCCCAAAATTTACCAATTGAACTGGTTGCACAGCATCTGTGGATCATTCCGAGTACTTCTGACTATGTTTCCAAGTTCCTTAACATGGAGCTCTGCTGTTTTATTTGGCTGCAAAGATCTGAGCATGCTCAGAGGCTGCCAAGGCAAATGCTTGGAGTCCCATGGAAAGCAAAACTGAGCTACACAGCAGGGTTACTCATGAGTAGGTGACCATGTCTAGGTGCACTGGAAAGGGCAGGCTGAGAGGAAGGCAACTGATGGTCCTGATCCGATGAACGCAGGCCCCAAAAGCACTTTAGAAAGAAGTCCCTCCCTCCAAGGTGATAAATATATTGAACCCCCTGGAAAGCAAACTTCATGGTCGAGGTTACTCATGAGTAAGCAAATGTTTAATGGTTCATTGCTCTGTTGATGTGTTTTTTCCCTACCCTTTAAACCTGTTTTTCCCCGGAACAATTCAATGCTCTGTTCAGTTGTGGTGGTTCAGGTTCCTATCTTCTTAATTTGGCAATGTTTTGATTTGTTTGTGTTTAGCAGCATTAGAGGCAAGTAGCATGACTCTTGTAAGTTTAACAGTTGTGTTCTTGGGGATGGGGAAGAAGGTTGTTTTATACCTGTTTTATTGCTGTGGCTATGTCTGCTGACAGCCACGGGCATAAAAACACATATACCACCTGTAGGACAGTGATTGCACTTGATATAAATGCTTTAAAATTGATTAAAATATTGATTTGGAATAGAAACACAACACCGCTTTTGGCCCTTTAAGGATAACACTGCCATCCATAAAACTAAAAACGTTTTAGACTGCCTCTACCTATATGTCTTGGGGGCCAAGGTATTTGAGACACACCTACTTCAGTACATTCCAGCTCATCCCCCCAGGTTACTGAAGCTGGCCCTCTTACTAGTGCCGTTGCCTAGAGAGGCGCAAGGGGTGGCAATAAGAAATGGTGCCTTCTGTGAGCAGAAAAGAATTATCTGCAAAAGCAGGCATATTGAATTTGGACTTCATCTGCTTAGAGGGAGATGAACATATATACATACCGTGCTTGCTAGGATTCTGGTCAAGTGGTGAAGCAGCACTGGAGAGATTATCCATTGAGTTGGGGTGTGTCCACTGAGGAAGGCGCGACTGGGACTGAGAACTGTCCTTCACTGACAAACCACCAGGAATGTCCATGCTGTTTACATTCATGTTTGGATTCAGTCCAGCTAAGAAAAGGAGACAGGTTGTCATACACCCTCAACTCCAAATCATATTTTAGTTTCTAGGTCGCACACCCAAGTCTTAAGTAACCAAGCATTCTTGCACTGGTGACAGCAGTGATAAGAGCACAGGAGGAATCAGGGAGAAAGAAAACATCATCAAACCATAGTGGTCATCACCACATCTCCCACAGGTTAGTTAAGTACTATGTGAAGAAATTACTTCCTTTTGTCAGTCATAAACCTTTTTTCAATTAGATTTATTCATGGATCCTTGGTTACCATGAGTCATGAAGTGTGGAAGTGAAAGAAGCAATTGGCAAACTGGTTAAGCAGCACAGGTATAGGGCCCAGAAGTTTCCAGATTATCCCGTTTCTCCTTTTCAGAATCAATCATCCCTTGATCCTGCAGTCATTTCAAGGACAAGAGGAATGTGTGGAGGAGAAGGCTCCCCAAAGATGCTGGGAGCACAGGAGTTTAACAGTTGCATGGTGGCAGTTTCCAGGGTCCTTTGAAGGAAACTGCCAGAAAAGATTTTCAACATTGTGGAACAAGTTGTGCTTGCATCCAGGTGCAGGAGAGCTTTTACCAAGAATAAGGGCATGTTTGGCTGGACTTGGTTTCTAAGATGAAGGAATTCACCCTTCACTGACTGCTCTCCAGGCACTGATTTGAGAACTGTAATGACCACTGCTGTTATTCTGCTTTTACCAAAAAAACACAGAAACCTGAAAGGATAATGAGTAATCTCAGCCAAAAATATGCTTAGTGGAGGCACCCTGGAAATCTTCAATGAGCACAGGTTTGTTACATGCTCTGGACCAGGAGAGGGAAACTGGGTGAAGGGGTTGCTGTAGTTCCACCCACCAATTGTGGAACAATGTTCTAATAACTATTTGAAACTATCCTTGTTGATTGCCATATATGGAAAAAGGTTCTGCTTATTTTAATTATGGTAAAATCATCCCATAGTTCTGAATTATGGCATATATACAGTAATATAAGGTAAGAAAAGTTGTTATAAGAGCAGTGAATGGATGGCTAGTACAAATGTTATATGCATAGTTCTTTGTATTTTTTAAGTACATTCTTAAATATAGTGTACATACCAAGGGGATAAGGAGCAAAGGTGTTCGGTGAAGACTGTTGCTCTTTGGTCTGCAGGTCAGATAGGCCAGGAGCCTGGGGATGGGGTGAAAAGTTATCCATGGCTGATTTGCCTGCAGAGGGGTGCAAAGAGAGGTGTGGAGGGGGTGGCTGCTGCTTCATAAGCAGGGCCTGGGCCAGCTGGCGCTGGTGCTGCTGGATCTGCTGCTGCATGTTATTGATTGTACGTGCAACCTGGCAACAAACAAAAACATAAAAGTGTTACGGGATAATAGGAGGAACAAAAGCTCACTAAGTCATGGCCCAATTCTATCTGGCCTTCTGCTGATGGCACTCATGTTTCGTCAGCACAAGGCTTAGGTTGCTGCTGTGGTAGCCACTGCAACAGTGCACAGGCTAGGGTTGTCAGCGGAACCAGATGAATCGCTGTGGGAGCTCCAGAGGCAATGCCAACAACCTACGCAGCGCCCATCAGAGCAGGTAAATCACAAAGGGGGTATTCCTAGGGAGGATTGGGGGGATTAGGATTGGTGTGTGTGTGTGTGTGTACAGGGCTCAACATACTCCCTTAGGTCCACTTGGATTCACACCAGCCAAAGAGTTGGCACAGATCTGAGTAGGCCTTCTGGGGACAAGCAGTGTCAGAGTAGGCAAGTAAAAATCTTTTTTACTTCCTTCTCTGTTGCTGCTTGGCCCCTGGCCAGCCCATAGCATGCAGCAGATGCCGCGGCATACTCTGGACCAGCCCTGAATAGGATTGGTCTGTCAATGGATTAAGAATCAGATGCATTCTACACATGTCAGAGGAGGAAAGGTGAAATCTGTTCATGATTTATATTTGCATAAAATCATGCAATACTGTACTGTTTATATTATGAATAATCCTTTTTATATAATGTCTTCAATTCCTTAGAGGCTATACACATGAAACCAAGTCTTCCGGTTAAACCTACTTGCTGCTCCTGTTGTCTGATGGGTCCGGAAACATTACGCTGAGCCTGTAACATCTGCTGCTGGATTTGTAAACGTTGGTATGCCTGCAAGTGGGGAATAAGGAAAATCTAAGTTATGAAATGAAGAGGTCCAACATTTTCACTGTAACTAAAAATCACTAAAGTCTTTTTTCTTCCTACAGTTTATTTGAATTTTGTTAAGCAATTGCTCCCCTATGACATACATTCATTACTCCCCTATCTTGCATACACTCAATAACACAATTATATTCAGTCACCACAAATAGACATAGAGGTCAGCTCAAATATAAGCTGCAGACAATCCTCTATCAATTAAAGCTGGGAATAAACTCTATAAAATGTAATGAGGAAATCATGATGGAAAAGGCATAATGAACTGAGATTTAACCTTCTACAAACATTACAGTTCATGAATGTGTGAACAATGAGATGCAATGGAATGCTTCATTCCACACTTACTGCTAATAGTCTGGAACATGGGGTAACTAACCACACAAGCCCAGTGCTGTGCTTAACCATGAGCACTAACCCCGTTTTGTTCCCTTCAATTTTGTTGAGATCTCAAGCATGCAGTGAAACTATGGTTTAGCTTGCCAAGGTAAGCCACGTCACTGCAGGGCGTGTCTATGAAGACAGCAGTGAAACTTGCTTGTCTCCTACATGATTTGCAGTTTGGTACACAGGGTCACTTTTCCCCAAATGAGCAGACACATCTTAACAGCGAATCCTACACTAACATCTTTACATCTTGAGCCATAAGTACTAGAAAGGGACAGTTTCTGTGTTAAAAAAAAGAAGATCCCCTTCGTATCTGCCTAATCACTGCAGGGCAAAGCACTCCAGGGCCACGACCTGGCACAATGGCATTCAGCAATGATGCCATTGTCCAATGTCCTAGTGAGCTGGAGCAGCCACATGGCAGCCACTGAAGGCAGACAAGCAGTATAGAGACAAGGAAGGGAGGCCAAAAGGGGCTGAGAGTGTAGGGAAGAGGAGGTGTGAGATGGAGAAGGAGACAAAGGGATAAATGAGGAGGTGGAGAGAGCAGTGCAGAGAGAAAGAGAGAGAAGGAGAAGGCAGGGTGAAAAGAAGCAGTCCTGAGAGACTGAGTGAGAGGCAGCATCAAAGAGAGCAGAAAGCAGCAGCAAGGGAAGCGAAGTGTGGAAGGACATGAGGAGTGTGGGGGGAAAGAGCCTGAGGGCAGAAGGGTGGAGGAGGAGAGCAAGGAAGACTGAGAGACATCTAAGGGACAGACAGCAGGAAAGCTGGACTCCCAGGACAGGGAGGCCAAGGAAGACAACAAGGTAAGGAGAGGACCAGCAGAGAAGGGATTCTCTGAGCAGCAGGGACAATACCTGAGACATGAGGGACAACTGGCCGCAGCAACAGCAGCAGAACTGGGCAAGAGATAGTTGCAAGGGGAGCTCAGTCAAAGCTACTATGCCTCAGATGGTGACCACTCAGCAGATGCCCTAACCTTGGTCTAAGAAGGGTCAAAACTGAAGCTAACAGCCCTCTGTGCAAGATTTCATTAGTCAGCTGACCCTGCCTTGTCAAGGGCTCGAGGGCTTTCCCATCCTGCAAGGAATACCCTTTTACTACACCAGGGAAAGCCAGTTTTACTCACGATTAAGATACAAAATGAACAAAACTCGAGGTGTCTAGTTCTTGACAAAATTATGTAAACTAATACCTAGGGTAGGGGTTGGTTTTCATGTTATAGTTCTGTATATGTGCCTCCTACATTAAAAGCCAAGCAGAACACCCAATGATAATCAACCAAAGGTGTGAGTCTTTATTGCATCAACAACCAGACCCAGTTTTGTTTCTAAAGTGCAGGAGTCAAGGCTGACAGACTTAACCTCAAGACATTCATTCTGGAGCGATAGCTTTCTTACTGCGCTTTTTAACTCACCAGCTGCAGCTGATAGAGCTGGTTCAACATCGTCATATGCTGAGGATTAATTGGCGAGGTTAATAGTGCAGGATTGAGACCAATGTTTTTTGCTGCAAACTGCAAAAGCTGTGCTTGAACCTAGAGAAAAAGGGCACCACAGGTGAGCCTCCAAATGGCACAGCTGTAATTAGTTAAACTCTGTGGGAGACGTAAGCAAGGTGGTTTCTAATCTGCATGCAGTGTTTTTTGTTAAAACAGAAAGCCAAAAAGTTGACAGCAAGGGTTATACTTTATACCATAGCAAAATAAATATATATTTCTAGAATAGGTCATATTTCCTAAATGTGATACATTAAATATGGGGAGGGATCCCTATCCACAAGGCTAGGATATTTAACCTTCTTTTGAATATCTGCGGATGCCGAGCCCATGGCTGGAGGGCCACAGAGAACCTCTCATACACAACTGGGAGTTCCTCTTAGTTGCATCTGGCTTCAGTGTTCTGAAGCGCAGAGAGGCCTTCCCACACCTCAGAAGGCCTCCCAGTCATGACTGGAAGGCTTCTGAGGAGGCTGGGAGGCCTTCCAGAGAATCAGGCACAGTCCCCCAGGTAAGCAACTGTGGTGCTGTCTGCCCTCCCCCCGCCCCACGGATTTCACTATTTGCAGAATTTGGATTCGGGGGGGGGATATTCCACAGATACAGAAGGCCCACTATATACACACTTCAGTCACAAGTATGCTTTCCCGCAACATGCAAGAGCAGAGAAAATGCTATTTTTTCTAAACTCATATATACTGATGTTGCTATAGAAATCATCAGATGGTATTTTTGCCACACAGAATCTTCTACAGAAAAATATTCCAAAGTGTGGTTATGTCATTATTTTAGATCTGCATTTTTCTGACTGGGATACTAAACCATTTTTTAGTATGGTTTTAGTATTTTAGATACTAAACCATCTTAAGGCCCCCTCCCCTCAGTTTAAGTGTTCTCCAAATGAATGAGAAACTGCTATCACAGGCCCATTTTTGCCAAACTTAGGAGCCGAAAGCATTTCCACAGAATCAAGTAAGCCCAAAGTCTGCAGCCATCAGCAACTGAGGTGCCAATTAACAGGCCTAATTTTTTTTTCAGATGCCAACTGCTAGGAGCAGCCCTGGCTATCACTCCTGGCTATGCGACAGAGCTCAGTCTAACCTGAGGGGAGAGAAACTGAGGCACTTGAGCACGAAGACTAGGCTGGGATGAGTTAAGAGGTTGCACTGGCGGTTGCTGCGGCTGTTGCATGGTCCTGGCTTGTGCTGCTCCGCTATTGCCAAACATACCCAGATTGCCACTCGGTATCTGGAATGACAAAGACACATAATTGAACTGCTTGACAAAATTGTGGCTGCACTGCCCTCTAGTGCCACTGGTCAAGACATTAGCAAACCATTGAGCTATCATGCAGATTAGCAGCTGTTTCAGTTGATGATTCAATGAAGATTTAAGCTGAAACCTTGGCAAATTGAAACAGCATTAGCTAGGTACCAAGGTAACTAGGCACACACAGCAATTCTATCGGCATTCAGTCCAAATAAAACAATGGATCAATGGATTTTTGTAAGGAGCTGTCGAAGGAAGAGAATGCTCTGCTGTTCCCTCTCGCCATCTGTGGAGAACAGTCCAGCTGAACCTTGGATGGCAAGGGGTCTGCCCCAACTGACCTTTCAGGGAAAGGAGAAGAATGTATGGTTGCTCACTAGGATGAATTTGTTAGGCACTTCACAGATAAAATTACTTACGTCTGCTCTGACCTGCACACACTGCCAGTTATCTGTTGCTGTCCCCCAGACACATATTATATATTATACATTTATTTATATACCGCCTTTCTTAAGATCACTAGATTTCTCTAATGATTGAACTCAAGGCGGTTTACATAGGCAGACTTTCTCACAAACCCGAAGGTTTTTACAATTTACAGAATGTTCTATCTTCCAAGAACCACACTCATACAGATCTTTCTTTCTGGATTTAGCCTTCTTTCTTTAGCCACCCGTCTGTCGTCTGCTGGTCTTTGTTGTTTTGGATTCTTTTAAGTTGTACTGAGTATGTACAAACTGGAGTGTGAGCCTGCCTACCTGATGCTCAGTTGGCTGATAAGATCAGTTCTGGGGAGGAGGACTAGTTAAATGGCCAGGGAGGGTGGTTAATTCATCATGGGGTGCTGCCTGGAATGTGAAAATATCAATGTGTGTACCCCCTCTTGAAAAAATCCCACTTCTAGATCCCACATACTGAAATGAAATGAAATGATCCCACATTTCTGGCAAGTTTCAAACTTCCCCTTTCTAAGCAAGGTGACTGAGCGAGTGGTAGCATTATGCCTCCAGAGGATATTGGATGAAACAAAATTAACTGGTTCCCTTTCAATCTGGCTTCAGACAGCCTTGGGACAGAGACAGTCTTGACCTGTGTCAGGGACTGGACAGGGAGAGTGCGTCCCCGTTTGTCCTGTTGGACCTCTCAGAGGCTTTCATGCCATTGACCATTTTGTCCTTCTGGGTTGGTTGGCGGAGTTGGGGTTGGCATAATATTAGCAGGCCACTCTTTCCTGGTCAACAGATCCCAGAAGGTGTTGCTGATGGGGAGGGTGCCTCTCTCTCTGTGTGTGTGTGCGCATGCGTGTGTCTCTCGAGGTCTTCAGAGTGCTGTCTGGAGGCAATTAAGAACTGGACGTTGGTCAACA
The DNA here is from genome assembly GCA_029204185.1 of Lerista edwardsae. Classification (NCBI taxonomy): domain Eukaryota; kingdom Metazoa; phylum Chordata; class Lepidosauria; order Squamata; family Scincidae; genus Lerista; species Lerista edwardsae. The sequence goes on from JAJKFI010000048.1 coordinate 7,024,898, forward strand.
AACTGAAATTAAACCCAGACAAAAAGGAAGTTCTCTTCGACCAGAAATCAATGACATTCGTGCTAGATCGGCCTTTCGGAATACGTTGCACTCCCTCTAAAAAACAGGTGTGCAGCTTGGGAGTCCTTTTTGATCCACAGCTGGATCTACATCAATAAACTGCAGCTATAGCCAGGAGAGCTTCTGTCTACCTTCAATTGGTATGCTACCTGGTGCCAGTACTTGATTCTGCTGGCCCTGACAATGGTGCTCCATGCTTTGGTGACATCTTGTTTAGATTACTGTAACAAGCGCTACATGAGGCTGCTGCTAAAGATCACCTGGAAACTGTAGCTAGTACAGAATGGCAGCCCATGTCATTACTGGACAGTTTGACCCTATTGGACTGTTGCTCCAGAAATTACACAGGTTGCTGGTTCATTTCCAGGCTCAATTCAAAGTGCTGATTTTAAACTTTAAAGCACTTAGTGGCTTAGGATCAGAATACCCGAGGGACCGTCTTCTTTTGCTTATTGTGGCTCGTCCCCTTATATCTTCTAGGAGGACCCTGATATATGTGCTGCCTGTCATTGACTGCTTGCATTTTCTGGTTCTTTTATGAATGTCTGTTTTTATGTCCTTATGGGGTTTTGATGATAGTTTTTTGACTGGAAGATATCTGCTGTTTTTCATTTATTTGATGCGATGTGAGGGTTTTTGTACACAGTGGGCTGTTCCTATGTTTTTTAATTGATTGATGTTTTATTGTAAATTTATGCATGGTTAATTACGTAGAGGAAAGGCATGGTAACACTATTAAATATTATTTGCTGCAGTGGGACTGCTTACTCTTTCAGCTGAGCGCTCAGCAAGAGCAACTCAACCCAGCATTAATTTCATTGAGCAGAAGGTGAGCATTGGAGCCTTGAGGTGGGAGAAGAAGAGGAAGGTAGGTGTGTGTGTGTGTGTGTGTGTGTGTGTGTGTGTGTGTGTGTGTGTG
>JAJKFI010000048.1:7025886-7059568 GCA_029204185.1 Lerista edwardsae
GTGTGTGTGTGTGTGTGTGTGTGTGTGTGTGTGTGTGTGTGTGTGTGAGAGAGAGAGAGAGAGAGAGAGAGAGAGAGAGAGAGAGAGAGAGAGAGGACTACATGCAATTATAATGCTACTGGGGTCAATTGTCAGTTGAAATGTATTTGTGGGATAGACAGCCCACGGGCTGTAATTTGGATAGCCCTGCTCTAAGCTCCGATATAAGGGAAAATGTTATATTGTTCAATGACATTTCTGGGGTGGGTTGGTGCCCAGGGGCACACATCCAGGGGTGTTACCCCAACTGTAGGTGCTGCCCCCTGCACCTGCAGCCACCGCCAGGAGGCGCAACCTCCAAGGCCCTCAGAAGGCCAAAAGTAATTACTTCTGTAAGTGATAATTTTCGGCCTGTAGAAGGCCTTCTGAGAGCCGGGGAAGCTGCATGCAACCAATCAGAAGTGGTGGTTTTTGGCCTCCAGAAGGCCTTCTGAGTGTCAGGGAGGTTGCCTGTGGCTTCCCAGGCTCTAGGAAGAGCCTCCAGGGGACACCCTCCTCCCCCTCTGCTTTTAAAAAAATGCAGAGGAGGAAGAAGAGGAGGAAGTTGGCCTCCGGAGTGGAGTGGTGATGGAGGGAGGTGCAACCAAGGATGTAGGGGGCAATTTGGCTGCCCCTCCAAGCCTGGCACACAGGGACATTTGCCCCCTGATCCCTCTAGGTATGCCACTGTATTTGCCTAATGCTGGGAAATGGTTTTATCACCTGGACTTCCTAACAGTACCATAGTGGTGCTTGGACAGTTCAAAAGTGGGATCTGGTTTAGTCTATCTACCAGTCACATAGTGCAACCAAGTAAACTTGTGAAGAGGAGTGCCATGTAGGGCAACCTTTAAGAATTATAAGCTAAGAAGTAGAGGGGAGGGGTTGAAGAAAGAGAAGGACCTACAAGCTGAAAGAATCAAAGTCTTTGTGAGAATGGAAAGGAATGTCCGTGATCAGGGATGCTGCAGTAGAAAAGGAGCCAGCAACAGAGAATCTGGAGTAGCAAATGTTTGGTTATCTTGGCGGAGGGTAACACCAGCCCTTTGAAAAACTCTTAATGACAAGATATACATTTTTGAATGTATATCCACTTGTCTACATTTGGAGGAAAAAAGGAAAATTTAAACTAAAAAACAAAAACTGGGTAACTTATTCTTGACTAGATACATTCAAGAGTGCAGACATTCAAGTAACTGTCACCCAAAAGGTACCTTACCTGTCTAGAAGAATTCAAGTTTTGCATGCCCAGCCCTGAGGCAATCCCACCCAGGGTCTGATTAGGGAGTGCACTGTTTGAAAGGGGGAGCTTCAGGCTTGGTGAAGGCAAAAATGGTGAAGTAGTGGGCTCTTCCACTAGGCCGCCATCCTGATTGAAAAAAGAAAGGGTGAGCTGTGTGCAATGTCCCGATGCAGACAGTGCACAAATCAATTTCCCATGGAAATATAAGTGGAACATGGATGAATAAAAGATTAAAATATTGTTAAAAGGCATGAGAAATACATAATGAAAAGTATGGGGTGGAAGGAAGAAGAAAAAGAGAAACAAAATTAAGGTACTGTTTGTCTTTGTTGTTTTGCTTTGCAGTTTGTAAATGTATACTTGAACAATAATTCTAAAATATAAAAACAGCAGGCTCAAGAAGCGGTGCTTTCGTAAACAGTTTTTAAAAAAGAAAACTACATGGCAACAATCACTTGCCTCACTTGGAATTGTAAGAGCAACCCCACAAAACAGACTGCCGGTCAATAATTACTTCCATGCCCACTTTATTTCCTCTTTTCTATCAGATTACAAAATGAAAAACTGAACAAAGGGTAAAAGGACGGTCAATTTTTCTGAAAAGCTTAACCCTGATTGCATCTTTGGAGCAAATTGCTATAAGGCAAACTAAGCACAGACTTTTAAAGGTCAGGAAAATTACAAATTGCAAAAACTTGAATTCTCTTTATTGATTCCTTTGTAATAGACATCACCAATAATGTCTATTTCAGGTACTGTTCTAAATTACAAATGTGCTGTTCAGAATTTTTCATTAGACTTCTGTGCCATCTACATGTCAGTTCCATGACTATTATATCAACTACATTTAGGGCCCAATCCTATTGGGCACTGAGTGGTGTACTGCCCACAAATGGCTTGTAAAAGGTGCTGTAAGCCATTACCTCCGGCGCTGGGTGACCACCCGAAGGTGGCAATGGAAGCTGGCGAGCAGTGAGTGTACCACTTGCCAGCGTCACATCCTTTTTGGGTGAGGCAGGAGGGCATTCCTGGGCGAGGGGGGGGGATGGAACTGGTGGCGAATCCCATCAGTTTCCTGACCTCTGTGTCAGGCTGTGTGGCCTGACACAGATGTACTCGCCTTTGCACCAGCTACACAGCCACTGCAGAGGCGGGTAGACCACTCGCCTGCTTGCACCCTTACCGCAGGGAAAGGGGACTCCCACAGAGCCTCCCATGGCCGCAGTGGGACGCAGCAGTAGCCGCCTGGCTACTGCTGTGCTCCCAAGCGGTTTGGAAGTTCTGGGCTGTTAGTATTTTTATACATTTGCATTGCTACTGTTTTGTAAGACATTTAAGGTAGGAATATAACAGGGAATTTATTTGAAAAAAACTCATGATTCAGGAGGAAGACAGAATAAGACCGGGAGTTACTATGTAAACTAACCGAAATGCTGGATGATCTTTAGAGCTAATGGGATTTTAAATAGAATTCTCTATATGCAACTATAAGTCCTAAGCATAAACCTATCTGTATTACATAAAATGAGCATAAGTATAGGGTTACCAGATACAAACGGTAACCCTAAACCTTTAACCATTGTATAGCAGAGGGAATTTTGGCAGGTGCTGCTTTTGAAACCCTTCCATGTTGAACTGCACCTGCCAAAATTTCCTCTTTTATAACAATGGTTAAAGGTTTAGGGTTACCGTTTGTATCTGGTAACCCTACTTAAGTGAGCTATAGATTGGTGCAGGAGTGAATTCTCCAGCTTTTTTCAAGAACATACTATATTAATTGCATTGAAAAGAAGAATTATGTGAATCCCATGGGTTTGGTTCAATGCAACATTTCCAATCCTTTAAACCATGGTCAAGGGGATCAGGACCTTGTGTTTGTGTGCCTCCATGACCCTAGTGCACTCAGAATCAGTTACTCTCTATTGTCATGTACAAATCTAAACTCATACACCCCTCCCCCCCAGTTTTACCCTCGACTTATCCACAGGTCATAGCAAATTCTATGATATTTTCCTTAAAATATCGACTTACCCTCGACTTACCCATGAGATCAATTTATGTGTGAGTATGTACAGGTAGTTATTTCCTGGGCCTAGCAAACTATAACTGTCCCTTATACAAGATCAAATTTGGGTCTGCGCTTTGGTCCTCCAAAGCAGGATAACAAATCATGTTTTGAAGCTGGCTTCTAATCTGTGCGTTTCCAAACCATACTTTGCTTGTTCAGGCAAGATAACAAAGGATGGTTCGTCTCACCTCTGGACAGAAAGGAGGAAATTGCTGCACATGAAGGGAGGAGGAGAAAGCATGCAAGCAAAAGACTTGTCTGAAATTCCCAATCATGATTTGAAGGATCAGAAATGTTACATATGAATAGATCCAATCTCCGAAGAGAAAAACTACATAGCTGAAGCCTTGTAAACCGAAGCCTTACATAGCCAAAGGGATTCAGGAAGGTCTCTTGTATCCAGTTGTTTCACCTGTGAACCTAGGAGGCCCAATTTTCACTATGAGAACTATGATAGTAGTTTTTTTTTTTTTTTAGAGCATCTTCTATTCCACTCTTCCCTCAAACATTTTTAATGTATAGTTTATGTTCCCGGGTATTAAAACAGGATAAACATAGGAACCTGAACGGAAAGGAAAAAGGGGCTTCTAATGTTATATTTTGCATGTTCTTCTTGCATGTCAGAAAGAATGACACCAAACAAAAAGTATGCTATCTCTGATCACATGGCTTAAATATCACAGACTGCAGCAGGGTGCTGTGCAAATGTTCTAGTTCCTTGTGTAAGATTATTCTCTGATTCTTAAACGTCCTTTCAATAAGCAAATATTTCACAAGTAAAAGCTTGAAGTCATGTGGAAAACATCCTAAATTTGTTGTATACTTTGCAGATAATTACAGCTTCAAGAGTGCATACTGCTAAAAACAATCATTTTACAGCTAACTTGCATTCTCCTCCCTCCTATTCACTCAGAAAATTATTGACCCTCAAGGAACAGTTCCAAGTTCATAAAAGGGGTGAAATCCTGTTTCACGCCAATCAGTCAAAAAAGACCCCAGAAGTCTTCCGTAAATCTTGCTAATATGAGATTTTCAGTAGCTCCTTGTAGTGGGAAAGAAAAAGTTTCTTTATCATCCACCAAAATGATACTTGGTTTAGTGCTAGAAAGCCTGGAGGGAGGACACTGACATTTTCTAATCATATCCCCATGGTCTTTCAGCTCAACGTGTTTAACATTCTGCAGGAATATCCGTCATGCTCCACAAACTGCAGCTTGCATGACAGTAACAGGTTCAAGGATTTCTTCCCCCCAGGTCATGAGCTGTTTGCAGCCTGCTTCTGCCTCTTAAGTAGGAATAGTTTTCAATGCCCTATATTCCTTCTGCTTGTGACTAGTTTGCTATGTCAACCGTGGCTTCTGTGCAAACAGAATGTTGAGAGTATCACACACGTTGAGAAAATCACACTCATGCCCCAACCCTAATTACTCAATTCCAATATAGTTAGTAAATGTGGTCACTCACAATCTCATTAGAAAATATATACTGAGTTAGAAAGTAAAGTGTGTAAATTGACAGCCCTGGAGACTGCATGTTCCCAATAGCAGAAAGGAGTCTGGTGTGGGAAACAGTAGATTCCATATATTCCCGGTACAATGGTATAGCTTGCGTCCACGTTCATCATTATTTATCTAACACAAGAATTTATGTGATACTTTCTGCAGTGACAGAAGCAAAAAAGACAAGCTCCTGATCCCAAGGAGTTTATAATCTAAATTTTGACAGTGGGATAGACACAATCAGGTTAATTGTTCTATCATAAGTTTTACATTAATAATATGGGCACTTATCATACTTTCTGTTCTTTGCTTATAGTATGCTAGAGTTTGGGTGATTAATCCACAAGAGGAGTGTGCCATTTGTTTCTCCCTGCTTTACAGCAAGGAGACAGATTAAATTAATTTCCTGCTGTTGTCCTCCCCATTCTGTCTCATTCCCAATATCACTGCTGTGAATATTGTATATAGAGTGAAGACTGTATGGTTCTGCAAAGAATGGTGATTTGTAAAGGAGGGGAGTTTAATGCAGTTCAATTCACAGAGGTTATCACCATCCAGCCCTATTATCAAATCCCAACATAAACTGATCTGGTTTTTTGCCCACTTCTTGGAAGGCACTGGATGCACACGAATACAAATATCATAACTAGCTCTTTTATTAGAAATTTCTGTGACATTATTGTGGGTGAAAATAGTTTGAACATATCGCTTAGCAGTTTCTACAAGACTACCTAGAAACATCAAATATGAGGGATATGGCAAATAATGCCAAAGGATGGTGCATATGTCAGTACTTAAGTGGATGAAGCAGAATTGGTCAATCTCCAGGGCAGCAACTATACACCTTTCCACAACTTCAAAATAAATAAATAAAGGGAGCAGAAAACAGTGATTCAAAACAGACATTTACAGCCCTCTAATCTGTTACCCTTTCTTGCACACAGAGGCACTCTCTGATAGGATGCAAGGGTTTTCTTCCATTACATTTTTATGTGCCTGGACCTGGGAGGGGCAAGAGGAGCCTCCTGTGCTCACTCTCCTGTAACAGTGCTCCTCTTCATTTAAAGGGCCCATACAGAGGAAGGGGTGAGACGGTTGCGTTCTGATCCTTGGAGCACTGTGATCTGCCAACTTCCCCACTTCCTTCCTTCCTTCCAGTGGGGCTAGATAAAGGTGCAGCAAGCAGGAGAGGGCTGCACACAACTCCAGGTAGTACTTCTGCCGCTACAGTGGCAGTGGTCCCTTTTTGGGAGAGAGCATGAGCTCAGGCTGCCTCTGGGCTTGTTTGCCGTGCAAGAGGAGCCATCCGTTCTTGCTCTTCTGTAAGCAAAGCTGGGATCACTCTTTTTCATTCAAAGATCCTGTCCAGAGAAAGGGGCAAGACTGCTCTTTGAATGGAGTGATCTTGTCCCTTCCTCCATGCGGGCTCATTTAATGAAGAGTCGCAATAAATTCTCCAAATAATAAATAAATAAATAATCCCAGCAAATAGAGTAGTGAACAGCAAACACTGGCAGCTCTTCTTGCACAACCTCTGCAAACGAGCCTCAAAGGAGCCTCTCCAAAAAGTTGCTGCCGCTGCCTCCATCCCAATTTCATGTGCTGCTGCACCTTCAGCACCTCTGCTCTAAGTCACCTGGTGAGAAGGTCTGGCTCAATGTAGCCTTTAGGTAACTGACTCTCCTTCACAACCTTTTTGCAGAGGCTGGAACTAGCACACTTTGCATGAAGTCGAAATTACGTTGAGGCTTACACAGGTTTGGGGGGCTCCTGTATACTAACACATCTCTTCTCAGAATGCTGCACCTACCTTGTCAAGGAAGGTGGGGCGGTCCATGGAAGACTCTTTGGAGATTGGTGGTGGGCGGCAGCCAAGGGGTTTGGTGACCATTCCATTGTAGTCAGCCACTCCCATTCCACGCTTGTCCATTTCCACCTTCTTTTCCAGCAGAGCACCTGCAAGAATTAAGATCATGTGATGATGTCAAAGAAAACTAGGGAAGCTTTCTTGAAGTCAACAAAAAGGACAATCCTTTTGATAAAGCTATTTCTAGCCTATTTTGCAAGCTGAAATTTAAACTACATTTTGTGCTTTAAAGTACTAAGTTTGGCACTAATGCTAATTCACAACCAGGGCCCGTGTCAGAGCTTTGCATCATTGGATAGCTGCCCAGAGCCCACTGAGAACCCCCAAACCACCTCTGTGCCCACAACTTTCATGTGGGAGTGGCACAGTGACTCTCTTGGGACCCAGCTGGACAGCAGGCAGCCCATGAAAGGCAGCTTGCCGAGGATCCCCTGAAACCTGGAGCCAGCTCAGTTCACAACCAATCCATTCTTTTGAGAAAATACTGTTGGCAAAAGATAACAGATCAACCCTCATAAATGCATATCAGTTACAAAACATACTTACTCATGGCCTGATCAAGATTCATATTGTTACTCTTCAAGGCCTCTTCTGCTGGCTCTCTCTGCAACAACGAGAAGATGGACTGGTTTATAACTAACACAATATGACCTTATAATACTGTATGGTTTTATGATGCTGCTTAGGACTTTTAGCACAAAGGAGACAATTTAACTTGTTCTAATAGTGCAGTTTTTGAAAGCAAATTATTTCGAGCTATAAAAAACGTTTGTCAAATTTGGAGTCGGCAAAGCTTTTACTCCTTCATCCTTCGTTAGGTTTTAGCATGGTGACGCTGTCTCTGTGATTTTCTACACCAGCCAAGATTTCATTGTCAACTGTCAAGCAAAAAAAACAGCTTTCCTTCCTCCCATGCCTCAACAGCAGATGAAGATCATATCATCAATACAGATTTATGTAGATACACATCATCATCATCTGCTAGGTCAAGGTCTTGTTTAAGAAACAGGAATCAGAACTGGCAAAAATATTGGTATCCTTAAAAGGTGTTCGATTTAGGACACATCATCATTTGGGCATAAAGAGTGACTTGGAATCAGGCTCAAATTCTGCACCTGGAAGGAAAAACTATGAAGGTTCAGACAAGTCACCCATCCCAAATTATTATTCCTAGTCACGGTCTTGTTCCACAGTCTTGTTGGAAGGACAAACACACTAAAGATAGGAAAATTCTGCAAATTAATTAATTCTGCTAGCAGTAATATTCATGCCTCAGTCCCTTCTAATGCTCTCAATGTAATAGTTTCCTCAGCTCTTGCCCATCCTGCGCTCTACTGATTCCTTCCTATTGTCCTCATTTCTCTCGTTTCCTTCCATCTTTTCATGTCTTCTCCCAACATTCTAGATCCTTCCTCCTCCCCCCTTCCAAACAGAAACAGAAGCAGCTATGTAGTATTCACAAAGTAGTGGCAGCTAGTGCCACCCTTCTTTGCAAACACTGAGATTAATTCAGAAGAGCTATATATACACACAGAAATGTACCCAAAAACAACACAAACCCTGCAGCTCAGCTATTTGAATTGCAATGCTATTCCTTCACCCTGCCTACTCAAAAGCTCAACTAATATGGGACCTCTCCTCCCTTTTCCCAAATGAGAAGCTTCCTCAAGTCATGCTGAACACAGGTTCTTACTCTTGACAAGTAGATCTGTTAATTAGCCTCAGCTTTTTTGCTTCCACATTCATGATATGCTACTTACACATTATTGATAACCCAAGCATTAGTTTGCCTATTGTTTGCCTACAATAGTTTGCCTATTGTATATGTAGGCTATAAATACAAATAAGAAATGTATATTGTATAAATAGCCCAAGGTTAAGGGAAAAATAAAAAAATGACCATCTACTTAATTCTTCATATTTGATACATCAAAAGATGGAAGGGAGAAAGATTTATTATTACCAACTTGAAAAAAGACACCCAATGTAAGTCCACTCTAAATATGATGCATTCCTTTCTGTGAGAAATCTAACTACAACACTGAGTCTTTTGTAAAAGCAGTCTAAAAAGAAAGATGAAGTATTTCAACTGCACATCTACAGAAACAAGATGATGTTTAACTACAATCGGAAAGGTAATCTATAGCCTCTACAGTTATGTTGGCTGCAGGTTATGAACGTTACTCACTGGGAAGCCCATGTCTGTAAGCTGTTTTATCAGACGGTTCATGATCCAGGCCTCATCTTGCTTACTAGATGTCTTCATGCCCTGTGTAAATTAAATGGGGGGATGAGCAAACATTTTACAACTGTTTTTGTACTATTTTCAAATTATAGCAGTGAGACACACTATCCAAATGAACACAAAGGCTCCCTAAACAAATACAGTACGTTAATTTATACATACATAACTTATAACACAACTATGTGTTTTGACACTTCAGTATATAAATATATTTCCTTTCTGCTAATACAAACTTAGTGTACACAATTCCCTTGAAATAAGATAAAAAGATGACTACAGGAATGCTCCGTTATTCGCTGGGGTTCCATTCCAGACCCCACTGTGGATAAATGAAACCATGGATACTGGGGACACCTTTTTAAAGACAGGGGAACATCAGTGGTTTTGCTGCAACAAGGTAAAATAAAAAGATTTGTTTAATGTTCCCCTGTCTTTTTAACAGGCATCCCACTATCCATGGTATCAGTGGATAACTGAAACAGTGGATACCAAAGCAGTGGATACCGGGGCATGCCTGCACTGCCCATCTTGTTTTATTAGCCACTGCCAAGAAATAACCTACCTCCAAAACTGCGGTAAATCTACTCCCAAACTTAGTTTTATTCTAGTAGCAACTAGACAATTTAAATATAATATGAAGATCCCATCCAAATGGTTTATTATAGAATTTGCACATACAAAAATTGAGACAGGCCATTTCCTTGTTGTGTGCTGCATTAAAAACAGCCTAAAACAGATCCTAGCAAAGAGCCCAAGCCTATGTATATCTACTCAGAAGTAAGTCCCATTATAGGCAATGGGATTTACTCTGAGGTAAGTGTGAATAGGATTGCCGCCTAAAAGGCTGCATTCAAAATGAACACACAACTATGTATGCCGCTTATATCAGACCTGTACAATTTGTGAAGCATTAAGCTAATTGCAGACCAACCATATACAGCAACTCCCAGGTACTCAGTAGTCCTCTGATTTTTGTTGCTGCTTGCCATTGGAAATGGAGAAAGGAATGTTGTCAAGCTTTTAACAAGCCACACCATGTTCAGCTTCACAGGCTGCAGGTTGTGCAACCTGATTTATATAAAAGGATATTAATATACACACTGCAATACTGGAACATAACATTATACCCTTCAATATAGTTAACATTTCTGGAATAGCCTTAGCACAGCAGAATTCTCAGAGCTTAGTCCCATGCTACATCTTAAAGCTGCTGATGCATATTTCAGAATGTAATATGCAAATCGGGGCTAGACAATGGTTTTAACACTTTTCTTCTCTCAAAATTATTCTAAGTCCCAAATGAGAACAACAACATACACGCCAGGTTCAGGGGGGAAGGCCTCTGAAATGATTGGCCATATTAAGGAAGGTCATGAATCAAGATGAAAGTGAAGGGTGTTCAAAATTTCCTTGTTATTACAGAGCCTTTTTTCCCTCCAAGGAAGGACATTTGAGTAACACTAGAAAATGCCTCACAAATATGTGACATAGGACAGCCTCCAGGTACTTACTAGAAGCAGCTATTTTCCACTGAACAGCATTGATAGAAGTCATTCAGCAGACATTCTGCAAATACTTTTTGGGGAGGTTATCGGTACCATTGCAAAACTTAATGATGCCAGCCCCCCAGCAGCCTTCTCACACACGAGCAGTTTCAGTAGCTAGGCACAGGGTATCAACAGCTGAAACCAGCTTCATTCAACAGCATCAGAGAACCCTTCACAGAACGGCTGCTGAAGTCAAGAATTGCATTACAAAAAGTACTCCGGACTTACGGGCCCATCCATAGTGCCCCACCATTTCTGTGGGGTTCTGTCACAATCATCAGGACCTTTATAAGGTTACTTGGCTCACTGTAAAAGAATGAAAATGCAGTGCCTTCCCCCATCTGTGGCCACCTTTTTCTAGCACAGGGTAGAATAACAAACCTAATAAATGCCTCCTGTAATGAGACTTATAACATCCTTAGAGAGCCCAGGTATCATGGAAGTCATGAAGCTGTGCTTCTATCCGCCAAATTAGCCTATGTGGGGATACTGGAATATTGCAATATAATTGTGCGCATGTGTATTGTGTGTGCACAACAAATGATTAAGATAATCTCCAACAGAAAGTAATGGAGTCTCTTAACAGACGTGGTATACCAACAGAATCCCCAGTCCACCTTGGTTTCAACACGAGACGTATATAAAGAAGAAAGGTGGTGGTAACTAGATCCATTGTCATACCTATATTGCAGTGCTTTGTGAGAATGATGACTTGCATTCTTTCTTAAAATAATTTGATAAAGAAAGATGAATACAAGTAAGCGCACTAATCTTTTGACTTTTTTCCCCCTAAAGATGTGTACAACCCAGTTTCAGTCATACCTTTTGAAGTCCTTTCTTTGGGGCATTCCCCCAGGAGCTACAAGAGGAATTGCTCTCTTGCGAAGCAGTATTATTCCACATATCTCCTTCTTCATCTTCCCACTGACTTGTACTGAGATTTACTTCATCTCCACCACTGCCCCAGCCTTCTTGCATAGAAGATTTAGAAGCTGTGAAAATAATGGAAGATTTCAGTGAGCCTTCATGCTTGCATTTATATCAATCAATACATCTACAGGCAAGCTAACTCTGTTTTTAAACTGTACTATTACATAAGGTCAGAGAGCTTGTGACAAAAAGGGCATGAGTTCTAGAACGTGGCCTGTATTGGGGCTTCCAAATCATAAAGAGAACGTCAATTTAAGCGGAAAGCAGACTATATTAAAGTGCTGATGAGGTTCCCCGTGCTTGCCGTCTCCACCTCAGTCAATTATCAAGGTGTGCACATGTGCGCAGGCACACATATACTCACCTGGTTTGCACAGTGCTGGGGCAGCAGCTGGTGCGCTCGCTCTTCCATATGTCCCTGCTGACTCAGCAGAGTTATCTCCCCACCCTGTACCACTACTGGGGGGCTTCCCCCATGCTGAAGTGCCATTATCAACTGCAGCAGAGGGAGAGGAGGGTTCTCCCCATGAAGCTTCAGGCTTTGCATGGACAGCAGGCATCTCTCCCCAGCCTGCTGAAATCAGAAATGGAAAAACCATAGTTAGAAGTAATGAAAAAAACCACAATTATCTTTTCAGAGTGCACTTCTAGTGGCATTAAAAGAAAATGAACATATGTATTTGATTCACCATTCCAGAAGGCAAGTTGAAGAGTCTTTGAATTTGAAGCACTGTAGGACTTATTTGCTAAAGCTATGAATTCTCATTTGTTCTTGAATATTTTCAGTGTTTGCAAATTTTTGTTACAAAAAGTAGCACATGCCTTATCAGAAATAGCATCTACTCAGTCAACTGGATGACAGAATTGCAGGACACCTGCTTGCCCTGTCCCCTGCTACTTGATTACAGGGAGAAGAACTTCAGAGTGACCTGTGCCTTAATAACAGATCTGTACCAGGAAACTGAAATTGAAGTGAATCTCATACAGCAGTGTATTCAACCACATACTAGTAAAAGATTGGCATGGATCTGATTGACTGTAATAGGCTGCTGTCATTATGATGGACTGTTGTGAATTTTCCACAAGATAACATGGGCTGTTGTAGGTGGGGAGCATGAGGAGAAAAGTAATTTACAACTTGAGATGAGATAGCAGGCAGAGCTGTCATATAGGAAATACCTAAACATTTTTTTTAGAAGAAGCCTTCCATAGGCAGACTTTGCTTCTAGGGTTGTCTTCTGGAAGCTGTGGAATAGCTCACTCTGAATCATCAGGGCGAGAGCTATTAAATATTCCTTCTATGCACACCTCTGGCATCATGCTTGAGGCACTCCACAGAACTATATTCCATTTTTTTATGATTACACATTGCAAGGGCAGATTTTTATTTCTCTTTTTTTAATAGAAGCACATAATTCAGCTTTTGGAGCTGTCATTTAGAACAACAATGTCAGTTTTGTTATGACTTCAAAGAAAGAATTGAAATATAAAAGCCATACTCAGTAACTCTCAGTAGGATGAACAGGACTTCCTGTAGTACTTGGCATAATGCATACCCTGCACACATGGTTAGCAGATGCAGAAGTTATGCATGTAAAATAACTTGCATAATTCACAGCACAATTTTATGTTTACTTGGGAGTAAGTCCAATGATCACTGAAGTGTAGCCCTAGATGCATGTGCATAGTATTGGTCATCTACTCACTTCAACAATGGATGGCTCAGACTATGATTTGACTATGTACCACAATATCCACGTAACCACTTGTTGAATCGTGTGTCTACCAGGAGGAAGAGAATTTTACAACACAATGCGTGTTTACCACACAAAACTTCACAGTCAGGGAATAAGAGGACAGGTCCTCTTATGGATTCAGAATTGGTTGAGGGCCAGGAAACAGAGAGTGGGGGTCAATGGGCAATTTTCACAGTGGAGAGAGGTGAAAAGCGGAGTGCCCCAGGGATCTGTCTTGGGGCCCGTGCTTTTCAACTTGTTCATAAATGACCTGGAGACAGACATAAGCAGCGAAGTGGCCAAGTTTGCGGATGACACAAAACCTTTCCGGGTGGTGAAAACCAGAAGGGATTGTGAAGAGCTCCAGAAGGATCTCTCCAAGTTGGGGGAATGGACAGCCAAATGGCAGATGCGTTTCAATGTAAACAAGTGTAAAGTGATGCACATTGGGGCAAAAAACCCAAAACTTCACTTATAGGCTAATGGGTTCTGAGCTGTCTGTGACAGCTCAAGAGAGAGATCTTGGGGTGCTGGTGGACAATTCAATGAAGGTATCAATCCAGTGTGCAGCAGCAATTAAGAAGGCCAATTCCATGCTAGGGGTAATTAAAAAGGGGGTTGAGAATAAAACAGCCAATATTATCATGCCATTGTACAAATTGATGGTAAGGCCACACCTGGAATATTGCGTACAGTTCTGGTTGCCACACCTCAAAAAGGACATAGTGGAGATGTAGAAGGTGTAGAAGAGAGCAACAAAAACCATTACGGGGCTGGGGCACCTCCCTTATGAAGAAAGACTGCAGCGTTTGGGGCTCTTCAGCCTAGAAAAAAGGAGCCTGAGGGGGGACGTGATTGAGACATACAAAATTATGCATGGAAGGGATAGAGTCGATAGAGGGATGTAATGTTCTTTTCTCTCTCTCAAAACACCAGAACCAGGGGGCATCCGCTAAAACTGAGGGTTGGGAGAGTTAAAACAGATAAAAGGAAGTACTTTTTTACCCAGCGGGTAGTTAATCTGTGGAACCTTTTGCCACAGGAGTGGTGATGGGATCTGGTCTAGATGCCTTTAAGAGGGGATTGGACGGATTTCTGGAAGAAAAGTCCATCGTGGGCTATAGGCCATGATGGATTGTGCAACCTCCTTACATTAGTAGTAGGCTGCTTCAGAGTACCGGGTGCAAGGGAGTGGCAATAGGATGCAAGCATCTTGTTGTCTCATGCCTCCCTGGGGCACCTGGTGGGCCGCTGTGAGATACAGGAAGCTGGACTAGATGAGCCTTTGGCCTGATCCAGCAGGGCTCTTCTTATATTCTTATGTGATAAATTGTCTTCAGCATCCACAGAGAATTTGCGCCAATATCTGAGGAATATTTAGGTAAGACTGGGAGACAATGGCTGCAGTTCACATTCACTACCCATTTTAAAGCATTTTACCTCCCATGTTTCACATTTTTTAAAATCTCCTATTCATCTTTGTACAGACTGGCTTTCAGCTGTTTATACCTACTATAGTCTGATGATAGTAAATAATTTTTTGCATTTAAAGCCCTGCATCAAAGCAGAAACAAGGTATCTGCACCACACTTTGTTTTGACCTGCCCTATTTTTGTAAGCAGACAAGGATATGGCATCCTAATGACCAACTCTACCTTTCCTAGACTAAATCCCATGGGTTCTCTCCAGAAGGAACTGTTACCATGAGAGGCAAGACAACAAGGTCAAACGTCATCATGCTGCTGTTTACCAATGCCTTAGACTAATGCAGCAAGTCCTGGTGTGGATAAGCCTCAGACTAGTAATCACCTCTCCAGTAGCCAGTGGCAGTAGAAAAATCACTTTTACCTTTTAGACATCAACTGTTAACTGTTCTTCATCAATCATATAATTTTTAAAAAGTGGCTAACTCCAGTAAAATAATTTTTTTTTTAAAAAAGGTGGGTCTACTATATGAAAATGGGGAAAACAATGGTAAGCCATATGCCTTGTATTCTACTAAATGCCATGCCCTATTCAACTTTATGGCCCAATCGTAATGACAGGAAGTGCTGGAGGAACGCATGTGCTTTGTGGCACTATAGTGGGCTGGTATGTCAGTGGGAAGGCTAGAACAACTGACGTCTGCTGGAGTAGGTAATCCCAGCATAGGGGGAAGGAGGTGAATGAGGCAGGGGGAGGGCAGTTTCGGTCCAGGAGTGGGGCAGGATTTACAGTGGTGGCGTATGCTGAATCTCAGGCCCCTTCCCAGGCCTGATCCACCTGTACAGATCAACGTGGACTTCCACCAGTGATATCACTGGCACGGATTGCTCCATTACAGCTACTGGGGCTTACCCCCGGGCAGGGGACAAATGTCCCTTTATCCTGAGGAGACTTCCTGCTTATATAAAGAACTTTTGCGGATGAACAAGATCACTGCATTCCAACTCTCAACCTCCCTCAGCCTGTTCCTTCTTTCACTGAGTTTTTAAGAGGAAGAAGCAATGTAAGGAGAAGGTAGGGGGCCAGATCAGTGCCCCATGGATTGTGATCCTGCCTGTTTACCTGCCTCCTTCCGTCTTAAGGGCTCTTGGAAGTTAAATAGGAATTGCCAAGTATGCTCAACTCTCCATTTCCTGTTTTGATTTAAGAGTATGCTGGAGGGAGGGTAAGATTGTTCTTTTTCTGCATGAGCCCTTTATACAAAGCAGGAAATGCTGAATGCATTGGAAGCAATCCCAACATACTCCAAATTTCCTGCTTTGATTCAAGGAGGAAGGAACCTGAGAAGGGGTGCAGCGGCCTGGGGAGCCTTGGCACTGGCATGTAGGGGAGGCAGCAGAGCTATTCGACAGCCTCAGGGAGACCAATGGCTTCGGCTGGCCTTGGAAAAAGGTCAGTCCTTCCTGACATGATCTGCTGGTGCCAAAGAGCTTCAGAATATAGCAGCCATGTTTTGTTATTATTTCACTGAGCACTATTGGGATTTCCGTTTTGTCTACTATTATTTCAAAAGTTTACTTTTTTTATTGAACAGGTATCCCTATACAGTGAAACAATCAGAAAAAAAAAATCTGAAGATGACTTTAGAATAGCGATTTTCTCTCCCATGGTCCCAAATGGGGCCACATGTGTCCTAAAAAGCACCAAAGCATGGTATGGTGTTGCTGATGGCAGTGAAGCTCTCTGGAAGTGACCAGAAGCATTCTCCTAACATTAGAAAGGTGGCAAGTGAAGAAGGCAGATGGCTGCTCTGATCCTCAACAGGGGCAAGGCAGACAGAAAGGTTTAAAGAAAGACAAGACAGGAAGACAAAGCAAGGCCTCAGAAGGCTTAGGAAGGAAGACTGAAAGAGGGACGGATTCCTGTGGAGAGCTGAAGAAACAAGACCAGACGTACATAGAATGGAAAAATGAGATGAAAAGAAAAACTGCCGACAGAATGGCCAGACCAGAACGGTCCGTATGACTAGATGCTGAGGAGGGTCACACAAGGCAAGTTCACACATGGATTTGAAATAACCAGTAAAATCTTTGACTGTAGGTCTCTTTTATGGAGAAACTGAACTGAAAGGTTCTTCCTCACTTATGCCTCTATTGTGTGCTCATACACTGAATTGAGATGCACATTGGAAATTGTATCATTTCATTACAGAAAGGAAGCTATAATGCTCAATTTAAAGACCTTCAGCCTTTGCAATAGTACATTTAACCTCAACCTGAATGCTGCAATTTCCATTGCAACATGTATGCATTTATTGAGGGGGAAAAGGGACCAGCTTCCCTGGATTCTTTTTTAAATTCAATATCACCAGCAATAGATAAAAGTTAAATACCTTGTGTTTTGACTCATAAAATATTGTGCACGTTATAATTCATCACAAAGGAACTCATTCCTTGGCATATTACATGTATTTACACAAAAATAATAACATGTGTTAAGACACCCATAGTCTGTAAAGTCCTCAAGAGATCAATTCAAGTGCAAAAACTTGCAGAGTGGGTTGTTATGTTGGTTAATTGGAAATGATGTTGAAAAGTCACTCAGGCATTGCTACCTCCCTGAAACAATTCAATCTCCTTGGGGGATTCAAGAACAGCAATGCATTTTTGCCACCCCATCCCCATTTTAAGCCCAAACTACCAACGTCAAATAATGCATGATATTGTTAAACCTACAAAGGTCAAAAAATAGCTGTGAGCCCAATCCTAAAATAAACAACCCTGCCCAGGCAATGCATCGTAAGATTAGGAAGACAGTACCCATCACAGGCACTGCACTGGAGGAAGAGAGTGAAAGAACTCCACAGGGGACAATAAAATGATAGGGAAATTATTTTTGATGACCTATACCCAGGTCACTTGCGGGTGTTAACTCTCAAAATAAACTGACTTCTACAGCAAGACAGTCTTTGCAAACCCAGATAATTGTATTAATTCGCTTGCCCTTACCTTGAGGTAAAAACCTTGCTTGCCCTAACCTTGAGAATAGCTGCTGACTGGTAGAGTTAGGGGTAGAGTAGAGTTAGGGCTGACTTGGAAGGGGCCTTGGAGATCACAGTAGTTTCAACCTGCTGGTTCTCCTATTTGAATAATTACAGGTGGATATGGACTTTTGCTTATATTCCAGGGAATAGGAAAATTCCTTTTGCAGGAGGCAATGAGAGGCTATTTGACATGTACCTTTGACTTCGTTATGCCTACATATAAACTGTAGCAAACTAGAGAAATGGTTTTTATTCCACAGGACTCTAGCAGAGTTAGTCCTTTCTTGTGGACTACTTCAAAATAAAGCATGGGGGGAGCAGAATACAAAATGAGTACGGCAGGCCCTCATTATCCATACGTTCAGCATCTGCATCTGCATCTGCTAAACACCCACAGGGATGGCCCACCTGGACCCTCTGAACCCGACCGGAGGGTTTCTGAGACCTGCCAAACTCATAGTTCTAAAAGTGGTTAAAACAAACCCCGCCAATTCTGGATATCTACAAAATTCTTAAAGGAATTGTGTTCCAAATGAGTAGGAAATGGGAAACTTCCAATTCACGCTTGAGGAAATCTCCTAATTTTTTTTTCTCTTATAGCATTTTCAAGGGAAACAAAGAGAAAGTGGCAAAGAATAAATTAAACTAAGAGGAAAAAAACCTCAATATGAGCTGTAGTCGTTATCCAGTAACCTACAACTTGAGAATTAGTCAATAACTACGAAGTATTATAGTTTCCTTAATTACCTTCAAAACAATTGGAAGTTTCAAAACATTTACACTTTGGGCGACCACATAAGTTACAGATATTTCCTTTGTTCAGTAAATAAAAATGAAACATGAATTTATGTATTTTTTCAATACAAAAATTGGTTCCAGCAACGTATACATACAAACACAGTAGGCACTTATGATCTGCAGGGGTTCCATTTGTGGATGTTTTGGGGTCTCTAAACCCTCTCTGAGTAAAGCTCAGCCACCCCATGGAGATTCTCGGATTTATATACACTATATAGCTGGTGTAAATTTGGGAAGCCCCAGTCTGACCAGAGAAGGGGGTTAGGATGCGGTGTGCACCACCGCTGATAAGGCCCAATCCGCCCCACAATTGGCCCTCCCTCACCTAGAAACACCCCTTCCCACCTCAGAAATGCTCTCCCACCACCCTCCTAGCCACCTGGCACAATCATACGTGTGCTGACCAACACAGGGATGCGATGCATTTCTCTGGGTCTTTAGTGCAAGAAATTGGTATCATATATGTGTTTCAAAAGACGTATGTTCCACAGATTTATCTAACTGCATATGATCAGCATCCTTAATCCTTTGCTGATCATTCCATAAGTATGACATGTTCATCTGGCAATTCTACCGTGGGCTGTGGCTTTACGCATGCTTATATTATAAGTTGCGTTGTAATCAGAGGTCCTTCTGGGTAAATATTTTTATAACTGATAGACTGGTCATTTGTTTTTTCCGTTTGCCTTACCTGTGTTATTCAGTTCGGGATGGAAAGCAAAATAAATACTAATGGCAAATGATTATTTCTGACATTATTTTTTATACCTCATTCATATTAAAAATGAATATACCACCTTCAAGAGGGTGCATATATAGCTTTAAGATAAACAAATATTGCCAACATTGAAGTTATTTTCAGAGTACACCATACTTGTTTTGGAAAAAACAAAACCTTGTATCTTACCTGGACCAAGCAGTGGGGAACGGTTTGACTGGGCACTTGACTGGTGCGGTGGCTGGGGTTCAGCCATGTTTGCGTTGATAATGGTAGTGGTGGTGGTGGTGACGGTGGTACTACTCTGGATTACAGGATTGTTTCTATCCCACATATTTACAGTCTTGTTGTTGTTGTAATTTGGGTCACCCCAAGCTGAGGTTCCATCATCAATCTCCATCTTGCGCCGAATGGATGGTGGAGACGGCTCTTCCCACCCAGTTGCTTCACTACTGTCCTTCTGTTTGGCTGGCACTGGTCCACCAACCCATCCTGATCCAGTCTGTTTAACAGAAGAAGCTCCTCCCCAATTACTCACATTGTTGTCCTGGGATTTAGAAGCCCAATTCTGTTGGGGGCCAGGCTTTAAAGATTCCCCCCAGCTTGTACCTGTATTAGCCTTGCTGTTTGTGCCATTTCCCCATCCACTGGTCCCAGAACGCGTAGTATCATTCCAACCAGCCCCTGATCTACTGTCAGCATCCCATCCAGACCCATTCTTTTTCCCCTCTCCCAAATGTCCAGGGACAGATGAGGAATCAACCCAATCTCCACCCCCTGAAGTCCAGCCTGGATTTGATTTCTGTCCATCTCCCCAGTTTTGAGATTTGGGTTTCTGAGGTTCACCCCAAGTAGGTGACTTGTCCTCCTGATTTGCGGTCCCACTCCAAGTGTGGCCACTTTTGGCAGCAGCAGCATTATTGACAGCAGTAGAACTTGCCGGTTCTCCCCATCCCCCAGGGCCATTTGGCGCTTTGTTATTGTTGTCGCCCCAACCTGTATTAGTTGGAACTGTTGCAGGTGGAGAGCTGACCCACCCAGATACTGAAGAGGTATTTGTACTGTTCATGATGGACCCATCATTCTTGCCCCCCCGAGTTTGAAGGCTGAGTAGCTGCACAACCCCAAGCCTCAGTTCCATTGTCATTCTTTCGTTCAGACCTTGGGGATTCTTCAAATTCCCAGGCAGTGTTTTGCTTTACAGGAGTCTGTCCCCATCCAGTGTTGGACAGAACCCTTGGGTCAAGGTCATTCCTTGGCAACTGGACTTGCCCTTGGTCTATCATCCCCTTTTCTCTTCTTCGACCCTCTCCAGATCCTTCTCTCCCAGTACTGCCTTCATTCTGACTCCCATTGCTATCATTACTTCCTTCACTACCTGCATTGCCAGATGCTGCAGCTTTGGCCCAAGAGTTTATTTGTTCATTGCCCTGCTGCATAGCAGGATTCTGGCTGGTAACACTAGAGCTATCCCACCCTGTTGATCCTTTCCCATTGATGTCATTATTGGAATGCTGGTTTGGGGGCTTGCTCCATTCACCATTAACACCATTACTGGTGCTGCGGCTTGGGTGGCCCCAAGCACCAGAATGCATATTACCAACACCACCGTTGCCACTGCCCCTGCCCCATGCTAAGACCCCAGGACCAGCAGGAGGTCCTGAATCCCATGCACTTGTTCCATTTCCTTCCTTTTGCACAGCACTGCTGGATCCATTTTGTTTAGCACTTAATGCTGAGTTCACAGTGTCTCCATTCCCCTGACTGAACCCAGAATTGCTATTTCCTGTGGCAGGATTACCTGGGGATATCCCCCACACTGAATTGCCCATTCCTTCACCACTTCCCCCACTGACTTGAGAAACAGAAGTCCCATTAGCACCAGGAAGGCTTTGCAGGTGGGGCGGGATGATGGCCCCCATGCCAACAGCCATGCCCCAGTTCGGCAGTCCATTTGTCTGCATTGCATTGATAGGGTTTGGTGAAGAGTTCAAGGGGTTAGCGTTATTTGGTCCATCAGTGTTAAGGTTCTGAGGTTGTACGCTGAAAGACACATTCTGAGAAGTGGACGTTTGTGGTTCTGTGCTCTCTTGCGGCAGCAAGTTTCCCCAAGCACCTAAGGTGCCCGTTGGGTTCCCATTCTGGTTGCCCATGTTCTGACCTATGGCACTGACTGGACTGCAAATACTGGAAGGGTTGCCTGCTCCCACAGTTCCTTCATGTCCGAGTACAGGCCAGGCAGCTGGATTGGCATTGGGGTTAAGGTTAAGATTAATGCCAGCATTTGAGTTGGAAGCACTCCAGCAATTCTGACTTCTACCATCTCCAATCATGTTGTCCATCTTTCCATCCCCACCACTGGCAGAGCAATGAGCTAAGCCAGAGTTGGAACCTGTGGCAACACCCCATACTCTGGCTGAGTTTCCATTACCATTTGCTCCACCAGCTCCAAGGGCACTCTGGTTAGAAGTGCTTTGGATGAGTGCTCCATTGGCGCCATTATTGCCATTAGGTTTCTTTGTATGTCCAGTGAAGTTGCCTTGGGCACTCCCTGTAGCCATGCTACTGTTCTCTGAGCCACAGTTGGAGGCAGAGTCAGTGTCTGTAGTACATTCTGAGGCAGACTCAGTCTCAGTTCCTGTAATGGAAGGCCACGCTTCCTTGTCAGTCCTGTCTATTATCACTTTATCCCAGCTGCAATTGGCTTCACTTCGGAAAGTGGGCTGCTGTCCCCAGTGAGTATTCTCATAATGGTCTCCCAATCCACTGTGACCAAGGTCTGAAAAATTAAACACACTATAGATTAGTCAAGTACTTGGGCTTGATTGCCATGTTCACATTCCTTAAGAGGCTCTCTCCCTTTGCTACAGTTTAGTATGCTGATATGCGTTTAAAAAATAGTAATATCCAAACCATTCTAAGCCCTTGGGGTAAAGTGGTTTACAAATTTAAACAAACTGCTCTAAAATATAATGATGCATTTCAAATTCTACATTGTTCAAAAACCACTACAGAAGCTCCCTATTTACAAACATGTCTACTTTGTAGGCTTTGTCCCTAAGTCATTTGTCTCAGAAGTCCAATGGCACCTGGCCTAGCTATAAAACTGGAGATAAGGAAACCACTCAGCAACAGTGATTCCATTGCTAAAGCAACTGGGAAGCTGAGGGCGGAAGGGTGAGAAAGTGAGAGGAGGCAATAGGGTTTAAAAACCCATGAAGAGGATGCTGGGGCTAGGAGCGGCGGGTTTTTGGGCCTTGCTATACTCCTAGAGATGAAGCCCCTACCAGCTGTGTTTGTATCTTGAATGTTCATAACTTGGAAGTTGGGGAGCTTCTGTATATTTTATGCAAGTAGGCAAAGGTTTTCACATACAACCAGCAGAACTATATCTCTTTTATATCTCCATTAATTGGATCAGGCTTGCTAAGTGTTATTGTGGTTTATACAAGTTCATACGTCTTCCTCTCTGTCAAAGAAATTTGAAAGTAATGATAAATCAGTATAATTTCAGAACAGGACAAAAGTGCAACTGTATTGTTGGCACAAGAACGTAAGAAAAACCTTGCTGGATCAGGCCAAGGGCACATCTAGCCCAGCTATTCCTGCATCTCACAGTGACCCCACCAGATGCCTGAGGCATAACACTTAATGAACACAGCAAATAACTTATATAATATGAGCACGCTATACATTAAAGAGGAGCTAGAATCTAGATTTAAGAAAAGTCTATAAAAGCAACCTAGCCTATTCTCTTGTAAACACAGAAGAGGAGGCTGGGACTTAGAGCTGCCTTATATGAATTTGGAAACAGAAATTTGCATCAAAGGGACTTAACTTCCAACCTGGAAAGGTATTCCACCCTACACACAACACCAGACTATCGTATCATTTCCAGTTATATTTTTTGCTACAATGAAATGAAACTAAAATTTTAAAAAGTACTGTACTATAAATAAAGCCTTTGAGAAGATGTGTGATCCTTGCATACAAACTGTCATTCTAGCTCAAAATGTGGAACCAAAACACAGTGCTGGAGCAAGGGGGCAAATGTCCCCTTGCTACACACTATTGCCAAGCACAGGACTAACCTGGGTCCTCATAACGGGAGAAAAGCAGGATAAAAATTCAGTACATAAATAACCTGTTAGGTTAAAAATACAAGATATACTAGAGAAAATTATGTTCAAGTAGTTTCAGAACCTAAGTCTTTTATAAACACACATACACAATACAGGGAATCTAAAATATGGGCTTTTTAAAAAAAGGATAACTAAGTAAGCACCTAATAATTTGAATCACTAGTAATCTGTACTGCAATACTGATTACTAAATATAAATAGCATATTCTATACTTTTCCTGTGTGGCTTGGAACGATGAAAAATATACTTGAATGATGGGCCAATCTTTCTCGACAAATTAAGACAAATATGCAAACAATCTTTCAAGCAATTGTTTGCTAAAACAAGTTCATACCTTTTTGCAAGTCCAAATATAAAACATTGGCCAAACAACTAATGCTCTGGATTTCAGCAACTTGAGCTTCTTAAGGCTAATGTGACAAAATTTGTGTGATCTACAGTAAATAGGCTCTCTCCCCATTATATGAAGTTATCAGTATAATCACTGACCATTTCAATGGAAGTCCACCTTTGTTCTTAAAATCACTATTTTAAATTATCAATTAAGTAGATACTGACATCCAAAACAACCTGAAAATGAATTTGGACATCCATTTTAATCAGCAACATACAGCATGGAGCCCAAAAACATGTACTGTTTGTTCAAAGGGTACTGGTTAAGCCTGTCAAGGTATGTTTAACACCATTAACAGGCATGATTTCGCCAGCACTTATATTCAGGGATGAGAATCAATTTGAAAACTGAATAGTTCAGTTCAGTTTGATAAATTGGAAGCATCCAAGAAACCAACTTGTTCCTATTTGTTTCTTTCAAGGTACCAGCTGAAATACTTCTTTGTGTGTTCTGAATTCCTGACTTCATAAATGTTTAAGTGGAAATCTGTACTGCAAGTTTGATCTAAGAAGAACATTGTACTGCACAAATGCTGAAGCTGCCAGGCTGTGCCAAAAAGGCATATACAAATGTAGAAGAGTTAAAAGAGAGCACTGAATAAAAGAGCTTTATTTACAGGCAAAATCCAAAATTAGGTAACGTAAATGGAGAAGCCTATTACTCTTTTAATTTTCTATACTACAGTATACATGAAGTATGCTCCCTCTTATGTAGGAAGCTTTAATACATCCAGGGGGGAAAAACTGAGCAGCACAAAAAAGAGCATTCTTCATTATTAAGCACTGAGTACTCCGTGAAATACTAATACTCCAAAACCAAACAGTAGTAGATAATGACAAATAATAACTTCATTTTTCTGCCCAGCGCAGCGTATCTTTAGCAAGCAGCTCTTTCTCTGAGGACGCCATTTTATCAAACCTGAAAGGCAGCCAAAAGCTTAGGACGCTGTGCTGCTGCTGCTGCCGCCACTGAAACATTATGTAATAAACTGATTTAACAGAAGCAGATGCTATTTGCTCCCTTTTCTCCTCTTGCCGTTCTAAAGGGGCCAACGAGGAATGAAATACCTGAGGAAAGGTGCCGCCCAACCATCCTAGGAGACGCTACATTGTGTGCAGAGCTGTCTCCCCTCCTGCATCTAGGTTCGCCTGGGCTCTCGGCTTCGATATGTCGGCTGTGTACAGAGTGAGCCTCATCCTGTAGAGCTGCCAAGAAAATCGCTCAGTGCAAGTGTGCGCCCAGACAACCTGCAAGCTCACTCAGGCCTTGGCTGTGCTGGCTTTGGAAATGCCCTTTCCACACAGGGAGACTCCTCCACCCTCCAACCCCCACCTCCGGCAGCACACAGTCCCCTTAACTCTGGATAAGGTATCAACAGATGAGGATTTTAAAGCTTTGATTATCTAATTGCAGCTGACACTAAACCGATCTTCCTTCCTCTTTAAATTCTTTCAACTGTCACAAAACATTTTCACTTTGAGACCTAGCCACAATTAGCACGGTGGCTGCTTTCTTTGGGTTTTTGAAAGTCAGCCAAAACAACAGCCGCATATTGCCGATTGGCTGCATGCAAATAAATTCCTGCCTCCTTCATGTTTCCATCCTTCTCTTGCCATCTCTAGCAGCAGTGCTACACACTTGGCATACCAGCAGCAGCTACAATATTGGGGGCAAACCTTAAACGGAACCTGGCAAGCCACCAGGTGCTCAATTACTTCGCTCCCTCTACTGAGAAAGTGGAAAACACGCAAGTCTATTAAAAACCACAGTCTTTGTTTATGAATATGCAGAATTGTCACCCCTGACAATACTTCATAGTATTTCTACCCTACCCCACCCCCAGTATTCCCAAGCAGGGTGCAGTGCGGGGAAAATTATTTGATGATGAAAGTTCAGTGTCAGCTTTCCCAGGTTCTGAGTACAAGTTTTAGTTCAAACGTTGTAAACGGTGGATTATCAACCCACTCGGGCTGCACACTATGAGGGTCTCAAGCCCACGGCTAACAAGAACAGCAAAATGATCACTTGGCCTGCCATTAAGAACAATGTATATTTGAACTGGCACTTTACTGCAGATTTAGAACTCAATGGTACTATTACGTTGATAGTTTTTTTCTTTCTTTCCAGACAAAGGCTCTGTACATTTAACTGTTACATTATAGACTTTTTTAATTGCCACAATGACCCTTGCTGTATCACTGTGCTGGGGAAAATCCATCTACATTATAGCAGCTTGAAAAAGGCTTTCTTATGAAAAAGGGCAGGTAACCCTATAAAGGAACAAATTGGGGAGGGGGCTTGTTGAAACAAAGTTCTATCACTCTATATTTACTGTGGCATACAATTTTGAAGACCTTGGCCACCACAGCCAACAGTAAGATTAGGAAGAACTAGATTGGTTCTCTCAGATATAATTTAACATCCTGTATGCTTCCTAAGGAGAAGTGGTGGCGCTATGGGTTAAATCGCTGAGCTGAGCTTGTTGACCGAAAGATTGGCAGTTCAAGACTGCATGACGGCCGTTGCTTGTCCCAGCTCCTGCCAACCTAGCCGTTTGAAAGCACCTAAAAATGCGAGTAGATAAATCGGTACCACTTTGGTGGGAAGATAACGGCTTTCCATGCGCTATGGCGTATAGTCATGCTGGCCATATGACCACCGAAGCTAGTTCTAGGACAAATGCCGGCTCTTCGGCTTAGAAACAGAGATGAGCACCGCCCCCTACAGTCGGTCACGACTAGACCATTCAGTCGTGGGGAAACCTTTACCATTTTTTTATGCTTCCTTATCTCAAGGAGGCGTGGGACAGCTATTCCTAATGTAACCAAAGTAATGTAAATTATAGCCCAATCCTATGGTGCCTGGCCCTCGTAGGAGAGCAGCAGTATCAAAACTGCTACCACTGCATCCTATGGGAACTACCGCAGCTGTAGGAAGCACCTCGAGAGGACGTTTGTTCCCTTCTCCCAGGTAAGGGTGCGGTTCCAGAAACAGGCCTCCTCAAGTCTCTGCCAGCTATCTTATTGGTGCAGACTTGAGAACCTCTATGTCAGGTTGTGCAGCGCGACATGGAGGATAGGATCTGGCAGTGGAGGCCACCGCCAGTGCCCCCCCTGCTCCGCCCCTCCCCTCCCCAGTTCTGCTCTCCCCACTACAAGTGTCTTACAGTACTTTTGTGACATCGGTGCTAAGGGCTTACCACCAGTGTTGGGCTGCATAGGCTCGGACCCTTAGTTTGTTACAACAGATATCACAGGAACAGGATCAGATGCAATTAAAGAAGGACAAAGTGAACATGCACCCTAGACTGCATTATGGTCATTAAAATTATTCATATACTATACTGCTTCTCTACAAAATAAGTTCACATGTAACAACAGCCCTTCATTCATGAGCAGTTACAATGTTTGAAGTACTGTACATAGAGTTAAGCTTTGATTTTAAGAAAGCAAGTTTCTAGCCCATAAAAGTAAACAATAGGTTTAAAATTACATGAGCAACAGTAGTGAAAACTCAGAAGTCAGTGCAGGAGCAAAGAAGGATTTCAAGTAGTTTGGGCTTCAAATGTCCTGCAGTTGTCAGCGAACAAGAGTTCAACTGTGCACAGTGGTTTGTTCCTCTGTATTACTATCAGAAGCAGAACTGACTATGCAAAAGCAAATATGACAAGGTGCTTAACCGACTTGTGGCACAATCCTAGCCGATGCGCACACCAGCAATGCATGATGCACTGGTGCTAGCATGCATTACAAAAGCCGCATAAACCATTTTGAAATGGCATAGCAGTTCAGTGGGCTGAGGGAAAGGCCCATGGCGGCTTGAGAAATGATGACACAAGCAGCAGCATGCACCAAATGCAGTGAGTTCTGCACCAAGTGGTGAGGGGGAAATGCGGTGAGGGGGCAAAATGTGGTGACTGGGGCAGGGTGGATGGATCAGGCCTGGGGTGGTGGTGGAATCAGTGGCGCTGGCACACACTGCATCCTAACCCCCCTTTCTGGATCCAATCCACGGACAAGGAGCAACACAAACTTGCACCAGTGATTGAGCTAGTGCAGGTCTGAGTTGTCCTACTGTGATTGCTGCAGCTTACCCTGGGCAAGGGGATGTCAGCACAAGCATGTCAGTGCTGTTGCGCTGGCATGGGGGAATTTGCACTGGACTGGGCTTCTGAATCCTGGAATCTGTATCAATTTAGGTTACTTTGGTTACCTTTTCTTAGTATACATTGTCTGTATACATAAGAATGCATGGAATTATGTACCACTGACACCTCTTCGAATTTTTAGCTTCCTTTTTCAAAAACCAGCAATTTTGTTAGTAGTCACAAGTGCTTTATTTGGTGTTAAAGATTCAGGCATTTTAGTTTGATATTTTATTGCTTGGTTTTATCTATTATTGTATTTATTTTTTGTATACTACCTTGAACTTTGGATTGGTGGCATATTAAGATGTGTGTACAGTGCCCCCCCCCCATACACACTAAGGGAGTCAATATGCTAGGCAGCCCAATCCTAACCCCATGAAGGAATAGGCAGGCCCAGTGGCCTGCACCATATCCAGTGTGGGGCTGGGACTGGCTACGGTGCAACCTGAGACAAGCGAATAGATTCTGCTTACCCCAGGGAATGGGGCAGTGGCCTGAATAGGGCTACTTTTGTTTCTATATGGTTGTCCTTTTAAGATTGAAGAGTACAGTATTTAAAATGCGCTCCAAACTATTTCAAATGCTCACAGCCATACTGGATAGTTATATTTGAGAGATAAGCAGTTGGGAGATCTAGCCAATGCTGGAAAAATCTCAAGAACCTGGTGGCCCATGTAACTATGAATTTTAAAACAATTTTTCCAGGTCTGCCCAGGTCTGGCACATAGGACACAGGAACCCACAAAAGTGATGCCAGCACCTAGAAATTCAAACTACTTTTACAGTGGTGCATCCAATTACCTCCTTACCACTAGATACAGTACTGAAAAGGATCACTACAACTACTTTACAAGTTAAAGTTCTGCTCCAGTAAATATTTTCTTTCTTTTATTGAGCTTGAGGCTCTCTCCTCTTCCTCATCTAGCTCCAGCTGCATAACTCTAAAGCAAATATATGCAGTGTTTGACAAAGCTGGAGATTTTTACTAGGTAGCTTTGTATTGTTTTTAATTCCTACTTTAGACAAATGTCAAAAGACAAATTAATTCATCTTTAAAACTTCATTACCGTTGCAAGTTAGTTACAATAATCTCACAACTATACTACAACTACCTGTATATATAATAATATCTATTATAACGCTGATACTTCTACCAGCCCTTAGAATAGTCAAGCTGGTATATGACTAGTAGATTATATCCATGTATACAATGGGAAACAAATCCATGAACAATTTCAAATACTTGTCAAAAGTCATTTTTCTGCTGAGAAATTCATCTACCTCTGAAATTATCATTTGAAATCCTTAACTTGTTTTGCCATACAGGCATCTCCTCACAGTAAATAGCTGTTATGTCATAAACATTCAAGAGGAAGATTAGGACTTCAAGTGGGACATAAGCAGCAGGAAGAACAGGTTGACTTCCAACCCAGTCAAAACCGATTAGCCATGCTAAAAATATATAAAAACTCCATTGTGAAGCAGCAAGGGTTGTTGGTTACATATCGTACTTCTCAGAAACCTTCCTCCAAAGCTAAGAAATGTGAAGTCTAATCATCTATCAGGGCTGTTTCTTTTCCCCCTTTACCTACGTTCATTTTAAGACACAGCAATTAGTAGACACTAAGGACACAACCTACCCTCTCTGACTGACCTCTCAACTCCCCTTTTCAAGGCAGCAGTTACTCAGCTTCCGCTATTTGCCACACATGACGGTTTTGAACAACAGTCAATGCACACTTGACTTCCAGTGTTACCCTTTTTGATAGCATCCATGTTGAAGAATAAAACCACAAATAATAATATTTGGCTTAGGAAAGTACAACTATTCTTTTACCTTAGGAACGCATATAGTTAAAGGAACTGTAGATCTCTATAAGAGAATTGAAATTTTGACTAGCAACACAATCCTGTACATATCTACTCAGAAGTAAGTTCCATTGTGTTCAATGGCACTGAATCTCATGGACAGGATCAATAAGGAGGGGCTGACCGAAGCCTCCGACCTCACCGTGAGGCAGGAACGATCTGTAAGTGGGTTCCTGTGTGCGGAAGTGCCCGCCTTTTGAGCTGGCCCTGCCTATTGACTACGCTGAGGGGAATAACCCACCAGTAAGGAATGGCCCGCCTCTAACAGGGAACTTACAGCGCAATCCAACCTCCTACCAATGGCCGGCGCAAGCCACTTGCACCAACTGAGCGCTATCACGCACATGCCATAAAGTATGTGCGCATCAGCTCTTCTGGCGCTGCGCCAACACAGGCACCTGTACTGATGCAGCAGTGCCAGCACAAGCCCTTGGTGTGCTGCTCCTGCACACCGGGTTTGGCTGGTGCAGGGTGGTTCTGGGTGGGGAGGGGAAGGCGGAGGGAGGGCAGAACGGGGCAGGGATGGGCGTTAAAACCCAAGGAGGGGGTGGAGCAAACCCTTATCCCCAGCCGGCATGGTCCCAGTTTGGGCTATGCAGCGTGCTCGCATTTGCTCCTGCTAAACAGCAGGTACAGATCAATCCAAGAAGCCCACAGGGGTGGCTGGTGCCTACCCCAGGGCAAGGGGACGAATGTGCCCTTGCCCCATGGAGGCTCCAGCCTGCTTCAAACCTGCGCTGGATGCAGCACAGGCCCACCAGCCTGCCTGTTCCAGCGCAGGTTAGGATTGCGCTCTTAGTATCCCATTAGAGGCAAAAAAAATGTGATTTTTCAAAATGAGAATGTTAAGAAATTTACAGAACTCTGGATTATTCTCAAATTCTTAGTGGATCGACGGAATTACACTGCACCCTATAGGACAGGCTATTTCCATTGTTTTGCATCTAAATATGTCTAAGACAAGCAAATTAATTCACATTCAAACTCTCAAAAACAGTGTGCAAAAGGATTATGGACCTGTCAATGCTAAATAATAAGCACTAGCCTGCTGCTTTTCATACCCAGATCTTTCTTTTAGCTGTTGTACAGAAGTGCCCGTCTTGAACATATTTTGGAATGTGTCTAGCAGTTAACTTCTGTGCGCACTTTGAATTTTTCTGTGCTTGAAGGTTTTTCAAATACACATTTACATTCCAAAGGGTCAGTAACACTATATTAATCTGCAAAATATGCTTATGGCCCAATCTTATTGAGCCTCTGCACTGCTGGAAAGCATGTTCTAGCAGCGCTGCATGCTTTATGGCTGCTGCAAATGGTATAGGTACAAGTAGACCCATCAGGGCAGCAGGCTTGTCCTGAGGGAATGGAACAAATGTTCCCTTGCCTCAAGGAGGCCTCCGGGACCTAAAACTTCTTTGTGGGACGCAGCAAGCATTCTTTTTATTTGGCACAGCCGCATTGAGACTGGGCTGTCCATTAGTGTGTTACACCACCATTGTACAACCTGCCTGGATGAGGAGACTACCTGGGTACCATACAAAACTGCTTCTTGCAAAATGAATGGGGTAAAAGTCACATAATAAGAATGCTTTAATCAATCTATCAATCAACCAACAGTATTTATATACCGCTTTTCAACATAAAGTTCACAAAGCGATTTACAAGCAAATAATAATACTAAAGTAAAATGGCTTTAACAAACCAGCTAATGTGCCAATATTAATTTTTTTTAAATCAAGAATGCTATTTATTTGCTTATATTATTGCTTAAGAGATTAGCACAAAGCAACATGGAATTTTATGTCACATCTTAATCAGTATATTATTCATGTAGCTTAAATATTTACTGGAAGACTAAAACTCTTTCAATTCTGTCAACTCTTCCCTCCTGTCAACTTTCCTTCAAGTGTGCATCCAGTGCTAGCATTCCTGCTGGTTCTCCACTTACGTATTTAAATTTCAACAGCATCAGCACTTACAAAATCTGAGGCTCACTGCCAGCAACTGAGTTCTTCTGCAGACATTTAAACCCTTTGATGTGCAACCAAGAGACTAAAACCATTCAGTTTTAAGATTAAGCAGAATCTGTTTCAGAACCATATGAGATTGTAGATTTATTTTTGTTTCTTGAAAAGGATTTTATTGCTTATTGTTTTCAGCTGTTACCCACTCTAAGGGATAAGCAGAGTTTAAAAACCAAAACAAAGGATAGACAGGATGCATTGCCGTAATTTTAATTCAAACTGAAGACTAATTCAAACTAAATATTAGAGTTAAAATAAATTCATGCGACGCATCTTAGAACAAAAAAGAAACAAGGCATTCTGCACAACTGCCTTTCAAGAGTAAATTTATTAAAATATACTTATTTGAATTTAATGCTGAACTTCAATTTTCCAATGATTTCCAATCTTTTTCTACCTACATTAATATTGGTTATCGAATAGCAAAGTTTAAGACATTTGGAAAAAATATACAAGAATGTTAAGAACATAAAGAATGTTTGTGCATTCACGGTATACCTAGAAGAGATTATTCTGCGAACTTCAACATTGCCTAGCTAGGAAACACACGGACCAACCCTATCCAGGCTTCTGCTTTCAGAACTCGTGTTCTGTCGAAGGAAGGCCTGAGCTGCTAGTGGAGCAGTTAGAGGAATAGCAAACACAGTGGGGCCACCAGTGCGAATGGCTGGCCACTGCACATGCCACTAGACTACCGAGCCACTGCTAGTACTGGTATTTGGCAGCAGGAGTGGGCTGTGGGTGAGGAGGATAGAGGCTGGCCGGGGGCATCATAAAGTGGCACTGTTGATATCCTATGCACTCTTCCTAACCTTGATGCACGTTATTGGGTCTACTCACCAATCAAAGAGCTGGCGCAGATCCAAGTAGGCCCATTGGGGACCATGGGGCAGCAGTGTAGGCAAATTAAAAAATTCCTTTATTTACCTCTCTGTTTAGTCATGGTACCCGGCTTGCCCATATCGCGCACTGTGCTACTGCACACTACAGGCCAACTGAGGACAGGACAAGATATCCAGACAAGATATCCAGAAAAGCAAGTAAGAACAGATATAAACTGGGAAAAATGTTTCCCCATATCCAGTGTGAGCTTGGGAATGCTGATGGTGCAACTTGGAGGAAGAAGAATATATTCCCCTTATCCCGAGTACTGCCCCAACAGTCCTGGTAGGGCTACTCAGCGCTGTGCCAGAGAAAGTGCTGGCGCAATTCCGAGCAGGGTCAGCTGGGACAGGGTTAGGATCCAGCCTAAGTGCTGGATCCTGTCTCCATCCCCCCGCCCTGGGCCAGTCCACAATCTTTTTTTTGCTTGTATGCCTGTCAAATTCTGTGCAAATCATAAGGTTGTATCTTAAGGAGTGTGTGCAGAAGAAAAGTAGCATTACTTGCTGTTCTGTGCATGGTTGTTCTAGTATCTACAGAAGATATTGTGTTAATGGAAAATTAAACATTTCACACCCACCAGTGCTGTGGAATGCATTGTGCACCGTGTAGAAGAACATGCAAAACCTAGTCATGATTCCATTTGGATTTCTGTGTGCAACCTTGCATTAAAGGCGCACACAAGCCCCTTTATGCAAGCTGAAAAATACCTGAGGATACAACCTTAAGATAGCATAGATAGCCAGCGGGTGGCCTACAAACAATATTAAGTCTTTCCGGTACATGTTCGTTGAACTTCTGGATCTTTCAATAAGTGATACATTGGACTCTTAAAAAAGGAAGGGAAACTTGTACTGAAGTGTTCCCCGTTGACAAATCTAGTTACCTCAAATGAAGATGGAATTGTGCAAGATGTATAGGATCCAGAGTGAAGTTAAACCAGGGAAGTGGAGAAGAGGTTGCACAGGATATAGGAGAGGTGTTTGAAAATGGGTTTTTATGTTATTCAGAAGTAAGCCCATTATGTTCAGTAGGACTGAGGGCACAATCCTAACCAACTTTCCAGCACTGACATAGATCTGCAAA
>JAJKFI010000048.1:7059578-7129600 GCA_029204185.1 Lerista edwardsae
TGTAATTGTCAAAGAGAATGTTACAAGAATGCCCACATCACAGTTACATCAAAAGAAATTTTAAATTATATACATGTCACCCAGCAGGGGGCCAAAATCCAATGAGGATGCAACATTACTTCATGGCTTGGGAAAGCTTACAGCTTGTGTACTACTTTAACAACACAATTCTAATAAATATGAAGTTAACAGAGCAAGACTCTTCAAACTGAGTATGATTCCTTTTAAGAAAATGATAAACTGCCTGAGATTTTACTAAACAAAACTAATACAGTTCTGCTGATAATACCTGCTTGTCTCAGGTCAGGCAGATTCTAACATGTTGAGCCTGCTCAAAGTGGTACCCCCAGGAAGCCAGAAAACCATAACGATAGGGGGTTATCATCTTAGGGCCCAACCCTATCCAACCTTCCAGTGCCAATTCAGCCATGTGCTGCATCCTATAGTAGGTGGACAGTGACGGAGGCTTCCTCAAAGTAAGGGAACTTTTGTTCCCTTAACTTGGGACGGCATTGTGGCTGCACTGGCCCTTGTGTAGGAAAGTTGAATAGTACTGGGCCCTTAGCCCATTAAAACAATTCAATAAATAGTAGAAATCTAACAGCGCAATAGAAGACATCCACGCATTGCACCAATGCTGCGCACTTAGCGCTGACATGGGGGGCCGATTGGCAGCGCTGGCCCTATAGCACCCGTGCAGTGCCTCCCTAGCGTCAGCTGAAGCTGGCCCTACGGTACAGCGCGAGGGAGGCACGGAGGGAGGCCTCGGGGATTGTGGGAGGAGGGCGGGATGTGGGCGGTCCATGGATTCAGCCATAAGGCCAAATCCTAGGCCCGTTCAAGAGGCCTTCTCGGATCTGCGCCCGCTCTTTAGCCTCCCCTACAGTACGCTCCCTTGCTGCAAGAAGCTCCGGCCTCCCCCCACCCAGCGTTGGAAACGGCGCTGGCTGGCCGGCCTTGCCATTCCAGCGCTGGGTAGGATCGTGCTTTAAGCTGCATAGACTCAAAACTGACCAACGTGCTATTTCTTGGCTCAATCAAGACATACAAATGATAGGGCTAGGGGGCTTTGGGGGAAAGTATGTTAGGACCCCTTAAAATTGCCCACGTCTCCTTATAGAGGCTAATTTCCATTTTTGGAGCCATAAGCCTAGATCATGCCATAATTATATACACAACCTCAGTGTATTGGTCCTGGATGCTGTCCAAAGCAAAAACTACATCCCATGAGTTTTTTGCTCCACCCTCAATTTAACATCTGCTTTTTCCACAGAAACCTGTATAACATAATGAGTTGTAAAGAATGAAGTAGTAGTTCAAGAGCTAAAAAGAATAGAAATTCTGGGCTACACCAATTTCAAGAGGCTCCAAAAGAGGCTGTTCAGTTTTGAAAATGATCAAATGCAACTTTAAGAAATGATCCCATTAAGCACACAGAGGAATTATATTGGACTGAGTCAAACAACAAAAATCAACAGATGAAATAGCTCTATGATGACAGGACTTTGTGCAATCGCTGCAATGCCATTTGCACATAATAAGTAGTACAGGAATATGCAAAGTCGGGTAAGATAAAAATTTTGGGCTTGCTGTGCATCATACTCTGTATTTCACATACAACAAGATTTGTGGATATCATTTTGGTTTCCAAAACATACAATCATTAAAAATGAACTTAACAGCTAAGTTCATGACAGTAGCTGATACACATATAGTTGAGAAAACAAGTTGTTTGACCTTTGAATAATGCTGGACAAGATGTAGAAAAGTAGACTAGTTTATGCATTTGCTTCTATGGTCCATCTTTCATGAGACCGAAAAAAGAGGCAAATCTCAAACATAGGCAGAATTCTCAACTGGAGTACGGCCAATGGAGGTGAAGAATGAATCTGGTGAAATAGGTGACGTTAGCTATAAAATTAGCATGCTTCCACCATTTCACAAGCTACCAATATGTGTTTATTTTAGTCTTTCCCAAAGAATCAAATCTCGCTTCTACAGTGTTCACACATACTTTTATTTCTAAATGAAATGTGCCTACAATATGGTCTTCTCCAAATTTTGTCTATGTTCTAAATGAGAGAAAGGCAATTCTGAGCTAAATAATTTAACTGAGCACCTGAGCAAGATGTCTCCGCTAAACATCTCATGCACATGCCAACAAACACGCACAAGTCTACAGAAATCTCTTACCTGTTGGGGTTTGAGTCTTACTGGGGTGGTGATGTCCACCTGCTCCTGGCTGTGGAGGAGGACTTGCTCCTGCTTGTCCAGTACCTTGCGCTGGGCTCGTGCTGATCAGAGTTCCAGTAGGCAGAGGCTGACCTCTCTTTAAGAGCTGCTTCTGTTCTTGTTGGCGGAAGCGTGGAGGCACCTCACGAGGCAGGTATCGGGATGCAGCTGGCTGCTGCCCATTGGCAGACGCACGCTTGCCATTGCTATTGTTAGTAATAGTGCTGGTGGAAGTACTGGTACTGGTACCGGCAGGTTGGGGCTGGCTTAAACTGGTCTTAATAGGTTCTGGCACTGTGGAAAAGGAAATATTAATACATAATTTACTGGGAGGAAATGTTGGATGGAATTTCTTTTTAAGGATCGCGTAATGAAAATGAGATTTCATTTGTATGTCTTTGGCTGGAAACAAACAAAAACACCTCACCTTGCACATTAATTGCAAAGTAGCAAAGAAGTGATTATTCCCAGTTTAAGTAAAATCAGCAAAAAGTACATTTAACAATTTTTATTTTAAAAAATGTGTTTATTGGCAACACTGACTAACACATGAGGGTAAAAGAAGGATTTAAATGGTTTCTAAACTAAAATGGTTCAAATATTTCATTGTCCATTCAACTATTTGACCTCAAAGCAACTAACTTTCCAAAATATCCACACACATTACTAATTTATTCTGGCTGTTTGATTATTAGTAGTATTGTTCAATTTGCTCATCCCTTGGATTCCTATAGAATCTTTAGAAGAAAAAGATCTTCGTCTGACTTCAAAAATCAAGAACGGGTCAAGCCTCAAGCCAGGCAGGCTACGCAAGGCTGAACATTCAAAAAATGTAATGTCAAAAAACAAACAAAGCAAAACATATGGAAAGCAAGAGAAAAGCCCTGCTCCTGCTGGGCACCAACACCTTAGCTCAGATAAAAAAAAGGATATATTGAGCAAGGTGCCAGTAAATATCCAAAAGGTACAAGGGGTCTCAAATAGGAGGAATTACTCCCATTTAAGAGTAAGAAGGTTATTCATAAGAGATAAAAGCCAGAAGCACCTTGAATTGAGCCAGAAAACTTGCCAAAGGTTGTGTCCTTTAAATAAATTTTATTATATAATCAACGCAACTGAATCAGGTTTATAGCCAAGTGGTTGTATTCTGGACCAAGTGAAGTTCCTGAAATGTTTCTAAGGCAGCCCTATGCAGAGCACAGTAGAGTAATACAAATTACTAATATATCTATCACATTTCTTGCTTCTGTGAACTATTACAGAATAAAAATTAGACTGACAGTGCAATCCTATGCACATCCATTCAGAAGTAAGTCCCATTACATTTAAAGGGACTTTCTCCCAGGGAAGTGGGTATAGGATTGTAGCCTTAATATTCCAAGTTCATATCAACCCTTGCATTTTACATTATTTTAACTTCCTTCATAAAGCTCCAGTCATTGTGCTATACTATACAGTATGTTTAACACAACCCAGGAATGTATACTCTGGGAATACAGATGAAACACTGACTTTGTTTAAACCTCTGCAGCTGTTTGAAACTAGAAACATTTCCTGGATTTTTAATTGGAATGAAACCAGACCCAGATCTCCACAGCAGTAATTTTACCCAAGAACAATGAATTATCAAACAGAGAAATGCTTGTATTAAATTCTTTCACTATACTCCACAAAGGTCAATATACAGAACGATTAAAATCACCAAGAAATCTATAGGAAAGTGTAACTGAATCACTGTTTTATTCACTACTGTGAAGTTAACCTGCTGATCCAGCAATGTTTGATGTGATGTTTAAGCTTCCAAAAAGCTTAAATACTGTGTTCTCACTGAAGCAGAGTGTGGATGTTTTCTAAAAGCAGTTTGGAGATGAATTAGTTAGCCTACTATTTTATTACATTACCAAAGAAAAACATTTTAAAAATCTAAATACAATGGTTTAAGCAGATATCTTCACATAATTTCTACTTTACATCTCTTCTGAACTACTGAAAATTAAGATATACATTCTTAAAAAATAGTAATAGCTAGAGAAGTTCCTCACAAAGATAGTAATATGAAAGGCTTGAGCAACATTTGATATGCAACTTCAGGTGTATTACCAAGTCATCTTTTTGTTTTTGTTTTGGTTTTTTTGTTTGCTTGTTAGTTTGCACTTCTATTTCATCCTGTACAGCAGCGGTTTTCAAAGTCCTACTCAGATTCTGAAGATGCTGTAAGTGCCTGTAGGGGTAGGGTGGGGCAGGACCTTGCAGTGCAGCAGTGATTGCAGTGCCAAAGGCACTTAGGGGCATGTGCTTTGCCTGGGGGGGGGGTCGAGGGAGTGTCCAGAAGGGTTGGGAGGCCCACTGCCACCTCTGCAGACCTCCCTGAAGTTTAGAATAGAGCTATGGTTAGATCGGGGCTTACTTCCTGTCTTGCATCAGGGAGGCCCATGGAGGAGTCCACGGGCCTCCCCAACCCCCGTGGTCCCCCCCCCCCGGTCGGCCCCGACTTGAACCCTTGCTGTGGAAAAAACTTGTGTGTGTATTTCACATGGCTGCCCTCTTCCAAGGGAGCTATCTATGTATCTTTTCTATCCTATCAAAAAGTTATTATTTGCATGTGTGTGTTTGTGTGAGTCAAATGAAGGGACATGAAGTCTGGGTGCAGGGATTTCTAGCAGGTCTTTGCTTATGCTGCTTTGCTGCGGATTCCACTGCAACTCATGTAGGAGGTGGAGGTGCTATGGATTCCTTGTGTTGTGCGTAGAGTCTTTGGGACGTCTCCTCATGGTTGGTTGCAGTATTGCTCATTTCTAATGGTTAGCGGAGGCGTGTCCCCCAGCATTATCGTCCTGCTCCCTGTAGTGACTGGCTCATCAGACATCACACTGATGACACATGGATGTCATATGGATGATGTGACAACTTCACAGCAATGACAAATGGAAGTCACACAGATGGCGTTACCAT
The DNA here is from genome assembly GCA_029204185.1 of Lerista edwardsae. Lineage (NCBI taxonomy): Eukaryota > Metazoa > Chordata > Lepidosauria > Squamata > Scincidae > Lerista > Lerista edwardsae. The sequence continues at coordinate 7,064,763 of JAJKFI010000048.1, forward strand.
CAGGACACTACTCCTTGGACAGCAGTCTATGCCAGAATTCCCATGGATGCTGGGGGTATTACAGGGAAGGGCTGCACCAGTGTTGCTTTGCAGGACAGGCTGGTGTCTGTGCGCTATCAACGTGGCATTGCTAGGATGGGCTTAGGATAAAAATGACATTGCACTGGTGCCCATGAACTATCAACGCAGTGTCTGAATAGGATTTGACCACAAGTCAATCATTTCCCACATAATAAACACCTCTGGTATTTCAAGAGACTATCTGGCATTAAACCATTATATTACCATTACAAGCTCCAAGGCCTTTACTCCCCGCCCCCGAACACTACAAACAAAAATAAACCTTTCCCATGTACAAGTCTCAGGTTACAATCTTCTCTTCACTGAAAGCCATTTGTTCACAGGAGATAGCACTTCTCTGAAACAGAAGACACTGCACGGATCCATTTCACCCAAAGTGAAAGGCTAGTGTTTACAGCAACAATTCTATAAATCTTAAATCTCAGTGCAGAGTTTTTAGACAGGAACCCAACATTATAGCAGGACTGATTCAGAGGTGAATTCTGTGTCACCATGCTAAACCTTTGTTGTCTGGGTTTTTTTTTTTTCTCATTCGGACCTATTCACTTATTCGTATCAGCCATGAGTGCACATCCTTGCCATGATGTATGTCACAGACTTGCCCTCCAGATTTATATCAGGCATGTCACACATGCTAATCTTGCCTGAAGTAATGAGGCCAAACCTACTTGGTCTGCACCAGATTCTGGCCCAGAATAATTGAAAGTCCGGGGGAGGGGGGGGATGCTGCCTCGTCAAGGTAAGTGGTGCCCCTGAATACGTATCAAAACAGCTCCAAGGATATAAAGCGGTAGATTTAAAAAATGGCAAGCAAAACCCCATGGCTTTACAGTCAGGAAACACACCACTTCCACACAATGATCTCAGTTAGACTTTGCAGAATAACTCACATCTTGAAGGGTAATGTATAAAAATATCTCTCCAGTTTAGAGAGGAATGATACCCTGACAAGTGAGAAAACAGGGTGCACGCAACAAATGATTTATAAGTGGCCAAGGAAAAGTATTATCCAAGTTTTTTTTAAGTTTTGTACAAAGATAGTGTAAAAAAATAAATAGCAAATGTACCGTAGAGTAGAAAGGTTGTTTAAATGACAATGGAGATTGGTGGCCAATAACCAGAAGCAAAATGTGTTGTGTGTATTGTATGGAAAAAAAAATTGCCATTTAGAACTTTGCTCTTCATCAGTACTCCCAGAAATAGCTTTTAGAAAATAGGGAATGAAAAAGATAATCTTAAACAGCAGAATTTTAATATCTTAACAGACAGATTATCCTGTTTATTCCCTATTGAGAAAACAGATGATTTACTGCCTTTAAAGTTGCTTTAATTGGCCATGATGTAAAAACAGATATGTACTACCTCAAATACAATTTTTGGTTGTATTCAAAACTTACTTGGTATGTGTTGTGGCACTACAACAGAAGTTTTTCTGCTTTACATATTTTATATACCTTCACAACATTTTAATTTTGTTTAAATGCATCTTACAGCTTCATGGTGGATTCTGCTATCGCAGCTAACCTTTAAGGAGCTTACACTGTACAGTATGTAAACTGACTGCAGTCCCTCAGGAAATGAATTTCACGCCAACCTTCTACAAAAGTATTGCTGTTAGGGAGAACACAGCTTTTCCTCCTTAACAGATTCTGGACAGCTGGCAATCACATGCATTGTGTTGTGAATATGAAGGAAGTACAGTATTCCTACCTCTACTAAGCTTTTTATATATCTGTCCAGCTTAACACTCAACTGCACCCAAACTCTCAATCTAAGTATTTCAGTCTTCTGATCTCGAGGAAAACCTGATAAGCTGCCTAACTTCACCAGCTGGTGTGGGAGTCTAACTAGTAATAGCCACAGTGCTCAGTTTTCTAAGGCCTTGGCAAAATAAAAGGCAACAAAACAATTACAAGGAATCTTCAAGATAACTATTTTGATGCCCTTTAATAACAAAGCTTGAGATCTTAGGAGTTGAGAGAGGCCCCAAGATTGCAGTGGCCAGCTCATTTGCCAGCATCCAAGTTGGTGGCACCAGCTTTCTGCGACCCACCAGGAATCATGTCACAACCCACCAAGTGGGCCACATCCCACCGTCTCAGAAATGCCGCATTACATAATATGAAATATCTGCACTGTTAATTCCCCAAAGGAGAAATTTCCCACTGAATTCCACTAAGGAGAAAGATAACTTATAAACAAACAAGACACCCTATAACAATTTTCTTAGTATAGACAAGCCCTAAATAATCTTCACATGAGAAAATGGACTAGGGTGATAGCAAACAGTTCTATCCTATTTCTGAAAGCAAGCTATAAATCATATTTCATTGGCTCAACAATTAGGGTTGTATCAATGGCACTCCTATTAAAAAGTTCTAGGACTTCTAAGCCACAGGACTACCATGGAAGACGCCACACAAACCCAACTGATCCCTACTTTTGCACTGAATTGTGTAAGGTACATTTTCTTTTCATTGGTACCCAAAGGCAGGAGACTGTTTGCCTTTGGCAAAGGAACCATAGCTTTTTTTCTGCATTAATAACAATAAGCCACTGACGTGAACAAGACGGTTGATTTACTTGTCAGTATATCTTTTAAACCCTGTCTTTTTGAAATACTGATGACACTTGAGCTTGTTTATTAGTCATGCTGACTCTAATGTGCTATGATACTCAAAAGTACTGAAAAAGAAAATGTACAATTTGTGCGGACACTGGTGCATTCATCTCTATTCAAGAAAGTATAACAAATAAAAGTTATATTCCCATGTTTAAAAGAAAAGCTGCCATTCCTTTAAGATCCTAATAAAGATAAATCATTGGAGTTTTAAAAAATGTAAATATAATCAATCAGTTAAAAGGCATAAAATGATTTTTTTAAAAACTAATCAGCAGACAGTCCTAGTCAGGAACAATGGGGTAATCAGTCTACTAACTTAGGATTCATGTCCTTGAAAATTACTTTTGGGGGTCTTGTATTTTTCAACTACCTATAAAGGGGTTCTGAATATATTCTAAATGTACAAAAACAGAATCCTTTTCCAAACTCATTAAAAGGCAGGGAATTGTTTAATAACAATAATTAAAAAATCCTCCTGCCAAAAATAAATAAAGATTATGACATTTGGAAGAGAAGCTACAACACCAAGATAAATTAGTGCCTTACAGATCACAAATGGATTGGTTCAACATTATCCTGCTGCTTGCAACATCAAATACTACAGTGATTTGCATAAGGTATTGGAAAGTAACAAAGCATCAAGTTGTAACACATACTAAAATAAAATCCTCTACATGCAATTTTATAACAGCCCTCACTGCCTGCTAAGTACAGTGGAGATTTGCTACTGCATTGTGGGAAAATGCCTGCTGTTTTGAGTGACTACATTAGCTTTGCTAATGCTTTCTTTACCGTTGCAGATCCAACAACTGCCTTATACACTGTCAATTGTTTGAGAGCACCTTTCTTGATTCAGACAGTATATTTTTGGAAGTACGGCTTTCTTCCTAATGTACATAATCTCTCCCCTAGCAGGCTTCGCAGAATGAAAGCATACAACACAACAGTGGCGGTGGTCAGTGGAGACTGACTAGAACACAAAAATGCTGTGCACCACACATTTAATCAGCCCCAAGGGCCAATCTGCCAATCTACAAAGAGACCTTGCCAGTTACACAAGAGACTGCCTGTCTACCCTTTCACCTGATGGTAATATATTGCCATGGCTGTTGTCATTTATGCAGCTGCTTGAGATACAGAAAATGAAATCAAGGCTAGTGTCATCAGGATGCCGTTGAGAAGATCAGTCTATTTTTGAGTGCTGCATTCTTCATTTCTAAATTAGAGTATTTGAGGCACAATTTCAGTTTTCAAACTACATTTGAAAGATGACATACATACAGTAGAAGTCAATATATATACACAGAAAAACGTGGATTTTAAGAGACAAAAACAATATTTCCTTTGATTTTTGAGATAGATATCTATTTGTAATACACAGTAAACCTTCCCACGTTCCGAACTAATTTCATTCTGCTAATAATTACTCCATACTTAATGGTATCTAACTTCCTAATCCAATTTTAGAAAAACAAATCCAATAATTACTTACATATGCTTTTTAATCATTACAATCTCACAGGAATCCCAACTCTACACAAAAGCATTAAGAAATTGTATACGGATGTTATTAATGCAATGAATGGGATCAGTCACCCAGATTTCAATTACTACAAAAGCTTTTAAGCACATTTCTGTGACAGAAGGAAAGAATGCACACAGAAGTGACAAAAACTACTTAAGCCCCATAATGCTGATTTCTGGCTGTTTTAGACTTCCAAACTGACACTGAACGCGATACCATGCTCCCGCTCATCCCACAGTGGCAAAAATTCTCGTCTGTGTCCATTGAGAGAAAGAGGTGTACAACATGAGGCAGTATTCTGGAAGAGGAATAGTTAAACCCAGCAATGTGTTCTTGGCCGCTGCTGTGACAGGATTTATTTACAGCTTCCATTAAACGCAGCGACTCCATTACAAAGTGCTGTATGTGAGAAGAATTTTTGATTATACAATGCAAGTGCCTCACTGCATTAAACATAGCATGCCAATGTATTTTCCCCCACCCCATAATTGGTTTGGGTCATTGTTTGATGGGTTTATGAATTCATTACAGGAAACAGATGGATCCCATAAATCAGAGCTATTCATCCAGCCAATCAAATGGGCAATTTTTTCCCCTCCTCTCCTTCCCCCTCCTCCAGTCAACCTTAATGAAGCCACTTCCTTCATGCCCAAAACTGCATGTATGGTGGGTACAGAAAGGTTGTTAAAAGAAACCATGAAACAGAAAACATCTTTTAAATAAAACCAAAAAGAGTATCATACCCGCACAGAGCTCCTTCTCTGCTGAAGCCAAATACAAAGACAAGAACTTACCCAGTTCAATTGAAACACTAGAAGTAAAACGGAAAGAGTAAGATCTTCTGATTTTTAGTAAGTTTGGGTTTTTTTTTTCAGAGCTAGAAAATAGTTTTATAATGGAAAGTCTCCCCCCCCCCATTTCACTTAGAAATGTTGTATTTTTATTCAGAAAATTACTTCCTTTGTCTACTAAACTCTTAAGTTTGACAACAGTGACATCTGCTGGTAAAAGTGAATGTATCACTAAAGTTACATAAGAGGTGTGTTTAAATGCAAACAATTCTGCTCCTCTATCTTTCAATGCACACAGAAAATCCTGAAGCCATAATATGTAAAATGAAGAGTTGTATCTGACAATGAAGTAAATCGAAACTCATGGGATTTAATTCTACATTGTGCTTTTTAAAAAGGAATGATGCTTGTAATAACATTCTCAACTCTACTATTTAATTCCAAAAGAGTGACAGCCCAATCCTATTCTCCCACTCCACCAATGCAAGGATGCCAAAATGGCTACTGTTGCATCCTGGGGAGGGGGAGTTGCAGAGGTCTCCTCTGGATAAGAGAACACGTGTTCTTTCACCTGGGGGCAAACCTAACTACAGTCTACATGGACCTGGGCAAGTGAATTCACAGGTCTGTGTGGACCTACACCATAGGATCTGGTCTGGGAAGGGAGCTAGCATTAAGTGGCCACTGAACCCACCCCTTTCCCAGACCTAATCTGCCCATGCCTGACCCCTGTTGCCTCCTCGTTCCACCCTGACACTGCCCCATTCTCCCCCCCCCCCCGAATTCTGCCACTGCCGGCCTCGGCAGGCCCAGAGGACTTTGCTAGTACAAGTGGAAAATTTCTGGTGCTGGTGCTCCAGTCTCTCTTGGAATGATTCCATTCCAGAGGGTCAGCTACATAGCAAGGTCTGACTGTGGGCCATCCATTCTTTCCCCCAGCACGGGGCCCTCCATGTGTGGGGCCTGATTTGGCCAAATTGGTCCAATCATCCAAAGACCAGCACTAGTTCTGGGACCAGACAGGAGAAGTGTGCTTTGCAAGATCTCACTGGGCGTAGACAGTCTCTCTTCTGCCAGCTTGACATAGTGATGTCTGGAAGTGATCTCTCAGACTCAGGCAAGTGCCATAATCTACCAGTAACGCAGGGCCCACTTAGGAGCAAGTCCAAATTGGCCTAAAGCTAACCCTGTTACCATGATCCCCATAGGATGCTAATGTAAATTATCTGGAGTTTCATGGCATTGTTTTCCTGATATACTCTATTTAATTAGGATACCTCTGAGCACTATATGCAGACTCAACTGAAAGAAAGTTAATCCCTCCACATTCCCTGACTTCCTAATATTGCCTTCAGAACTAGCTTTACATTTTTGAAAACCCTTACACTTGGGCTCTTCTGAAGGGCCTCACAAATAATATCCACAAGGACTTTCAGCCCAATCCAGAGCTGCCCAACCACTTGGGAGCACAGCAGTAGCCATCTGGCTACCGCTGCATCCTGCGGCAGCTAGGCAGCTGCGGAAGACTCTACGGGGAAAGGGAACATTTGTCCCCTTTCCCCACAGGAAGGACGCAGGGTGGGTGATGGGTCTCCTTGCTTCTGCACTGGCTTACCATTGGTGTTAGAAGTGCTTTACAATACCCATGTGAGACACCAGGGCAAGCGGTATGCTCATCTCTCTCATGCTGAAGGGCTCTGGACTGGGACCTTAGCAAATTATTTCAAACAACCCTTTTCCTACAAATGTTTTTTTTTTGAGATTTGTATGTAGCAAAGTTGCACTTATAGAATGCTATTCCTCATTCATGAGGAGGAATTCCATACGCCATATCTAAACATCAGTTGAGCAGCCTAATCAAAAGTGGCATAGGCCTCCAAGTGTAGCAAATACAAATCACACATTTTGTACACTGAAACTACTGTACACAACTCTGCAAGTACAGATACATCCTAATTTCAGGGACATAACAAATCTAAGAGGCTCTTCACTTTCTGCATACAGACTTGTGCAAAGCAAGTTTTAAAACTTTAATTTAAGCAGAACCCGACACATAGCCAACAGTTTCTGTGGGTGTTAAATCAGAAGAACAACACGTCAGTTTAGCTCATTCTCATCTAAATACCTTTTAATGGGCCTCAAGGTGTGAAGCATAATTTATTCTAGAAGCGCACACCAAGACATATGATCATCAAATGAAGTTGGTAGATAACTACCAATCTTAAATGGCTATTATAAAACAGTGAAATTTATTTGCCGTCTATTCCGCAGCTTTTGATTCAGACAAATTAATTCCTAATTTTGGTGCCAGAGAAGCTGCTTGAAAAATATGTCATCCAGAAAGAATTTAAAACCATCAGTGGGATACCAACATTTTATGAGGACGCCATGGTAACTTATAGGCTCCACAATGAGTGAGTCACAAATCACATTTTTCAGAGTGAGCCTTTTCTATCACTGTACAAATTACACATTTTCACTTGAATCTGCCCTTCTTATTCTCCCTCAAGAATATAAATGCAAGTACATCAAGAACAGCATTTAATGTGTTGCACTTTAATTTTGAGTACTTCAAACAGTCTGCTTATTCTTTTCAATGCTAACAGTGTCTCTTAAAACTGGGCTTTTAAAAATCCATTATTTCTGCATCTCTTCAGGATCCCTGGAGATGTTACCATTTCACTATCTATATTGAATCTTGGTAGAATATATGGAACCAAGGTTGCTATCTGGAAACAGAACTTATCAGTTTATTTCTCTGTTAACTAGTTCAACTTTCCTGATAGCACATTTCCTATTGCCTCATCAATAAATGTCCTTTTGGAAACAGGATCTTTCCCAATTCATCAATATTCTGTACGTTGTGTTGAGGATAGATACTGTTTCCAAACAAAGCAAGGGGATTTAACTAGGGGATTTTGATCATATAATAAAATACTAAAGTTCCATGATTCCTTCAAACCTCTATTTTTTTTTAATTCCAATGCATTTTATCTAGGAAGAGCATAACCCTCCAAAGCCCCAAGGAGTGAATTTCCTTCTAAATTTTTCCCTCATACAATCTGAATTGTGCCTAGAGGGCCACAAGAAGGCAATGAAAGTTCTGGAAAACCAAGTGTCACGGGCCCCTACCAGTTGCACCCCTCCAAACAGTTTGCAATTCCAGAGTGCATCAAGGCAAGAATATGAAAACAAACAGTACTACCTAACTCCCCCTCCCACCTATGCAGGTGCGCCACTGGAGCGCATACTGCATCCTAGGATAGGCAAGGCAGTTGCAGAGTCTTTTCAGGGCAAGGGAACTTTTGTTCCCTGTTCCTTGGGTCTCCTTGAGCCTGTACCAGCTATTTTGCTGGCATAGAACAGAGAAATGCAATGGTAGCAGAGAGGGACATGAGTGTGGCCAATTCCACCCCTTTCCTGCCCCATTATGTCTCCTTCCTGCCCAGATACTCCCCTGTTCTGCCTACTGCCCAGATCCACTGTCATTCACCTCACACCAGTGGACAGTCTTCTCTGCCTGTCAGCACATCTGGCCACCAGTGACTGAGTGGTGGCCTCACTGTGCTTTCCCGGGGAACACACATTCTGCCAGTGTTGTGGGGGGGGGGGGAGTTAAAATTTGATTGTAATACTTGCTTAAAAAGTATTCCCAGGCACTTCTGCTACTCAACAGTTCAGGACCAGTGACGTGTCCAAGAGCACGAGAAAACTACATCTGTTTTACCAAGGTAGGTACAAGTTCACCACTAACAGGCATTCCCGGAACCATGGTCAGAAAACCATTGATTTGCTATAATAATAAAGTCACTGGAAGCAATGTTTCACACACAGAAATGCAGTTTTCAAAGGATTTCAGAGGGGCTATTGAAAAATGTAGTGCCCTGGTTGGTGTACATTCTGACTGAAGGCTGATCATATTTCAGATTATCATTTTTCACCTACTGCAAGATCAGGAGTTTTGTTTTTGAAGTTGATGGCTAAATATGAATTGCTGCCATCAGCTGAATATCAATATTTACAACTACAGCATCACAATCTAAATTTGGTCCAATGGCATTATCCACTTCTGAAATTCCTTTACTCTTAGATGCATTCCTACAGACAATGGAGAAAAAAAAGCCTACAATATTTGATGTCACTTACGGCCCAATCCTAACTCTCCAAACAATGATGCAGTAGTGGTGAGGCCTCCGCTGCATCCGGCAGGAGAAGTTCTGGCAGCTGGAGGTCTCCTTGGAGTAAGGGGATGTTACCCCAGAAGCTACTATGGGTCAACTTGACCTGTGCCATCTCAGTCACCAGAGCAAGTCCAAGTTGATCACTGAAGGCAGATCAGGCCCAGGTAGGGGATCAGGATGTAGTATGTGCCGCCATTGCCAAATCTGCCCCCCTCTCAGGCCCAATTTGCCCTCCTCCCTGCCCCTCACTGCACAGTTCCCATTATTTGGAGTCCATTTTCTGATCCTTCTGCTGTTAATTAAATTATTTCTAGGTGGGAGAGCTTTACAATGATGTGAAAATAATCAACATAAGAGACATAATACTCTGTCAGTTCTGTTCATACTCTTTCAATAGGACCCAGGTTCATAAAGAGTTTCCTTTGACTGCTAATACTATCAGTGTTCTCTGCTGGCTAATACATTTTTTTAAAAAAACAGAAAACTTGGAATGATGCAGTATCTGGAGGACTCTTCATTAATTCAGCTGAAGCCTAACAGAATTTTATGTCTGCAGGGCCATCATACATTAATGACATATATGGGAAGGAGCATTTAAATTATTCAGGAACACTAGGAATGCAGATCCAGCAGTTTTTAGATTTCTCAACTGCTGTACAAAAAAAATCCTCTCAGGGTACAAAGCTGGCAGGCCCCGTTCTCCAATGACTGGGCTGATGAAAACCAGCAATACTTCTTTCAATTTGTTGCACATAACAATGAAATCTCCTATGCTTCCTTGCAGATGCAGCCACTCTTTTACATGGCCAGACAAGGCTTCAAAGGTATATTCACTAACGCTTCCTGGGCAACTCCAGCAATTATAAGCATATAAACAAGCAGCTTCCCCTAAAAACACCAAAGAGACCAAAATCAGGCATAGAGCAAACAAAATCCATATGTCAGTGTTTACAGATTAACCACAAGGGTGCCAGTGTGCAGAGCTGGCTTATTCTATTTGTTGTTTTAGTTGACAGCTCTTGCTTGAGCACCCATCGCCATGGCAACTCTGCACAACTCACAATGTACCCAAACGAACTCAGAGCTAAATTAACTTATTGCATGTCACCAATGAGAAATGACTGTTCAGAGGTAATTTTCTGCACTAATATGTAATAGAGTTAACTCTCTAAATTGAATTAAATTAATTAAATGCCACTCCCAGTAAATCAGATTCTATTACATCAATGTTAAAATAAATTAAATGTTTTATTAAAACTACTAATAATATTATGCTATTCATTCATTCAAAATTCTGTACCGTTGATTTTAGACACATGTAGGCTTTGTACTAAGCTGCAAAGTAACCAACGTCCATGGTTGCATTTGTTACAGCTTTGCTTATAAGCAGGTTATAACAAAGAAGAGGAAGAAGTGGATTTCAGTGAAGTTGTCCATGCTGCAGAATTGCTATTTAATGTTTTATCCAAGCTTAAGTGCAGATGCTTGTTTTCCTCAGAACAGGAAAGCTGTCTTCAAAAGCATGAGTTTCTGATTGGGGCAAATAAACTCTCTCATTTTAACAGAGCAAATGAGTAAAGGCCAACAATAGCTGAAATAGTGTTTTCCAGGAGCTCCTGCAAAAGGAGTTGAATGCAGAGCTGTACCACAGCAAGCATTACAGAAGGGAGTTACAGAAAAGCCACAGGGAGCAGAAGTATTAAAAATAAAAATAAAAGTTACTTTTGATAAATGCCAATAAAGAATTCCAATAATATTTCCAAAACATTTTCAAAGTTACCACTCTACAGAAACACTATGGAGACACTATAGTCTGGGCTTTCAAAATCATCTGCCCAGTGTATTGCAACTATTTTAAAAGACAGGCAAATGAAATAACTGTTGGGAAATGAACATATCATCATTTGATATATGGGACAACAAAGGGATGTCCCTTTATACAGGAATTGTGGATCTGCACCTGTGTGCATTTGTGGCTCCCCCCATCTCAGAAAGGACACCAAACCTGGGTACACCTTACATGGAGAAGAGCAACAAAAACTGTCAGGTTACATATTACATCCCGTCCATGCAAACCTTGCATGTTAGAACTATTCTTTAGGAACAACAGTCTTGAAAAAGAATCCTCTGCAAACAGCAGAGGGAGCACACACTATTCGTAGGCCTGAATTTTTTCCATGGTTCCTGGTGTGAGAAGGGGGAGCCAAACAGAATGTTCATTTGGTTAAAGGTACAGAAGAGCTAGCATTTCAAGAAAGAAAAATTTTTGTATTAGTATTGCAGTGAAGGGATAATCTGCTACAAAATGTAAAAGCTAGTCCTTGCAGTGGTCCAAATGACCCCTCAATTCTGTACTTCACAAAAATATTTAAGTTTCAATTTTTAAAACTTTTGTACAGAAAACATCTTTACATACCAAAATATCCTACCTAGTATACATACAAGTGTAGACTAGCTGTTCTATATCTCCTAAAAGTGAAGTCAATCTAGCTGTATAAATGGGCACCTCACCTGATGTCTTGTGTACTCAAAGATAGATTTGGGAGAACATACAGTTGTGAAGGGCGCACACATATATTCCCTAACAGCGCAGTGCAATCCAGCTGAAAAGTAGGCACAAGTCCCTTGTGCGTTTGTGCCAGTTTGGGAGAAGATATGCTAGCTCGGCTGCCCCAACTCCTCGGCCCAGAAATTAAGGCTAGCCTTGCAAGGCTGGCACAGGGATTTTGGGACAGTGGCAGAAGTAGGGCGGAATGCGGCAGGGGGAGATGGAGAATGGGTGGGTTTGTAGGTGGCCCAGCCTAGGGAGGGGGTGGAGACAGGCTCCAGCCTTTGGGCCGGATCCTAACCCCTGTCCTCAGAATGAGAGGCCCCGATTTGGCTGTTTGAAGGTGTGTCATAGATTTTGGCAGCGGCAGTCTGAGTAACCCCATCCAGGCCTCTGCAAGCTATATTTTCCCCTTTCCCTGGGCAGCACAGCAGCACATCCAAGCCCCGGGCTGGATAAGGGGCAGGCATGTCAACCTGCCTATTCCTGCCCAGGGTTTGGATTGCGTTCCAATATGTATTTCTTTCCTGGTTAACACATGTGTGCATTTCCTTAGAATAACCATCAACATGCGCCTGATATATGAAATACATGCTACCAAAAACAAAAACCTCCAGAATTATCCCTCTTATTCATTGCCTGGAGAGAGGTAGCAAATAAGGTGCCATAGCTTTTTATTTATTTTATTTTAAATAGTTATATCCCTCCTTTTCTTCCACAAAATGGGATGCACAAGGCTAACAACAATTTAAATAGAATTTTTTTTCTCTGGCTAGCTGGTTGTTGCTAGTTTGTAGAGGGGTCCTCTCCTTCCTTCACGCAAGGAAACATACAAAGTGGGAATGAAAGATCACTCCCCCACTGCTTCCTGGTGATGTTTTCCTTTAAGAGTGGCATTCCATCCCTCTAACATCATGGTCAGCTACAGAGATAGTGGTTGCTGGGCTAGGGATTGTGGATTCTCTTTGTGCCCCTCAATGCCCAGGCAAACAGATTATGCGACCAACTGGGATTCAATGAATAGCAGAACATATTATTAGCATATAAAGAACCCTTGCCTTTCTCGGATTACAATTCAAAACTCCAAGTGTTTTCCTTTCTGCTTCTGCCTCAAAACCCACTCTGCATTGCAAGTAGACTGCAAGTAGACAGACTGCATTGCAAGTAGACCAAAAAGAAAACACCTCCAGCCATTAACAGCCCATTCAGATAATATCATCCAGTCACCTGTAACAACCAGCAAGGATGGTCATTCACCCAGCAAGTATGATAGGATTATATTTCAGTCAAGTAAAATTTCTAGCTGATGACTGAAATGACAGGATATTTCAGAGGCCAGGGTACTTAGTAAATTTGAAGGGGGGGGAGGGTAGCGAAAGCCTAACATGAGAATTTGTGTATAGTAATTCCACTGAATAGCTAAATCCCTGATTTTAACTGAACCCCCACTCACAGCTTTCCAAAATAAAAGCTTTTTTCAAAAAACCATTGTGATTTCTAAAATTTTCATCTATTTGGGCACATCCCATCTGGTATGGCTTAATAAAATGCACCAGGCAAAGCACGTTACAGCAGAAAAAGTCTTTTATTGCACAGTGAAGTATACACTGTGGGCAGATAAATAACCATAAAGCAGCAGGAAGCTTGATCACAACTACCTCAACTCTTGTTGTGTTGGGCTAAATTTATATTCTGCCCAACACAGTACTATTCTGTGGGACTGATTTTCCTGGACAACCTTTTTCCTGGACGGCCTGACACAGAACCAGCAAGCCCTCTTTTCAAATCACTAATATAAAGCTCAATGCTGCTTTGCCCTTATAAAAATGAAGGCAGGCAGGCATAGAAGTTTGCTTAATTCAATTCTTTAAACAAAACAGAGGAAAGGTGGGGAAAAGGCAAGGATGTAGTCTCTACCAGGATCACTGAAGGATTTGCAAGAGCCAACTTATTGAATCTACAATTCCTATCCTGCCATGGGGGAATCTTGACAAAAGCTTTTAAGCTTTAAATGCAACAGGGAGTTTGGGGGGGGGCAGGGGGAGAGAGAAGAGAAAGTGATTCCCATATTTTTCAAGGCCATACCACTATTTGAATTTAAACATATTTAAAGCTACAAACGCTATAGGAAGGACAAGGCGGGGCATATTGGAGGTGGGGTTGCCATCTATGTCAAAGAAGGGGTAGAATCCAGCAGAGTAGCGATTGAAGGTGGGTCTGACTCCACCACAGAATAACTGTGGTTTAATTACCAAACCCAAGGAGCAACATAATAGTGGGGGTGTCCTATCATCATCTGGATTAAAAACATGAAGGGGACCTTGCAATGAGGAAACAGATCAAGGAGGCGTCAAATGGGGATAGGGTTATAATCACGGGGGACTTCCGTGACTAGCCTCATATCGACTGAGTCACTCGTGCTCTGGTGAAGAAAGACAGACTGGATTCCTTGGCGTGCTAAATTACTGTGCCTTACAGCAGCTAGACATGGAGCCTACCAGAGGACAGGTGACTCTGGATTTAATACCGTGTGGTACTCGGGACCTGTTAGAGATGTAGATGTTACTGAGAGCGCAATCCTAAATTGTGCTGGAATGGTGAGCGCAACTCACCATACGGCAGGCCTGCGCCATATCCAGTGCACCTCAGACGCGCTGGGGAGCCTCCCAGCGGCAAGGGCACGTTTGCTCTCTTGTCCCAGGGGAGGCTCTAGCCTCCCTATTGGGTTCCTCAGATCTGCGTCTGCAAAATAACAGGCACAGAGACAAGGAAGCCGCCCGGCCCAAACCAGGGCCGCACAGCCTGGCGACAGAGCCCTGGATGCAGCTTACCGGCCACATCCCAGTCCCACCCCCACCCCAGGCCGGCATGCTCCTCCCAGAACTGTGCTTGTGCCAGCTGAGTTCAGCTAGCGCAAGGCACCTTGCTAGTGCTAGTGTCGGCCCAAGAGCCGTAGCACCGACACAGGGGTGCCAGTTGGGCCAATGCAAGTGCGTTGCGTTGGCCCAAAGGAGGGCGCAGGATTGCACCCTGAGTCATTGGGGAACGCGATATGTTTCGCCATGCGTGGCGGGGAAAGAGTGCCAAGCAAACCTGACACAAAAACCTTTGACTTCCAAAGGGCAGATTTCCCTAAAATGAGGAGGCTATAAGTTGAAAGGGAAGGTAAAACAAGTCCAATCTCTCCAAAGTGCATGGAGGCTGTTGAAAACAACTGTAATAAAAGGCCCAGAGGAAGTGCATACTGCAAAAAAAAGAATGGTGAGACTAGGTCCAGGAGGGTGCCAGCATGGCTAACAAGCACAGTTAGAGATGCTGTAAAGGGAAAGGACAAGAAGGTTCCTTCTGTAAATGGAAGTTTTGCCCTAATGAGGGGAATAAAAAGGAATATAAACTCTGGCAAAAGAAATGTAAGAAGGTAAGAAAGGGGCCAAGAAAGACTTCGAGGTGAGTAATAAAAACTTCTTCAAATATGTTAGAAGCAGAGGAGAAGGAGAGGCTGTTGGCCTGCTGAACAGTGACAGACAGAAAGGGGAGATAAAAGTGGACATGGATATTGCTGAGAAATTAAATGAGTTCTTTGCATCTGCCTTCATAGCAGAAGACCTCGGGCAGACACCGTTACCCAAACAGCTGACTAAGGAATTGAGGTAAGAGGTTAAAAGAGAAGTTGTTTTAAATCTAATTGACAAATTAAAGATCAATAAATCACCAGGCCCAGATGGCATCTACTCAGGAGTTATTAAGGAACTGAAGTTGCTGATCACCTAACTATAATATGCAACTTGTCCCTTCAAACCGCCAATGCCAAAGGACTAGATAGTTCATGTCATGCCAATCTTTTAAAAAGGAAGAAGAGGGTATCCAGGAAATGACAAGTGGGTCAGCCTAATGTCTGCCCCAGGTAAGATGGCAGAAAGCCTCATCAAAGATAAAATCTTAAAGCACATAGAAGAGGATTCCGCCGATGCTAGGATCCACAGGATTGGGCCCTTAGTTTGACCTACTTATCTTGCTGAGCAGTAACACAGATGGCCTCGACTTGCTTAACCCTGTACCTGACCAAAAGCCTGTTTCTTTGCCCACTCTGGCCCAGGCCTTTCTCAATCACATTATTTGTTTGTGGCTCCTCTCCCCTGATTCACCTTTGCCTGTCTGTGATAGGATGAAAGCCCAGCTGTGGGCAGCAGGGTTGGCACCAGGTTGCCCTTGGCCCTGGAGCACCTTTACATGTATTAAAGGGGCAGAACCACAATCCACTTAGGCTTCAGCTCAACATTGTTCTCTACAGGGACAGTACCCATAAATATATTCCATAAATATAATATAATATATATATTATATATAAATATATATATAAACAACCCATTAATATTGTTTTTATTGTCTTTTAATACTGTTTTTAATTGTTTTTTACTGTGTTTTTAACCTTGTAAATGCCGCCTTGAGGGCCTTGTGGCGGAAAGGCGGGATACAAATCAAATAAATAAATAAATAAATAAATATTCCTGTCCACTAAGGAAAATATGGACAAACAGCAAAGTGCCTGTTGGTCATATCTTATCAACAGACAGGAAGTTACAAACTAGCATGACTGACTGCGGAACACACTGTGGTATCAAAACAATAATCCTAACAATTGTAGCATATAATCAATTATATATCATTACATTTAAAGATACCTTGTGGCATTTTTGGAAGATATTTGGAACAGTAGGACTCAGGTGAGTCTCAGTAGCAGGTGCCAGTCAGGGCCATTGTTAAACGCCTTGCTCCACAATCCAGCCAATGCTATCTCACAAATGGGCTCCTGTATTCAGATCATGTCCCGTTCTAACTGTTGCTTCCTGACCCACATACAGATTTCTCAGAAGACAGATAAGGTGGTCTGGTACTCCCATCAATTCAAGAACTTGCCACAGTTTGTTGTGATCTACACAATCAAAGGCTTTAGCATAGTCAATGAAGCAGAAGTAGATGTTTTTCCTGGAACTCTCTTGCTTTCTCCATGATCCAGCGAATGTTGGCAATTTGATCTCTAGTTCCTCTGCCTCTTCGGAAACCAGCTCGTACATCTGGTAGTTCTCGATTCACATACAGCTGAAGCCTAGCTTGTAGGATTTTGAGCATCACCTTGCTAGCATGTGAAATGAGTGCAATGGTGCGGTAGTTTAAGCAATCTTTGGCATTGCCCTTCTTTGGGATTGGAATGTAAACTGATCTTTTCCAGTCTTGTGGCCACTGTTGGGTTTTCCAAATTTGCTGGCATATGGAGTGCAACACTTTGACAGCATCATCTTTTAAGATTTTGAGTAATTCCGCTGGAATGCTGTCACCTCCACTAACTTTGTTGTTAGTGATGCTTTCTAAAGCCCACTTGACTTCACACTCCAGGATGTCAGGTTCGAGCTCAGTGACCGCACCATTGTGGTTATCAGGAACATTTAGATCGGCCTTACAGAGTTCCTCTGTGTATTCTTGCCACCTCTTCTTAATCTCATCTGCTTCTGTTAGGGTCCTTGCCATTCTTGTCCTTTATTGTGCCTATCTTAGCATGAAATTGTCCTCTGATATCTCCAATTTTCTTGAAAAGATCTCTAGTCTTTTTCTGTTGTTTTCCTCTATTTCTTTGCATTGCTTATTTAGGAAGGCCTTCCTATCTCTCCTTGCTGTTCTCTGCATTTCCAGATTATTATAATCTGCATTTCCAGATTATATGCGGAAATATGCAGGTCAGGAAGCAACAGTTAGAACTGGACATGGAACAACTGATTGGTTTCAAATTGGAAAAGGAGTACGACAAGGCTGTATACTGTCACCCTGCTTATTTAACTTATATGCAGAATACATCGTGAGGAAGGCAGGGCTGGATGATTCACAAGCTGGAATCAAGATTGCTGGGAGAAATAACAACCTCAGATATGCAGACGATACCACTCTACTGGCAGAAAGTGAGGAAGACCTAAAGAACCTTCTGAAGAGGGTGAAAGAGGAAAGTGCCAAAATTGGCTTGAAGCTCAACATTAAAAAACTAAGATCATGGCAACCACTCCCATCACTTCCTGGCAAATAGGAGGGGAAGAAATGGAAGCAGTGACAGACTTTATTTTCCTGGGCTCCAAGATCACCGCAGATGGTGACTGTAGCCATGAAATTAAAAGACGTTTACTTCTTGGGACGAAAGCTATGGTGAACCTAGACAACTTAGTAAAAAGCTGAGACATCACCCTGCCAACAAAGGTTCGCATAGTCAATGCTATGGTTTTCCCAGTAGCAATGTATGGCTGTGAGAGCTGGACCACATAAGAAAGGCAGAGCACCGAAGAATAGATGCTTTCGAATTATGGTGTGGGAGAAGACTCTTGAGAGTGCCCTGGACTGCAAGGAGATTCAATCAGTCAATCCTACAGGAAGTCAAGCCTGATTGCTCCCTGGAAGGACAAATACTTGCCAAATACTTTGTCTACCTCATGAGAAGAGAGGACTCTTTACAAAAGACCCTCATGCTGGGAAAGACTGAAGGCAAAAGGAGAAGGGGGCGGCAGAGGATGAGATGGTTAGATAGTGTCACCGAAGCGATGAACATGAAATTGGGCGAACCCCAGAAGCTAGTGGAGGACAGAGAGGCCTGGCATGCTGTGGTCCATGGGGTCATGAAGAGTTGGACACGACTTAGTGACTGAACAACAAATTCAGATCATATAATGAGGCACCTCCTACTCAAAAGTTCTATGTCTACACATGTAAAGGTCTGGACTTGCACCCATAGTACCATTTACTATTTGCTTTGTTAGCAACGTTTTGGCAGTTGTTTTGCTAACAAAGCTTATAGCACAACCCTATACATGCATACTCAGAGGTAAGCCCTACTAAGTTCAATGGAACTTACTTTCAAGTAAGTATGTACAGTATTGCACTGTAAGCATCTTATAAACTAGCCACTGGTCTGAATCCAGAAAGGCAGAGGTTTTCAAATTGGGGTGTTGTCACGCTCCGGCGAGGGGACCTCTGGCCCTGTTCCCCTTAAGGAATGGGAAGGAGAGAAGACAGCAACATATCCCCAGGATCGCGAAACTGGACGTGGGTCACAGTACCTTTTTTCAAGTTTCAGAGGCCTGGGGAGCCCTACAGAGGCATCCCCAGGACGACAGCACTTTGATTGGTAAGAAGATCAAAGCCCCTGTCGCCCCAGGCAGCAGCGCGATCTTGGGGATCACGTTGCTGCCTTCTCTCTTTCCCCGCAAGCACTTACAGCAGGTCAAACTCTCCTAGAGAGTTTGAAAACCACTGCAGCAAAGGAATGTTCTTGTATTTGTTAAGTAAATTGCCTTTTGTGAAGCAGCCCAGTGACATCAGAATCAGAAAATCTTTTTTCAAAGCACCTTCTCTTACAAAATGGTACATGTATTTATTTTGGACATGTCCTACATTATATGTTATAAATGAAAGCATTGAGGCCCCTGTGTAACATTTAACTGGCAACATGCCACATACACCCACATACAGGAAGAGTGTTTTTTCTACTTCATTGGTCTCTTCTTTCAGAGAGCAAGAGAAAATGTGGCTATGTATGCAGTAGTTGGACTATTTTTATACCTAACCATGTAAATCAACAGTCTTTCCAAGCACACTAACCATTTTACCAAGTGTTCACTTTGATCCATGCTGGAAGAAAAAAAACTCTCATCAAAATTAGTCTACACTATTTACCATAAAAACACTAACTGAATTTTTGCAAACATGTTCAGTTAATATTAGCAAGATTAAGTACTGGTGACAGTTAAAGTTAGAAAGAATTTTAAAATTTAAATTGAAGTTAAAGAGAATTTGAGATTACCATCCTAACTCTGGAGCAAAGCAGTGGAGACCCAGTGAAGAACCATTTGTGGAGTGTTATATCTCCACATACTGTGGCTTATGGTTGAGAAGGCATGGTCAGTTCCTACTGCACCTCTTGGTTTTTCTTTGAATTATTGGTCTGGGTCCAGCGGGCTCCAGCTCCAGGTAAAGAACTTTCTCAGCCTTGAATAGGAATTTAGGGAAAATATCCTAATACAAAAGTCTTTCTAGTGAGTTTTGGGTGAATCTTCATTGGGTGGATGTTCAATCAATCAGTCAGTCAGTCAGTCAGTCAGTCAGTCAGTCAGTCAGTCAGTCAATCAATCAATCTTAAAAATGGCTGTCACACTGTGGCCAGAGCCCCATAACTAGTCAAGGCTCTTACTGCTGGCATCCTCAGTGATGGAGTGGGAAAAATCCAGTTTTGCTATGTCATTGCAGCAATTCTCTTGGTCACTGCTAGCCCAGATCTGTCCTGATGGTCTGGCTCAGTGGGAGTGACATGTAGAAAGAGGAAAGACAGACCAGCTACTTCCTACAGAGTTATGAAGCACTCCCATGCTTTCCTATTGGAAGTAGTTCAAGGTGGGCCATCTCAGGAAGTGTTTTTGCTAGCCTAAGCTTCCCCGTCCTACAGGAAGGACTGTTCCAAATAGAATTACTGCCTTGTCTGCAAGGGAGAACACCCAATCAGATGCAATTACTCAACAGGAATGTATCCTGAAGTTGTATGTGTGACAAAATCAATTCATGCAGGGCTTCCCAAAACCACTGAAAGCAACTTCCAGTTTTCAAATGTCTGATTTGGCCAGAAGTAGCTTTCGGAGATTTCTGTGAGTCATTCTGAGGCCTACAGAGGCCAGTAGAGTGGGTCATCGGCTCAGCGTGATCTGGAAGAGGCCTCCGGAGGCTACCTGATCGGTCATTCTGGCCAGCAGTGTCATGACCCACTGCAGAGGATGAGGTGGGCTGTGGTGTTAGAATGTTTGGAATTGCTAAATTAATGTTTTAAAATGAATAGGGTTACATTAAAATATCATGGTACCAATCACTAAACTAGAGGTGTCAAACGTAAGGCCCAGGGGCCGGATGTGGCCCACGGAAGCTCTTTATTCAGCTCTTGGGACTCTCCCAGCACCACCATCAGCTACTCTCAGCTGCTGAGCTGTGCCAAGGTGTCAGAGCTGAAAGGGCAGCCCACATAATAATTGGGACTTCCCATATCTTGAATATATACTCAAGGTTTGAGTACAGTATTTTCTCTTTTATTTGCATCTAATGAGTTCCTAAGTGAGAAAAAAGTGCTTATTTCTGGTCATGACCTGCTTAACAGCACTTCCTGCTTAATTACATCATTTCTGGCCCTCAGCAGGCATCATAAATACTATTCAGCCCACTGTATGAAATACCCTTGTACTAAACCATGGTTTGGTAACTGAGGGCACAATCCTAACCTTGAGTTAGGCCTGCATAGTTAACCCAGCAAAGTTTGGCTGGCACAAGGGACACCATAAAGTGTGTTTGGACCACTCTCGGAGTCAGAGAGGCCAGCACACTGATGTGCATCATCCTCCCTGACTCTGAGAGTGGTCCAAACGTGCTTTACGGTGGTCCTTGTGCCAGACAAACTTTGCTGACTTAACTATGCTGGCCGAACACAAGGTTAGGATTGCGCCCTGAGGCTAATCATGAACACCTTCCCCATCCCTTCCATGAAATCCAAATCAGACAAACTAAACTACAATTACTACTAAACACTAATAACTGGGGTTGTCTGCAACCCAGGCAATGAAACCAGATTTTGAAGAGTTAGTTTGCCCAATGTAGAGGTCATGGAAAACTATACTTATGTCAAATAGCAGAACAGAAGGGGAAAGACCTGCTCTGTGATGCCTAAATTGAGTCTAAGAATGTGAGCTCAGATAAAATCAGTACCACAACAGGCAGAAATTTACACCCATGTAAAAAAGTGCACAGACCCATACAAACCCATCAGGTATTTTTCTAAAGGATGTCTATAGTCTGCATGAAAATGACATTTTTAAACAATGGAAAGAACTGAACATTTTACAAAAAAAATCAAAAATTAAATTACCTTTGGTTTTTTGTTCAGCAGCCTGAAAAACAAAAACAAGAAAAGTGGTTAGCAGCAAAGACAATCATGAAACTTGCACCCCTAATAATCAATCACTCTATGCATAAAGTATGGGGGTGCTGGTAATGAAGAATGACTGCTACCCAAATATCGACGGTCTGAACACTCTTGAGTGGATAGTGCAATTCACATGAAGGGAACCGAGAAACAGTTAAGCTTTTTCACATAGCCTCTCACTGGCAGGTCAGCACTTGACGTATGTTCTAGTTCTATGCTTCCTTTGTTCCTTTTGGGTGTAAGGAATATATGTTAATGAATTAATTAAGGGCACAATCCTAACCCGGGGTTAGGCAGGCACAAGTCCCTTGTACCAGTCCAAGAGTGTCACAAACATGCTGTAAAGCATGTTTGGACCACTCTCAGAGTCAGGGAGGATGACATGCCAGCCTCCCTGACTCTGAGAGTGGTGCAAACATGCTTTACAGTGTGTTTGTGACACTCCTATGCCGACACAAGGGACTTGTGCCAGCTTAACTCTAGGTTAGGAATGTGCCCTTATATTTGAACATTTCTTAATACAACTTCTGTATGTTACTCTTGCACATGTGTGTTAGACCTAAGCACCACAATACAGCCCCACTCCCATATGATTTCGCATTATCTGACCAAGCCTCAGGTGCTTGTCCTCCCTCTTTTCCTTGTGTGCTGAAGTTCCTTGTGCACTTTTAACTCCTGCTTTCCAGCACGCCATTTTGTTCAAACTGGGAAAGCCATGGTTTACACAAACCATGCTCTGCTTGCAGAACAGGGGAGCAATTTCCTGTCCTGGTTTGTAAGAAAACTATTATTTTCCTGTTGAGATGAAACAAGAAGCTATAGTATGCTGAGAACCTGGAAGTAATGGTCAAAATTGTAATGCAAGAAGACAGAATAGTGTGGGAAGTGGAAGACGGCATTCTGAGCCTTCTAAGGCTTATTCGTGCAGGCTTAAACCATGGATTGGCATGGAAGGAATAAAAGAATCATTCCTTTCCAACAGCCACTATAAGTCCCCTACAATATTGCAAGATCAGCAGACGTTTCATCACCATCACTTATCAAGTTCCAAATGTTTGGGCCAAAGTTGTAGACATTACCAGGACTGATGCAGGAGCAACCACAAGAAGACAGTAACTATTCCACTCTGTACAACACATGAAGGAAAACTGATACCTTAACATGCCACAAACTTGAACTATTGATCTGAGCAAAAAAATACTGCCAAATAACACTTTTAAAATTTCAGCATTTTTGTACTTTCCCCCCCAATATCTTCATACAGGTAAGATTCATTAAAAGTCAACCATCTAATAGTCAACTCTTCAAGGAGATAACATCCCTTTTCTTATTAACAAGATATGTCTATATTTATGTCCACTTCAACTATGAAGCTGTAACACACATTTAATACTGCATACATATGCAATATGAACTATGGCCAATCTTAACCCTCTAACACAGTGATTTTTAACCACTGTGTTGTGGCACATTGGTCTATCACAAATGGTCTGCAGATGTGCTGCAGAAATTTGGGGAGAGTCATATATTAGTAGAGCCACTGAGAGAGAGACAAGGCCATTGGCACAAAGCAGTGTGGTGTGCCTTCTCAATCATCAAAAAACTGATGGTGTGTGCCTTGACAATTTTTAGCACATTCGCAGTATGCTGTGAGATGAAAAAGGTTGAAAATTGCTGCTCTAACACATCGCATGTAAACACAACCAATCGCAACAGTCTTCCAACACATGCATGCAAGCATGTGCATACCCCCCCCCCCACATATCTATATGCACTCTTGGACCCCTTGGAACAGCAATACATTACACAGTCAAGCTCAATTATAATTTCTAAACAGGGCCAGCAGAAATTATTAAGTTGCCTAAGGCAGCACATAGCTCTGCTGCCACCCTGCCAACTCCGCCACTCCCCTCCCCCCCCCCACTGGCTCCTTGTTCTATGTGGATCCTTGAATCTAAGCAGCAAATGTGAAGCACAATGGGATTGCTCCCAGAGTGCTGTGCATAGCATCCTTTGTTTAAGCAGCCCACACAGAAGAAAGAGCAATCTTGCTATTTCTCCCACTGGGCTCTTTTAAAGCACCTGGTGGAAGAATTTGAGGGAGCCAGATTGCTGCAGAGAATCAGAATGCAGCAATCTCCCTCCTTCCTCTGCACCAAGCAGGCAATGCAGGGCACATTGGGAACACACCCTGCATTCCCTGCTTTATTCAAATAGACACCTAGAGAAAGGGACTCGTAAGGAGGCTGGCTCTATGGTAGCAGAGTGGAGCAGTGGGTGGCAGGCATCTGTTTGGGACCCCCTACTCAGGCCACAGGCCACTGCCTGATGCTAACAAGCTCATTTACATCATGGATGGGGCATCCATGTCTCTAAATCCGCCTTGGGTGCCCATGGGGCAGAAAGGCGGGATATAAATAAATAAATAAATAAATAAATAAATAAATGTTCTTTTCCTCCAGGAGCTTGTTGATTGCTTGACAGCAGAAAGGTTATGCCCTTCTTTTTAATATACATAGAAAAAGAAATACGTCACATACCTAAGAATCTATTCAGCCTGTGTTGTGATCAAAAGAAATTATGATTTTACCTCTTGAGAGATGAGTGCACAGAACATATAATGAAAAGATTACTGAGCACGTACATTATAAATGATAGCATACGTAATTATACGAACTGAAATACATGTATAACCTTATAATACATATAGAAACCTTATAATCTGAATACCACACATAATGATGCAATTGGCAATAAGACACTTTATTATATTTCAGTGGTCTTCGAAGTCCTACTCGGAGGACTGCAGAGATCAAGCAAATTCAAGCATTCTAAGCTATTTTTTATTGTAAGCTATTTTATTTACTGCTTAATGCCAGGAATTCCATATAAATACAGCAGTGCTCTTCAAATGGTGGGTCAAAACCCACCATAAAGCACGAAAGAGGGGCCATTTCCCCTTAAGGGGAGTGACCCCAGGAAGCATTGGCTGTGGGCGCTTCAGCATTGAGGGAAGTCTGCCCTACCCTGGGGGGTCATGAAGAGTTGGGAAGGCCCACGGCCACCTCCACAGGTCTCCCAGATGCTAAAAATAGCTTCATTGTAAGGTTGGTGCTTACTTCCTGTTTGGCCCAAAACAGGAAGTAAGCTCCACCTTTGCAACAGAGCTATTTTTAGCATCAGGGAAACCCATGGAAGTGGCAGTGGGCCTTCCCAACCCTTCTGGGCACCCCTGATTCCCCCCCCCAAGGACTCTTTTGTGCTCTATGATGGGTTGTGACCCACCATTTTAAAAGCACTGCTATATTTTTATAGAACTCCTGGCACCAATCATACAAGAAGTTAAATAATTATACAAATTGAGCAATAAAAATAGTTTAAAATGCCAATGAAGAAATTAGATTGAGGAATGAAATATGTTTATAAATATGAACATAAATATCTTGAGGATATTTATCTCTGCTATCCACAATCCAATTATAAACTAGAATAATTCAAGCAACCTTTAAATAGTGAAGATAACTGAATGAAAGCCACCTGAAATGCTTAAGCCTCACTACGGAAAGCTGGATGTACTCAGTGAGTTGTTTTGTCCCACCGTTCAGTGGGCTGCAGTGCCTGTTTCTTAGTTTGAAAAGCTGTTTGCTACTTGGCATGGGAGCTGTTGTTTGAGAAACTCATGCTCTAAGACTCTTTTAGCACATGAAGTTACAAAGTCCATATGCAGGCTTAAATGGCTTCAATCCCAAATCCACACAATCCCATGCATAGGGACTTTGTGCCCACCCTGTAGTTGTACAATTCCTAATATCCTGGCCAACGTATGTTTCAAACTCCTTAAGCCAATAAAGAATTAATTATAATTTGAATTTATTTTAAATGGAAGAAAAATCCTAATTTATGACAAAATGGTCCATGACTCAAAATCAAATTAAGAATGCAGAAGGGAGAAATTATGGCTGCACTCCTACGCACATTTACTTGAAAGTAAATGCCATTGAAATCAACCCAACTTACATGCTTTGTTGCCAAATTATATGTAGTTAAATTCTTACTTTTACTTGCAAGTAGAACTGTGGTTCAGTTTGAGGCCACTGTGGAGAAATACAGAGTATTAAACCCTTTATCTCTACAGTGTTTTCCCACCAAAAATAGCATCCCTGGAGTAGCTAATTAACTACTGAAGTGCCACGGTAGAAAAATGGCACTCTAGGCGTGTAAGGTTAGGTGAGGAAAGGTCATGGATGTATAGGGTAAATTGTTCTTAAACAATACGGCCCCAATCTGAGCAGTCCCATCTCACAAATAAAATTAACTACGAATACAACATGTAGTCTGAGTTACTTTCAAGCAAATAGGCTTAGGACTGGGATTTGGAGTGTGTGATGGGAAATCATGGAAGAACATCTGAATTCTTTATCAGCTTTATGTGAACTTTATTCAGAAAAGTACGGCGTGATGACCATAAACAAAAATAATAGCATCCCAGCTAATAAGGACCTTTAAGCCAGTCTATTAGACTTTTCTGAAAAGTCATTGTAACTGTTTAAACTGACTAAGTCCAGACACTAAAAAAAACTCCTAGAACTTTCAAGGTTGCTCAGAAAATAGAATTTTGCCAGGTGCCACTATTCCAGCCACAATATCATGGTGATGGATACAACCTGGTAAACTTCTCCTCCTATGGCGTAGACCTGCAACCCTAGCAAGTGTGTAAACAGCAAAAAGCCATAAACCACTCAGTGTTTTGTGAAACTGAAAGTAGCTGAAAATCCTGAAATTAGTGTTTTCAGACAGTTTGGGAAATTGTTACTATTAGAGATACTGATTTGCTACTAGGAAAGTGCTATCTAGAAATCTCATTTAGAGTGTAATCCTAAACTGGAGTTAGGCCAGCAACGTTTGGTCAGCACAAGGACCACCGTAAAGCGCGTTTGGACCACCCTCTGCGTCAGGGAGGATGGTACACGTCTGTGTGCTGGCCTCTCTGATTCCGAAAGTGGTCCACACATACTTTGTGCTGGCTAAACTTCACTGGCCTAACCGTGCCGGCCTAACTCCAGGTGAGGATTGAGCCCTTAGAGTGCAATCTAATGCTTACTGAGCTGGAGCAATTCCCTTATGCCAGCCCAGGAGTATTGCAAACGTGCTACAAGGCACGTCTGTGACAACTCAGGAAGAGGCTAAGCCAGTGGACAGACATGCTTTGCCTCAGCAAGACCAAATCCAGCGCCGCACAGACAAGGAATTGCCAGCTAAGGGCGCCCGGTGTGGGGAGCTGGGTAGGATGTGGGGTGGGCGCAGTAGTGGGATCTGCAAATGAAGAAGTGGAACACTGGGCGGGACTTAGGCGGGACTACCGTTTGATTGGCAGCCCGTCCGCTCCGTTCCGATGCCCCCCGTCCGCTGTGCGGGCTGCCCTGGCCTCAGAGGGGGCGCCTGCTCGCCCGGGGGGAAACAGGCGAGCAGGCGCCCCCTCCGAGGCCAGGGCAGCCTGCACAGTGGGCGGGGGGGGCGTCGGAACGGAGCGGACGGGCAGCCAATCGCGCGTAAGTCCCAGATAAGTCCCGCCCAGCGTTCCACTTCTTCATTTGCAGATCCCACTACTGGGTGGGTGAAATGAAGGCAGCTGGGGGCAAAACAGCTCAGCTCCAAACCCTGTCCCCATCCCAGTCAGCCATACTTGGGTCATTTGGATTTGTGTCAGCAATTTCACTGCTGCAAATACGAGTAGCCCTATTGTGGTGGCTGCCGTGCAGAACGGAGTAAGAGTAAATAATTCCCTTACTCCAAGTTGTACTGCAGCTGCCAGCTGGCCTGCCTGTTTCAGCACAGGTTAGGATCAAGCTGCTCACTGCACAGGGACGACAAACTTATACCTGACAGAAGAACCTGAGCTTTCCTGAAGAAATAATATTTCTTAGCATTTAATCAGAGTAGCTGAAAACTGTTTTAAATATTGAAAATTTTGAAAATTATGTAATCAAATTTTGTACAAAAGGCGAGGGCTTCTCTATTAGTAAACATACACAGCTGCATCCATTACATTTTTTCTATGAAACTTTTATTGGCTTAAAAGTACAATTTGCTAATAAAATAAAAACTAGATGTGTCAGTTGTATATAGGATTTGAAAAAGTACATGCACGCCCTTGTATCCATAGGGGATCTGTTCGATAGATCAACACCACCATCACCATCCCACGCATACAGAAACCAAGGATAGGGGAATCCCTAGTCTCTGCGGCACCCCAATGCGCCACCAGCACCCATTAAAGTGATTACAAGGCTTACTTTTGCGAAACTGTACTTGCTTTCTGGGTCGCTATAAGCCTGTATAAAGCAAATTCATTTTCACAAAGGTAAGCCTTGCAATCACTTTAATGGATGTGGGGGACGCAGGGTGCCCCTGCATTTTGGGTAACTGAAACCACAATCTGCCTGTATTCCCAGCATCATGTACCCTCTATTTTTGTTTCCCAAATACTGCTTGCACTTGGAATGTTCTAAACCAGGGGTCAAACATATGGCCTGCGAAAGCTCTTTATTCAGTCTATGTAATAACTGGGTTATCCCAGCACCACCATCAGCTGCTCTCAGTTGCTCAGCAGTGAAAGACACATGGGCAGAAGCAGATTCCATCATTGATAACCCAATTATCATGCAGGACCCTAGCTGCTTCTGCTGTGTCACTGCTGAAAGGGCAACCCAGTGATAAATTGGCTCTCAACACAGCCCTTTCAGCAGCTCCATTTCTGCCAAGGTGCTACAAGGGAGAGTCAGAAGGAGGCATCAGAAGGTGAGGAATGGTATATCTGCTCAGTGCCATCACATCTGGCCCTTGGCAGCCATAATGAATGGTAGTCAGCCTGCTGCATGAAACAAGTTTGACACCGCTGTTCTGGACAATAATTTTGGACTGCAATCTACACAAACCTTAAACCAGACTGCTGTAAAAGCATCCTCTGAGGTCTGCCAATTTGGAGATTATAGCAATACATACATCACTGCCTTTCAGATTAACAAAACCAAACTTATGCATAAAGTAATACTTTCAAGGAATAGTTTCCTTTAGCACTGATTCATTACAGTGCCCTTTATCCTGGCTGTGATTTGCAAGTGCAGCCATTGGGACCAGTGCATTTGACAAAGTGTAGGGTCAATCAGTGCCATTATCCTGCCTTACAGGAAATTATAATAATAATATAATAATAATACATTTATTTATATACCGCCTTTCTTAAGATCACTAGATTTCTCTAATGACTGTAACTCAAGGCGGTTTACATAGGCAGACTTTTATTCATAAACCCGAAGGTTTTTACAATTTACAGAAATGTTCTATCTTTCAAGAACAACACTCATACAGATCTTTCTTTCTGGATTTAGCCTTCTTTCTTAGCCACCCGTCTGTCTTCTGCTGGCTGATGAGGCTTCCCTGCTCCCACCAGAGATGCAGCTGACTTCAGCACACTCCTCCTCCCACGAGGCAGCTGGAACTCAGCTTAAAATCAGCTTTTAAATTATACCTCCTTTAGCACCATTTTGCACAGTGCTCAACTTTTGGGGGAATATCTGTCCTTGGACAGCATTTCTCAAACAGTGGTACAGGCAGTGGTACCTGAATTGGCGTACAATGGTCCCGGAGCTGACTTCCAGAACCCCTGCCACCAGGCAGTGGGACCAGCAAGGCAATAAGCAGCAGTAGAAGGGTCGGCTGGGCAGGCAGAGCTCCAGCATGCACATTTTACGCACTTGAAAAAGCCCTCCCTCTGAGCTACTTACCAATGTTTGCTGAGTTGCATTTGGTTCCTAATCCCAAAAGTAACTGGCAATGAAATCATTGCCAGTTACTTCTGGTGATACTTCCATTAGGTGAACCATGTCAAGTACAGCAGGAGACAAACACTGAGAAACACTACCCTAGGAGGTAAGTCAGTACGACGAGCGCGCGCACACACACAAATCCCTGCAAGGCATACTAGTTGAATTGTTCTAAAATATTAATGTTATCACATTAAAGAAAATCATTTAGACAAACCTTTTTCTGAGCACCTTCCTTCTTTTTCTTTTCTTCCTGCTTTTTCTTTTTCTTTTCTTCCATCAAATGTTCCTCTTCTTGTGTTTGTTCTTTCTCCCTGTTTAAAATGTGAGATTGGGAACTGTTTTAGAGAGGCCTATTCTACAGAACACTGAATCGTACACAAAGTTATATTTTAAAGTTATCTTCCACTTACAAAGTTATCTTGCACTTAGAGGGAGCACTAAAAACCCTGCAACTCTGTATTAAAGCAGTCAGCATTTAGGCAATCTTGATATTTTGATACTAATTAATAACCTTACTGAAAAACAATCAAAATTATACAAAAGGCAGTTTCTACATCAGTACACCTTCATTTGTTCCACACGCACAAAATAGTCCTATATTATTAACTGAACACTTGGGAAATGTTCTGACTGAAACTCAGGCACCCATCTTATGTGGGAGTAAATTCCATTGGAGTCAATGGGTCTTACTTCTGAGTAAACACACTCAAGTGTGAAATCGTGTACTTCTAAAAGCAAATGGTTAAAAAATTAAAATCTGAACCCTTCCCCTCAATTAGAATTCAATTCAAGTGATATTCAATTAGAATATCACTTTTTTATTTGCAAATATAGTATAAACAAAAACAAGAAGACCAGCATAACCTGAGAAGATACAGGAGTGTGTGTGATGGGGGGAGCAGACATGGCATGTAGCGGGCACGCGGGGGTACGCGAGTACCCGTTCCTAGGATTAGGGCTGGCCCCGCCCATTCGCCTGCCCACTCGTCGACTCTGTCGGCGCTCTGCTCCGCCCCCTGCAATGTTTGAATTGCCTGCACGTTTGAGTTGCCTGCATGTTCTCAGAGCCAGGCAGGTAGCAGAGCAAGGGAGACTGACGGCAGCAGCAGCGTGAGCCAGTAGGCTGCCTGGGGCTCCCTCCCGAGGAGGTGCGGCGGTTCCTGGGGGCAGTTCCTGGGTTCTGACTATGACCTCACTTCCGGTGGGCAGGCCCCGACACAAGTGCCAATCAAAAGTGAGTACCTGTTGCTAAATCATGTAGATGCCATTACTGGGTGGGGGGGGGGGAGGTAGTGCTTAAATATGAATTCATTAAGAAAAATCACAGCAAACAACTAGTTACCACAACTCCAACAAGGTGAGAAGTGCAAAACTGCATTTAAAAACACTAGCACCTCACTACTATCAGAAATAAGCAAGTGATACCCAAGGGGTGGGCAGGAAATGGAACTTATTTTACATTTTTAAAATGCGTTTTCATTTGATTCATATATTAATATATGCTTGTTTGTTTCAAAGAATAATTAGCATCATGTAAGGAAAAACCCAAGCTACAACCACTTCATATTTTCAGATATAATACAGAAAAGATATATACAGGTAGCCTAATCCACATTCTACAATAACCTGATTAAACTAAAATACAATCCATTTAAACTTGAATTTAATTTAAATGCAGGGATTTTGGTTTAACTGGTCTGTGGATCAGAATACATGTGTTAAGTATGCTAAAAACTCACAGATTTCTACAAGGTATTGTCATGCTGTTTTCAGTCAGCATAGTTACAGCAGATTTTCCAACTCATTTCCAGCTGGTAGCAGTAGCAAGCACTCTCTTGGGCACTGTGCTACAGTTTGTAGATCAGCAAATTTGGGGGTGGGGGAGGCAGGAAGTCTGTCACTCTTCTGTCATTTTCACCCAGTGTCAAATATCTAGGGTACTAAATCCTGACCTGTTGTGATAGCAGATGGAACTTTTGACCCTGCACCACAGCTGTATGCAAGCAAGATCAATGAACTGTGAATTATGTTGTTAGGCAGCCAGCAGCTATAAACTCAGCTAGAAATAAGCCTTTCTTAAAGTGGAAATTTGTTCAAGACTCAATTATCTGTCTATTTTTCAGTATAACCTCAGCATGAAGCCTTTAAAAAAGGAGCATTTGAACAGGGAGTACTAAGCAGCTGAAACTTCATACAAAAATCTGGATATATATTTGCTAACCATAGGCAAATTTAAAATAGAAAAAAATCTAGACACGACTGGGGTTGCTATGTGGTTCTTTTTTCTTAAGCTGGGTCATAGAGAAATATGCAGTGGGGTAGACACACTAGACATTTATAAGGAAACAAAGGGAAGAATCTCATATGGTAAAATGTAGTTTTCTTTACTACCTTTAACATTGCCATCAAGGGATTCAGAAACTACAACTCCCAGCATGCCTTGAGAATCTACCATTTTGTCTTTTATTTTGTGGGAATATATTAACTCCTGCTGTGCCAGGGAGATAGTACAGAGGAACAAAGGGTAGCACCGCGGTAGCTTGTAATGTGCAGTAACATTGAAATTGAAGGAAAATATCTTGTGTGTGAATACATTAAAATTGTGGGCTTGATAGATGAAAGACTTAGAGATTTCAACTCTGTACAAGACAGAAAAATCTTAGAAAAAATGGAATGAAAGATCTTTTGAGATTGTGCATTTGGGTTAAGTGGTGGTAAAAGGAGATTATAAAAAACTATTCCTGAAGCCTACTATAGCACAGTATGGGACTATTCAATAGAGGCACCATCACAAGAGCAGGAAGTCAGAGAAGGGATAAAACCTTTAAACTATGAAAAAAAAAAACTTACCTACAAATATAAGCTAGCCACAATTTTAAAAACATGCTACTTTCCCCAGGTTAATAATAGTTGTTTAATAATAGCTAGTCATAGCACTGTTACTTCATAGGCTTTCAAAAAAAGGCTGCCTAGATGTTAGTGCTGTGATTTCCTCCTTCCACTTAACAGACGTTTCACTGCCACTGTAATAAGTAATGAGTTTGCAGGGTTTTTTCCTCATTTGTTTCATATCACTTATCAAGTCCACATTTGCCCCATTCAAAGAATCCCAGCTACAGATTTGCAGATGCAGATGTAACAGTAACACTCAACATTTGTTATAGAACTTTCTGGCAGTCCAATCCTGAGCTGACCGCCCGCCCGTGTAGCAAAACCAAGCCAACACTGGTGCAGCGGGGCCACTGGGGCCATTCTGTAGCCAACATTTAATTTGAGCAGGCTAAATTGCTGGTGTAGAACCAAGTAGTCCTATGTGGGACAAGGGTAGGGGTCCCACATAACACAAAGCACAAAGCACCACCTTTTTGTGTTAAAATATCTGAATAAAACACAAAACACCACATTTTGGAGTTTAGGGTATTTTCAAAAAATGAGTTTCCTTTTCCAATTAGAAATAATACTGTGGCTGCATCTGCTGACACTGTATCACCATCCTATATCACCTACCTAGCATTTAAAATTAATAAAAATGAGAACCTGGAATGAGAACCTAGAATAAAAACACATAACACCGCTTTCTGCCTTTCAAATAAAGACATCAAAATAAACACAATTTTCAAACACCCCTATCCATGGGTTAGGATGTGGTGGGGGCCTCTTCCATCATCCCTCTTTCCCCAGAGTGAACTGCCCCCCAAAAAAACAGCCCCTCTCCGCCTCCAGATCACCCTCTCCCTACAGGTTGGAGCATCACTTGTCTGCCCCGGCAGCCATCAGGTGGAATGCAGTGCCTGTGGTATGGCATAGGCCTTCCTAGCACTGCTTGTTCCTAGGGTGTTGAAAAGCTGGTGTTGAGAAGCACCGGCACTCAGTGGCAGACCTGAGGGGGGGGCAACCTAGGTGCTGGGCTGGTATGGAGGGGGCATCAACACTGGCTGCCCCCGTCTCCTCCCCCCGCCACCCGCGTAGGAGTGCAAAGTTGCTCCAGAAAGCGGCTTCCTCAGCTACTTCTAGCCGCAGAAGCCGCTTCCCAGAGTGATCCAGTGCATACGAAGGGCCGCCCCCACCCTCCGAGAAGCGGCAGGTGGCACTTCATAGCCGCAGAGCTCCAGGAAGCGGCTTCCACCATGGATTTGCACCACTTGCGAGAGGCCACTGGGAGGGCGGGGACGGCACCTGCAGGTGGGAGCACACCCCTGGTGGTGTGCTCCTGGCAACAAGCCCCCAAGATCGCCCCTGCCGACGATTTTACAATACTCAGGACCAGTGCTGCAGCTGCAGCACTGGCACTTGGCAGCCTTAGGATTGGGCTGCCCATGTCTTCTGTAAGAACAGTAGTTTTTTAGGAAGTCTGCCATGTATTCAACTGTACAGGTAGATTACCCCTTATTTGGACATCCAAAATCCAGACTATTCTGAATATTCAGAATATATTCAGGCACTTTTGTCCTTTAAAAAAAAAAAAAAAAACCTTCTGGAGTGTGAATACTAGAAGATTTTGTGCTCCTTCCCACATTTAGTGCAGGTATAGGCTTTAAGTTCTATGCTCTGTAGTGAGTACATGCTAAAAAATGTCAAAAAGGCCAGCAGACATCCAGAAGGTAACAGATCTATAGGAATATTTACAGGAGGTATATTTTTAGGATATTTATAGGATCTATAGGAGGTAACAGATCTATAGGAATATTTTTGATTTTATTCTAATCTAGCCCATCCCCTAATGATAAGCATTTCAGCTTCAAAAGGCATCTGGATCAGTAATAAGCAACACTGCATATATTAAAAATGTTTGCACATTTGTAGTTTGACACTTCGTTTCATCATCTTTACTGAGTCTTTTTTCTGGTCATCTATGAATCAGCTTTACAGTGGCCACTTCCCACTTGAGTGGGAACTTCAGTGGCCATAAAGGAGGTAGATAGTTAATAACACACATACCATCTTGCTGGAATAATATGGACCCCAGAAGGGCACAAAGCTCAGAGTCCTCTCTACTAGTGTTTACATCCTGCCCACTGAACATGGAATCTTGTATACTCTGAGATACACTGTGTGTTATAAAACAGCCAGAAATTCTGGTGGCAACCCACAATATCGCAAAGAGGGATGATTTGAAGAAAGGTGTTATGATACACAACAAAGGCTACATGGAAATATGAGTCCTTGAGATAATTCAAAGACAAAACTAAAATTATTTTTGCCCAAGTTGGCAAATATTTATTCCACAACTGTACATGGCTTTGGAAATGAATATTCTGCCCAATCCCACCACTCCCACCTCTGAATTTATGGTACCATTTGGTAGAATTCTGGCCCAAACTTGTTTTTACTGCTAGAGTTCAGGCCCAGAACACAAAGCAATAGCTGGTCTCTGAACATTAGTACAGTAAGCACCTCTTTTGTTACTCAAAAGTAAACATGAGCCGCACTGCATACCCCTCCCATTTAATAGAAAAGCAGTTTCCAAGCTAAGGTAGCTACAGCTTTTTTAGCAAATCAGAGTTCACTTCACACCTTTTCCTACAACTTGGCCTCCAGGCAAGGAAAAACCAAGAAGAAGGCAGAGCTCCTGCCAAAGACAATCTGCTGATTTGGACTTGGAAGCACTAGTGGAACTACTGGTGACAAATTTGAAGTGATTCCTCATCCAATACACACCCTGTCTTACAGGCAGCTAATTCTCATCCACATTTCCTCAAATTTTCTTATGAGACCATCAAAAAAACCTAAAGCCTGTCCTGCAAGAGCAATTATATTAGAAAGGAAATGCAATTTGAATGGAATGTCTTGTTAATAATTTTGTCCCTTGATGACAGCTACTCTCCAAGGGCTTACAATGTCTTTCATTCTATTTCTCACTATTTACCTCTTTAAAGGAACTAACAGATCTATAATTTGTTAGGAGAGAGATGGTCAATTGGAGATGCATGGGCTAAAGCAATGATGTCCCCCAGCTTTTTAACCATGCTGGAGAAGGCTTTTGCTCACCGTTTCACTCAAAGAATAGACATTCGCCTTTGTAAGTTATAGAGAATACGCAATTAAGAGCATTACTTGTGGTTTAGTATGTACATGTGCTAACTAGGTCCACCTTGTGAAATAATCAGGAAAAGTTCAGGTCTGTATGCTTCACGTTTAATAGGTGAAAAATGAAGGTGTTCAGCATGGTGCAGTTTTTTCTGTGCTGCATTCTACTCCTTCTGTAATGCGGTCTATAATGACTTAGGGTTGCTCTCTTAAAACAGAATCCATGACCCTTAAATACATAAAGATTATTATTTTTTGCAAATGACAAACCATAGGGGAAATATCTGCCCTCTGAAGTCAAGTGTTATAAATTAAGCACAAGAGGTTAAGTACTATAGTATATGATGGCATTGCTATTGGGTTTCAGTGTGTGTTTTTGGACTGGAAAATCAAAGGTGTTGAGATTCGGAGACAGATCTAAAGAGACATCACCCTAAATAACCAGTACAATCATTCACTGAGCCTGCTAGGGTGGTCTCTTACTTCAAGATCAGAAAAAGCTCTAGAATTCTGGGACACACTGGACTTCAAAGGCATTCAACAGCATAGCACAAAACAGATAAATCCTAATCCTGTTCTTGAGTTTGGAGATGAGCAGTAGGATTGCCATTGTGGTTTAGTTGCCATTCTGAGCATCTCCAAAGTATAGTGCCCAAAGGTCCAGTCCTCCTTCTATGCAGAGGGGAACAAGTCCTGCCCGCTCCCTGTATTTTGAAGATGCGCCAATCACCTCCAAACTTCAATGTGATGTCAGGGACAATACTCCACCCCACTCCTGCTGGAGTCAGGGTCCGAGCAACCACTGATTTTGGCTGGCTATCAAAGCCTACCCAAATTTGTGGATGTGATTGTGAGTAAACAATTTTGTATGACTACCTGCCTACCAACATAAGGCTTTACTTTTCATGTCATGGACCACCACTAAATTATTCAGAGAAAATGTTTAGAAAGAAAACAGGAAAAAACTGGTAATTCTATGTCCCTGAGTTAACTCTGACTCCAGATACAAAATGCTTCTCTTGGATTAGGACAAAAAAAATCGTTAGAAAAGATGAATTTATTCAAAGTATCATTTCTAAATACTTGGCACTACACGACATGCTCTGTGTGGGGCTGCCTTTGAAACATCTTGGAAAGCACCACTGCAGAACACAGCAACCAGAGTCTTTACTGTGCTTGTTTTCAGAGCATGTAATATTTATTTTTGTTGGCTTCCAGTTTCTCTCTGAACAGAATTCAAAGTGATTGTTTGAATATATGATGCAATCTTATACTGACAGATCACTGATTTATGTAATATCACCTAGTTTGACTAGAGCTGACTTGTGGATCTCAGGTTCTTACTTTGCAGGCCCTAAACACTTAGGAACAGGATACCTGAAGAACATTTCTCCTGCCAGAGGAATGTACTTGCACTCTGAGCTCCAGGGACTTCCTCCATATCCTTCTGTTATCTAAAATATGTTGGATGGATACATGAGAGGGTGACTTTTTGGCAGTAGCACCCAGATTATGGAATTCATTGCTCTAACTAGCTTCCATGTGCCTTGTTCTTACAACTCAAAATAAGGTGCTACTATTTAAGCAAGTATTTGACGTGGTTTATGGGTTGTCAATATGTGGTTTGCCACAACATTTTTTATGTATATCTATTTTTATTATCACCCTCTAGAACACCAGTTATGATTGGATATAGTAATTGGACTATCCCAGCATCAATATCAGCTGCTCTCAGGTGCTGAGCTGCAAAATGACGCTTTGGCAAAAGCAGCGCTCCTCAAAGGGTGCTGGGAGACTCTAAATGTAATGTAGGCCACCTTTTAGCAATGTCGCTTCTGCTGTCACTGCTGAAAGGGTGGCTTGTATGATAATTGGGTTCTCCCAGCACAACCTTTTCAACAGTGCTGCTTCCACCAAGAACTGGGATGGAAAGTTGGGAGGATGCCTCAGAAGGTAAGGAAGGGTACAGAGGAAGAGACAGGCCAAGAGAGGTGGGAGAGGGAGGTCCTGGGAGAGCCCAATTATCACACAGACTACACTTTCAGTAGTGCCACTTCTGCCAAGGCATCACTTTGTAGCTCAGCAGCTAAGAGGTGCTCTGCAAAGTGGTGCCTTGGCAGAAGCAGTGGTGCAGAAAGAGCAGCTGGCATGATAATTACGCTCCACCCATATCTTGAAAATAGGATCAAGATTTGCATATTTTCTCTTCTGTCATTTGCAGCTGACAAGTTCCTATGTAAGAAAGAAATGCTCATCTCTGGTCAACACCTGCATAATGACATCACTTCCGGTTCTCAGCAGCCACCATGAATGCTATTCGGCCTGCTATATGAATGAGGTTTGACACCCCAATCTAGAATGCACTCACTTCAGCACTGTTCTCGTATGCAGCAGCTTTTATTTCCCCCTGCGAGTAAATTATGGCCCACTCACTTTCACAGAAGAAAGTAAAGTCTCACCATCAGAGGCATCACTGAAATGGAAGGTAAGGCAGTCTACAGAGAGGCCATTTGCTGGAGTGAAAAGCAGTTTTTGCCACCTCTAAGCAGTATTCTAGGAGGTCCATTTCACACTAATCTGTACATGGGAGCTCTATGATAATGAAGTTAATCCCTACCTTCATAGCCACTGTGGGTTCTATTTCTTAGCCACACTATAATACAGCTACATAAAAAGGAATTTATTTGAATGGATAAAGGCATCCCAAACATTTATGAGCAGGTCAGACTGTGCAGCAACACACAATTTTAGATGCTAAAAACAACTTAGCCATTCCCAACTTTGGTCATGGTCCTGTTCCCTGGGACCATGCTCAACCTGCATGCACGCACAAGTCTAACAGAAGGTCTGAATTATTAAATTCTTCATTATAAATCTTATTATAAATCATTTAATAAATCTATTAAATTCTCCCTATTTAATCCTTCAGCTTCTTGGGCAACTGTCATCTTCCGTCACTGGCTGAAATTTATTTTCTTTGTTGTACTACTTTGTTATTCAAGACCACAACCTTTCTTCCTTCTTGTTTTTATCAGTGTTGCTAAGAATCTCATCATTAAGAAATGAAGTAAGACAGTGTTCCCAAACTTCCCACTTTTAAAGCACTACTCAATCAGGACCAACCTAAGTTTAAAGGTAAAGGTTTCCCCACACCGGTTGTAACCGGTGTAATATAAGGGGTGTCTAGTTGTAACCGACTGTAATATAAGGGGTGGTGCTCATCTCCGTTTCAAAGCCTGCAGAGCCGGCGTTTTGTCCAAGGACAAGCTTCCGTGGTCATGTGGCCGGCATGACTCTACGCCGTAGCGCACGGAACGCCGTTCCCTTCCCACCGAAGTTGTCCCTATTTATCTACTTGCATTTAGGTGCTTTTGAACTGCTAGGTTGGCAGGAGCTGGGACAAGCGACGGGATCTCACTCCATCGCGCAGTCTTGAACTCCCAACTTTCTGGTTGGAAAGTCCAGCAACAGCGAATTAACCCACTGCGCCACCACGTCCCTTTTAATCTAAGTTTACCAGACCCTTAAAAAAGTTTACCAGACCCTTTACCCCTGCTAACTGGGCAAGAGGCACTTTTCACATGGTGTCCCTCTTATATTTAGCAGGGGGAGAGTTGTTCCTCTTCACCCCCGTGCAGTGTCTTTCAAGTGGCTGTTGCTGGTGGTGTTTTACATATTTTTAGATGGTGAGCCCTTTGGGACAGGGAGCCATTTAACTTTATTATTACTATTTGCCTGTAAACAGCTTTGTGAACTTTGTGTTGAAAAGCAGTATATAAATACTATTTGAATGAATTTGAATGAAAAAAAGATCTAGAAATAAATATTGTATTTATTTGTTTATACATAATAACCAGAAAAAATACCCACAAACATTTATCTCCCTATATTTGTACAGGATGGCAAACTGCAGAGCTGAGCTTCTTGCAGGGTAATTAGCAGCTACAGTATCTGATTTTTGAATAGCTTCAGGGCTTGAGGCAATTAGTTATCTGACGTTTCCATCACCCTTTGGCGACCCACCAAAAATCAGGTCGCAACCCACCAGTGGGTCCCGACCCACAGTCTGGGAACCACTGAATTAAGATACTAGTACAGTTTTCTTTAAACGTATTACTATGGACCCAGTACATACAGTACTACGTTTCCTTTGCATACGCTTGAAATACCATACTTGCTGGATAGGAGTTGCAAAAACAGGCCCAGAATTTTGGAGGAAAAGAAGGAGCATGTTCTCCAACACACTCCTAGCCAGGTGGAAAATGAAGCCACCTCTCCTTTTCTTCAGAAAACTTGAGGAGAAAAAGGATGCAGGCCTCACTAGGACTTTTTTATTGCTTGTGTGGTACACAAATTGTTGTGTGGTACATGCAAGCTGTCTGTCTCAATATCAGCTCTGATTGTAATCTCAAAATACAATATATATTACCTTCCTCTTGCTTGTGCAAGCAGCACAGCCACAGAAGGCTGCTTTGAGGATGCATTTTTAGTGCTTAGTATGTTCCTTCTCCATTTCAGCAGATGTTACAAGACAATCCTTGTTTTCTAATCCCGGTAGCCTCTGAAACCTTTCACTGCACATGTACACACCAGAGAAAAGTACACAAAAACAAACCAAGTGTAACTCTGAAGTGCCTTAATGGAGCAGCAAGATTTCTGGTGGAAGGGATCATGTGAATTCTTCTGTGGTGTTGTACCAGAATCTTGCTCTGTGTAGCAACCTTTCCCACCACAGAAATCGGGGGGGGGGGGGAAGCAATAGCCTTTGCACTGTCTCCATGTCCCCAAGGCTGATTAAAGTGGGGAGCCTCAAACAACAGAGCTGCTTAGAAAGGGCTGGACTACCACAGAAACTTTCAGCAGGCCTCTTTTGTGGAGAAAATGTTTTTGTTCACTGGCCTTGCCTCAGGATAGGTCCAAAAAATAGGTCTCTTGTCTATGGCAAGAGAGGCAGTATTTTAATGCTGAAAATCTTGACATCTTGACAGAAGCAGCACTGCTGAAAGCGTGGGGCAAGCTGCCCTTTCAGCAGTGACCTCTCGTAGCACACATGGGTTCTCCCAGCACTGTCTTTTCATCAGCACTGCTTCTGCCAAGGCACTGGGAGGGAGAGATGGAAGGAGGCCTCAGAAGGCAAGGAATGGTATGGGGGAAGGGGCAGGCCAAGAGGGCTGAGAGAAGGAGAAAGGAGCTGCTGCTGAGGTGCTGGGAGAACCCAATTATTACGTGACTCTTTCAGCAACATGGCTTCTGCTAAGGCAGTGTTTTCAACCCTGTGGTCATAACCCCAATGGAGTCACGAAGCCTCAGTTGTGGGGTCGCAGCAACTTAAGGGAATGAAAAAGGTTGAAGAACCCTGGACTAGAGCATCATCATGCAAAGGGGAGGCATCTGGTGTACCCCTTCAGGTACCAACAGATTGTGTCCCAATGCTACTCAGGTTCTTAGCAATTGTGCTGAAATAGCTTTCACTAGTGTCAGGCTTCATAGTAACATTTCTGATCTCTCCAGTAAGAATATTTTGCTACAGTGAACTGTGATACAGGTGTATAACAGGTGTGTAACAGGGGTTTATTTATTGGGGTCATAGCACAAAAAAAGACTGAAGACCACTGTGCTAAGGCATCATTTGGCAGAGCCCCTCTTAGCTGCTAAGCTGCAAAATGATGCCTTAGCAGTAGCAGCGTTGAGCAATAATTGAGCTCTTCATATCTTGAAAATATATCCAAGATTGGCATATTTTCTCTTCTGTCATTTGCAACTATGAGTTACTAGGTGAAAACAAAGTGCTTACTTTTAGTCATCGCCTGTTTAATGATGTCACTTCTTGCTTAATGACATCACTTCCACCCTCAGTGGGCACCATGAACACTATTCGGCCTGTTGTACGAAAGAAGTCTGGCACCACTGTGCTCACACTTGGCTAGTGAGCCTAAAACCTTGGCTTGAAAATCAAGAGGATATTTATGGATCCTTACATATTATAGACAACAATTGGAAGAGAAACTTCATTTAACATGACAATATAAAAACTAATGTGAACTTAGTACCCAAGGCACATACGACTTCTGGAGGTTCGTCCAGCAGTAAGAGCATATGTATGTCAGAACAGGCAGCTCTTCCTAGCCAGTGCTATTGCGCCTGTGCAAAAGAACCACAATGGACAGACTGTACCTGTAAAAACCACCAACATGGCCATCCATAACTCGGACGTCCAGAACTTGGAGACCCCAGTGTAACATTAATATTGTAGAAACTGACTATAGCACTTCAAATGTCAATCCACTATAAGTAGTAGTTTTACAGATTCATCTGTTCATAAATCAGCACTTAAATCAACTTCAACGCCTGTTTGAATAGAGCACATTTTAATTAGAATTTCTTAAAACTAATCAGAAAATTACAAACTTTTTCCAAAAATATTTTTAATACTGCCCAATTAACATGTCAATTACATGTATAAGAGCCATGATGAAACCCTGCTTTTTAAATTACATTTCCAAGTTTAAAGTAGCTTGAATTAAGTCAGAAAAGGATACAATAATTTAATAGGACTTTCATAACTGATTTACATAATGACAATTCCCATTAAAAGCATTTTAGTTATGCTTAAAAAATAGAACCAATTCTTCAAGTAGTCTACCAAAAAGTAGCTTCTGCTGACATATCTACACACAACCAGCTAGCTTCATAAAACAGTTAAGGAACTTGAGTTTACAAAGTTATTTTTAGGATTGCAATTACAAAAAGCACTGACAACACCTAGTTCATGTTATACATTCCTTATTAATTTTGAAGCACTGACTTAAAGGTAAGATGGACTACTGAGAGCGCAATCCTAACCTGGCGTAAGGCTGGCACAGTTAGGCCAGCAAAGTTTGTCCGGCACAAGGGCCACCGTAAAGCGTGTTTGGACCACTCTCCGAGTCAGGGAGGATGGCGCACAACTGTGTGCTGGCCTCTCTGACTCCGAGAGTGGTCCAAACATACTTTATGGTGGCCCTTGTGCCGGACAAACTTTGCTGGCCTAACTGTGCCAACCACAGATCCCACCCTCTCCTGGCCCTGATCCGCCCTCCATTCCCCCTCCCCAAGCCCTGAAATGCCACTGCCCACCTTCAATCCACCCTCCCGCCACCCAGTGTGATGCTTACCTCCGCTGATGGTGGTCCATCTAGATGCAGTGTTGGTGGAGTGGTGCAGGCCTCCCTTCCAGCACTGCTTATTCTCGGGATGCCGCCAATGTACTTAACAGCATGTTTACAAAACCCCCAGTCAGCGCAGGGACTGGCTTAAGGCCAGGATGGGATTGTGCTCATTGTGCAGTAACAGATGAACTTTTAAGCAGTGATAGTGAAAGCTATACTCTTCAATAAAACCTCTTAATTTTGGGAACCCCTCACTTTCCCAAGTCCCTTCACACACCACCGAAGGATGCAGGCCCCACAGGTTAAGAAGCCTGGCTTGTAAACAGTCTAGAAAAATGCATTACAGCGGGCCCACATTAACTGCAGGTTTGGTATCTGCGGATCAAAGCACCCATTTAAAGATCTCCCAGACATGACCATGCTGAGTTCTGGTCACATCTAGAAGGCTTTCTGGTGCCTGGAGAGGCCGCACGTGGTCTCTGTGGGAATGAACCCCAGACCCCTTTTCAGGGAATGTAGGCCGCATGCGATCACTCACAGCCTCTGCAGGCCTCAGAACAACCTCTGGACATAATAAGGAGGGGCAGTCTAAAACTCTATGTGAGTGAGTGAGTGAGTGAGTTCCTAAAAATGGGAAGGGAGGCTGAAAGCAGTGTTGTGTTTTTACTACAAATTAAAATTTTAATCATTTTAAATACATTTTTATCAAGTGTAATTATTGTTATATATGTGGTAAAGGTAAAGGTTTCCCCACGACCGAATGGTCTAGTCGTGACCGACTGTAGGGGGCGGTGCTCATCTCCGTTTCAAAGCCTGTAGAGTCTGCATTTTTGTCCGATCATGTGGCCAGCATGACTCTACGCCGTAGCGCACGGAACGCCGTTACCTTCCCACTGAAGTGGTCCCTATTTATCTACTTGCATTTTTAAGGTGCTTTCGAACTGCTAGGTTGGCAGGAGCTGGGACACTCCGTCACGCAGTCTCGAACTCCCAACCTTGCGGTTGAAAGCCCAGCAACAGCGGATTAACTCGCTGCGCCACCACGTCCCTCTCATATATGTGGTATATATGTATTTTATGTCTGTGGCTGTAAGCAGACATAGCCACAAGCATAAAGCAGGCTTTTTTTTTTTTTTTTACTATGGTAGGGTGGATGGGAGTGTTTGTTTCTGGAGTGTTTCTTGAGCTCCATGCTGCGCCTTCTGGAACATTTGTTGAGCTCCATGCTCACTGGATTCGGACCATTCTGGTGGCTCTGGGTTCCCCTTTG
Organism: Lerista edwardsae; assembly: GCA_029204185.1. Taxonomy (NCBI): domain Eukaryota; kingdom Metazoa; phylum Chordata; class Lepidosauria; order Squamata; family Scincidae; genus Lerista; species Lerista edwardsae. Next base: position 7,108,774 of record JAJKFI010000048.1, read on the forward strand.
CCTGGCCTCTGATTGGAGCCAAGGCAAGCTTGCTTACTCACAAATAAGCTTGCTTGCTTGCTTACTGACTGATCATACAGCTCAGTTTGGCTTTCCATAGAGCTCAATACATTTATCAGCTTAGAGGAGGGGGGGCTTATTTCTCAAAGCCTGTGCTCATTGGATCAGGACCATTATGGTGGTGTTGCATTCCTCTCGGTCTGCCTTTGAAATTGACTGAGGGCGCAATCCTAACCTGGAGTTAGGCTGGCACAGTTAGGCCAGCACAAGGGACACAGTAAAGAATGTTTGGACCACTTTCAGACTCAGAGAGGCCAGCACACAGACGTGCACCATCCTCCCTAACTCCGAGAGTGGTCCAAACGTGCTTTACGGTGGCCCTTCTGCTGGCTAGGATTGCACCCTGAGGCATGTTTGCCTACTCATGAGTAAATGCACAGTGTGCTCAGTTTAACTTTCCATAGGACTCCATGCATTTTCCTTGGCAGCTTCTGAGCATGCTCAGAACTCTGCAGTCAGTTAGGGGCTTAGAAACACAGTCAGAAGCACACAGTTCCTCCGCAGCCACTTTAATAGTTAACTTCTTTGCCAAGCAAGGCAAAAGCCAGACTTAATGAAAGGTGCAGAGGTTTTGTCTATGCACATATCTACTCACAGCCGCAAAAGGAGAATCCCTTCAAAATGTAGAAAGACACAACTGTGGTGTTAAAAGCAATAAGGAACTGAACAAAAGCAGGCTTTCATGGGAAACACTCTTGATTTCAGTGTAGTCCTCCAAAAAGATGGAAATACTAAAACAGCTTGTTTCTTCTCATCTCATTCCTTTGAAATGGCTGCACCATTACCCTGAAACTTTCCAAAACAAGTTTGGCCTGAGCCAAAAAGCTGGCCTAAAATGCTTCAGAACCCGATTAGTTTCAGTTTGGAAAATTAAATTGGAACTAGGGATTCATTGAGAAAGCAAGTTGGTGAACAATCGCTTTATTTAGGCAACAATGAACACTTCAATAAATCTTACAGCATTTAAAATAATTAGACCTTTCCTTTAAAGTTGCATGATTATTACATGTATGAACACTAACGCCTCTTCAAAAAGCAGGGCTGAGCATATGCCACAATTTTGGAGGAATTGTCCAGAAAAAGTCCAGATGCACTGGTGGGTGCTGAATAAGCATCCTGAACATCTTGGCTTTTATTTAAAAAGAAACCATTTTCACCATTATTTCTGGGAAGATATGCTTGAAAAGATGAAGGCTGAATTTTCAGAAACGCAAGAGCTAGCCAAACAACATTTTCCATTGTTGGGTGAAAGGCTTCAGAGCACTTGTCCCTCTAATGATTAGTCAAACCTAAATAAATTCTATAAAACAAATGTTTACAAAATTATGCAAAATTTGAGGTTATGCGAACTTGCTCAATAGCTGTAAGTTATAAGGCCATAGAACTTCTCGGCAACAAAGGATACCAAGCAGGGATACCCTTTGTCAGTTCAATCAATCAACAGGCACTTATATACCGCTTTTCAACATGAAGTTCACAAAGCGGTTTACAGGCAAATAGTAATAATAATAAAGTTAAATGGCTCCCTGTCCCAAAGGGTTCACAATCTAAAAAAAGGCAGACTACCCGCAACAGCCACTAGAAAGACTGCACAGGGGTGAAGAGGGACAATTACTCTTCCCCTGCTAAATATAAGAACCCCACTTGAAAAAGTGCCTCTTGCCCAGTTAGCAGTTCTCTCATTTATTATCTGTGGCGATAACTTATATATTTGAGAAATTTATATCCCGCCTTTCCCTGAAGCAAATGCCCAAGGCAGCTTACACGGGCAGGCTATTCTAAGCCACCATTTTTCAATGGGGTTTTTACAAATATATTCTATGAACCAGAGTCCTCAGTCACCAGGTGTTGCCTTCACAGTGTGGTTACGCTAACAGGTCCAATTAATTCAATCAGAACAGTCAAACTGGAATGAATATGGTATAGTCAAGAAGCAGGTTTGGGGGTTCAGAGATATTGACAATCACTGTTTTCTTTCTTGAAAGAAAAAACTGAAGGAAGGGCAAAGCTATAATTAGTTAAATAAACCAGTACACTATTTGGGGGTATGGCTGATAAAATGAGTTATTCAATAATTATTATGGGTGGTGGTGGGTATAAAGTAACTTTATAATAAGTTAAATTCTCTATATAACAGTGTTTCTCAACCAGTGATACAGGTACCACCAGTGGTACACACAGGACCTCTGGACACTTGCTGCCGGGAAGCAACATGACAAGGCAAACAGCAGTTGGAGGCTTGGCACAGCAAGCAGAGCTCCAAAGCATATTTTCCACACTCAGAGAAGCCCTCCCATCCACCCTGAGCCTCTTACTGGTGTTTGTCATGTTGCATCTGGCCTCCCAACCTGGAAGTAACTGGCAATGCTGTCATCAGTTACTTGCAAGCATTTTGTTGTTTCGTGCGCTCCCTGAGGCACCTGGTAGGCCACTGTGAGATACAGGTAGCTGAACTAAATGGGCCCTTTGGCTGATCCAGCAGGGCTCTTCTTATGTTCTTACTTCTGGTGGTTCTTCCAATAGGTGGACCATGGCAAGTGGTATGGTCGCTAGAAGACAGACACTTCTATAGAAAGTTACTTTCTCTAAAGTCTAGCCACTCATAAAATGGGGATTTTCATGAAGTATAACTTTTTGTTTCAAATCTTACCTAATTGAGGGCATATGGTTAAGGAAGAGCAACAGCTGTTTTCAAAGTTTCTTTGGGTGGGACAAAAAAATCATGAGTTAAGGGGAAAGGTACAAGATAAGAAAATGGGAGGGATTTACAGACTCTTACTTTACATTAGCATGCAAGCCATCTTCAGTGGATATATGTGTATTGGTGGCATTCTGTGTGAGCAACTATACGACATACTTGAAAATACTGACCACATTGTGTCCAACTCCAGATAAAACATAAAAATATAAATCCAGAAGTTAGAAGTTTCAGAATTAAGCTAGTACTTATCTGTAGTAGACATGCAAATCTGCAAAAACACAAGATGCAGATAGTAGAAGATAAGGGAAACAAAATGTACCATATCAGAATTTGGCTACTTCCCAACAAACGACAATTTTCAATATGATCGTAGCAGCACAATTGTGTTATGTTTTAACTATTAGAAAATATCAACTATTCTATCTATGAACCCATGGGGAAACTATACAAATTTTGCTATGATGGCAAAATTAAACTCTATAGGACTGAAAAAAGAAAACAGACTTTTCATAGAACAAGTTAAAATATAAACAAGCCCCATTCCTATGCATCAGCGGTTTCCAAACTTACTAGGATCACAGCATCCTTCTTTCATGGTGGCCTCTTCTGCCTGGCTCTCCCACACTCACTATCTTGGATCATGCAAGATCTCAAGATGGAGTGCCTTGGAGAGCCGGAAACATCCTATTGCACCTCTATGAGTTCACTGTGGTGCCCTCAGGTGCACAGCGTACAGTTCGGGAACCACTGCTATATGTTAATTTAATCTGATGAAGTGAATTTAAATCTATTCATATATAGAGAACATATGTTCTTGTAACAAGTTTGGACTGCATGACCATAGAATTCAGTATAAGCTACAGCTCTTGCACATTCTTTATTTCCATCGATTCTCCCATATGGTGGCTATTATACAAGGAAAACCTGTTACCTAGGCCTATCCAAGTATAGAATCACCTCAAGTGAAAAGAAATCTGAAAAAGATATTTGGATTAAAGGGAAACTCTAAGGACACCACCCACTAAAATGAATTAGGACTCAAACTCAAGTGCAAGTAGTCTATAGAACCTACAGATCTTTTAGAGTACCAAAAGGGGAGGGAGATCCAATTAAGTGCCGTGAGTTTTGAGAAATTCAATGAAATGCTAATCTCAATTCCCACTCTCCAATCTTAGAAATTTTCTTTACACAGTCAAAATGTTAATTCCAAGCAAGGAACACTTTCCTAAGACTACAGGAACCATCGCCACAGCAATAAAAAACTCAGCTTATTGTTCATTACAGGTTTTTGCGAAGTTACATTCTACTTGACAAAACTAAAGCAAGAGATAGCAAGCTCTCAAAATCTAACATGTAATATACCTACAACAGTATTTTGTGTCAGTTACTCAAAGCAGGGAGGGGCACCTTGCCACAACGGGTACGTTCACCTGAAATAGCAAACCATGGTTTGCACAACAGGAATTAGCCCTGTGCTCACATGCTCCCTTTATGTACAATCCTATGCATACCTACTCAGAAGTAAGCCCCATTGAGTTAAAGAATTAAGGGCATATAGCAGTCGTTCTCAAACTGAGTGTCCAGAACCCATCAGTGGGTCATGACTATTTTTGGTGGTTTGCAAAACTCTCAGGGTGATTAGACCAGAGATGCAAAGTAAGACCCAGGGGCCAGATGCGGCTCGCAGAAGTCCTTTATCCAGACCTCAAAGTTTCCCAGCACCACCATCAGCTGCTCTCAATTGCTGAGCTATGCTGAGATGTTACCGCTGAAAGGGCAGTCTGCATGATAATTGGGCTCTCCTATATCTAGAAAATATGGTCTAGATTTGCATATTTTCTCTTCTATTTGCCGCTAATGAGTTTTTAAGAGAAAAACGTATTGATTTCTGATCATGACCTGCTTAAAAACATCACTTCAAGCCAGCAGAAATAATAAATGCTATTTGGCCCACTGTATGAAATGAGTTTGACACTCCTGGATTAGACTATGTGCATCAAGGGTTAAACAAGCTGCTACTTGGAGGGGGGGGTGCTCTGCTACCCCCCATTATAGCCATAGCACTTGGCATTTATAAATCAAGCAGCAGCCTGTAGGGCTTCTAAAATGTTTGAGAACCACTGGCATACACGATAGCAGCTGTAGTTAGTTACTATAGCTTGCTATTACTTCTGAACTAGCAAACTCTGCAAATGAGGTTTGGAAGTCAGATCTGAGCTAGGGCCTGACATACTTTGCTGAGCACAGGCAGTTTCCCAGTTCCAAACAGGCTAGCAACAGACCAGGAAGGGAATCCCAGAGAACAAGGGGTAGAAGGAGCACACGGCCACATTCCCATTGCACTAAATCATAGTTTGGTGTTATAAGTGAACTGACCCAATGTGTGATGTAAGTTACTTTTATCAAACAATTGGTTCAGGACTCAAACGTCTTCCTGTCAATCAAAAAGGAAACTAGTTTCAGCCTCTTGTTGCTTGTGTGAAAAACATGCACATTTCCTTCACCAACACAGCTCCATCCTTCAAACAAGAACAAACCATGCTCTCATTGTTAGGAGGGAGGAGCTCTGTAGACAAAGCCTCTCACTCAGCAGGAACATAACTGAATTGGTCTCAATTCTATACGGGTGGTACTTTTAAAGAGCAACAGAACTCTTTCATGCAGCAACATTTGGTCACCCAAACCAGTTGACAGTACTTAGGACATAGCTGTTGGAAGCTTCCAGCTTAACGCCTTAGACTACTTTAATATACTTTGCTGAGGCATAAAATGTATTGTTTGGGGAAAAAACTTGTTTATCTCTGAAAAACATTCCCATTTAAAACAGTGTTAAAACACAATCAGAGCTGCAGATGTGCAATAACTATTCAATGAACTGACAGCTTCTTTTGTAATGTCAATAGACCCTTTTAAAGTTTTCTAAATACCATTCTTGTTAAAAGCATTGTTAATATGGAATTCAGTGTATTAAGTGGATGGCAAGAAAAAAACTCAGACCCCTGGTGAGCCAGTCAAGAGACACAATGAAATGTCAGGGGTCCTGGGATTCTCAACAGGAGGGTAACATCAATTCTGAAAAAAAGTAAGAAAACTCATGCTCTGGTGACAAAACAAAACTGAAAATACCTGGAATTAAGACTTATGATGCAGGCTGTATTTTATAAAATACAATTTAATGCTTTTTGCCCCTTTTATTTATTATACGGAAAGGCTTCTCTATAGTGTTCATTTTAACTTTTATAAATGGCTTTGGTGAGTAGCTATTGAAATACTGTTTACTATTAACAGAAATGATGATGTCATCACATCGTTTGTCGCTATTCTCATACAGGTGAAAAGAACAATTTAAATGAACACTTTAGCAAGCCATAGTTCCAAAAATGAATGAAATTAAAATGGACTGTCAGATATGACAACGTATACTGTATACCCTATATAAATAAATTCAGGAGGTTAGAAGACAATACAGTCTGTCTCCTATGTCGCCGGAAGGGTAGTAACTGAGGAAGAAGGTTGGTGAAAAAGAATCTGTGTCCTTTGTAAATATAAAGTACAATCAAGAATAAGAAAATTCAATTGTATCCATAAATCTAATTTTTGTGTAACTTTGCACACAATACATGTATGAAATCACTTCTATCATTTTCTCTAAAACAACTTTCTTAATACAATCTATACATCAAATTCACATGAAGACGCACATAGAATGATGCCCCCACAGGCTGTTCTACAACTAACTTTCCTCTGTGGAAACTCATCCAAACTGGAGTATTTGTCAAAGTAATGTAAGGTTTCCCTACCTGTGCGGGATATTGAGGCTGAAGTTAAGCTGCCCAGTTAGCGTTTTCAGCTTCTCTCATGTTTTAAATCTTTTTTTAAAAATTGACTTTAGCTGAAATTGTAATAGTGTTGCATATTATTTATAGCCAGCCACAAAATATAAGTTGTCCAATCCAGAATACTGTGGACATAACTGAGCTGGACATAAAAGAGCTTGAGTTCTCCCCTTACAACTGTAGCCCTACCAGCAACAAGCAACAGTGAAAATTCAGGAAACTTTACACAAATCCTCTGATGCAGTGCAAGGAACTAGGTAAGAAGGAATGTTCAAGCCCCTGCATGTGACTAAATACTAACCATTATTATTGCAAGCACATTCAGAAAGACAATGAAAACTATGGTTCTAGGTGGAACATTCCTGTACCTCTGTACAAATGTAAATAAAAGGGAAATTGGAAGAATGAGATAATCAAATGCTAGCAACAATATTTGTAGTACTACTTGTAACCTGTTCAATGTAGTTTTCATTATTTTTTAGGTTTTGCATAGCAAAATGGTTTGTCTCATGTTTCAATGAACTTATTTCTAGTAAGATAGTTTTCTGGGACAGCATCAAACTAAAGTGTAGAAAAATTCATCCCACACAGAGTAATATTTAACATAGTGCAATTTGATACTCACAGTATGTCTATATTCCTGACCAGTGGTATGATATAGATTTATGAGAGCACAATCCTAACTGCGTTTGCACCACGGAGTCAGGTGCACTGACACATGCCATCATCCCAGCACTGGTTCCACCGCCAGGTAAGGCAGGCCTATGGAGGCCAGCACAGCAGCTCAGGGAGAGTGGAAGGAAGATGGGGGGGGGGAGATGGGAGGAGGAAGGGCCCGTGGGCAGACTGGCCTAGGAAGGGGTGGAGCAAGGATCCAACATTTAAGGCAGATACTAATCCCTGTCCTTGACTCAGTCAGCCCTACATGGGCTGCTTGCTGGCAAAGATCCAAGAAAATAGTCCCATAGGGGTGGCTGGGGCTTTACCTGGGGTAAGGGGACAAATGTGCCTGACTCTGCCACAGCTGCCTCCTAACCAGCTGGCCTGCCTATTCCAGCCCTGGTTAGGATTGGGCTGAGAAAGTCTTTTTTAAAGTGAGAAAGCAAAACCTTTCTTAAGCACTAAACCAAGTATGTGTTTGAGTATGCCCAGTGAAATGTCAGACTTTTTTCTTTTGAATGACAGATCTCCATGCCTTATCATAAATTGCTTTTCAAACTTCCTTAAGTTTGAAAAGCAGTTTGAGATATGAATGGGAAACTGTCACTCAAAAGGAAGAAGAAACTCAAGCGCATTGGATCCAACCAAGATTTTACCTATTGAAAACTATTCCCTGTTAAGCATCCAAATAACTTTCCTTGCTTCAGATTTACTGTACCTTTTTGTTTTTAACAAAATATTCTTGTTTTTCAGTAGTACTATTAGGTACAATAGATAGTGCTGTTGGGTTTCTTTAAAAGATGTAAGTATTATTTAGGTGTTCATGGTTCTGCTAAGACTAATACACTCAACAGAACAGGCACTTCACAAACTCCTTAGTTTAGTTGAGAAACCAACACCCCAATCTTATGCTTGTCTACTCAGAAATCCCGTTATAGTCAATGGTGCTGACTCCCAGATAAGTGTGCATATGATTGCAGCACAAAATTTTAGTGACTCACCTATTTTGTATGGTTCTACTAGATTAAAAATTTGAGAAAGGTAACCAGCTCTGTACTACAGTTAAGAGATGAAACAACGTCACCCAACAGTAAGGAGAAAACTACATTGAAACAAACCTGTGGGGTGTGACTCTATGGGCGCAATCCAGATCACCCATTTGGGCGGCACATTCAGTTGCGCCAGCCAAGGAGTGTCACAAGCATGCCATAAGCCATGCCTGTGCCACTCAGAGAAAGAGATAGGCTGGCACAGGCAGTTGTGCTGGCCCACAAAGGCCTAACTAAGTCTCCGCACTACCCAAGTAAGCCAGAGCCATGCTGGCCACGTTCAGCTGGCATGGGGCCTGGGAGTGCAGAGGAAAGGCGGGAGGGATAGGCATTTTGGGGAAAATTGAGGGCGGAAGGAGAGGGAGGGCCTGTGGACAGGCAAGTCCGGGGGGGGGGGCAGGTGGAGCCAGGATGCAGCCCCTATGCTAGATACTAACCTCCATCCCTGGCCCGGTTAGCCTTGCACACGTTTTTCGGATTTTCACCAGCCATTTTGCTGGCACAGATTCAAGAAGACCTATTGTGGCTTAATATCCCTTATCCTGAGACATCTTTCAGCTGCCTGCTAGCCTGCCTGTTCCAGAGCAGTATAGGACTGGGCTGTATGTCACTCTTCAATTCACTGTTATAAGACAGATCTGATGGAAAAACTATTTTTAAAAAAAAAAAACCCCGCCTTGTTCAGAATTTTTTTTCACCTCATAAAAAGAATGCATTCAGACTACATAAAGAAAACAATATGCTGCAATAGATATTATATTGGTATGTACCTCAAGGTAAATTACCAGAAATTTATATTACCCATAACTCTCAAAATGTACTATACCACAACTGAAGCTGTTGCTGGGGAACTCATGAGCTCTTCCCCAGAAGAGAGATCTCAAGAGAAACATATACACCCTCTTGAGGGAGAAGCTGGGACAAGTGGCTCTATAAAGGGTTTCTACAGGTTGAACGATTATTATCTCCATTAACTAAAAAATATATGGCCCCAGGTGAGGACAACACAGCAAGTCCATGGTTAACAGTTTGTTATCCATAATTACACCCAAGAAAATATATTACAACGTTTCATTTAAGGTAATAATGGAGAATAACAGTAGAGGAACCTTATCACTAGGAGAGGTCAGAATAATCAGCTCTAAATGCATTATGAAAGAAGCAACTTAAACAAAACACCTTACAACAAAGACTGTTGCAACAGTACTGTACTGTATTGGCATGTATATTGCATGGCATGTGCATGATTCTCATTGACTACAATATGCACTTATAGTAGTAACAAGGAGGAGAGAAGGGCTGCTGTCCTTCCAATTTTCCTTTTAGACCAGAAATCATAAAAATTTATTGCAAGGTTACTCAAGCAAATTTGTCACTTATCTGAAGAAAAACTAAAATTATTTTTGTGAGCAGTATGTTTCAGAAGACATTTGTATGCCAATGGCTGGCAGCAACCCAAGTTATTTATTTACTAACAACTAAAATCATTTGATATTAATATTCAGGTTACAGCTTGTAAAAATGAAGCAAAATTTTACACATTGTAATCTGAAGGACTGGAAGAAAGACGGCATATAAAAATAGAGCAACACAATTCTGCAGTGATAACACTGTTTGTCAAGAATACATTCTACCTCTCCAGCCCTTCAGAGACAAACCGCAGAGCTGGGTGCAAAGCTAGACAATCTGGACAGCCAGCCATAAAACTGATACTGCTTTCACTCTCTTAAGCCCTCCACAGGTGTAAAACATAATAAGAGGAGCTGTGGTAACCAACCTTTACTGCCTCAGACTCTTTAATGATGCTGGGGTCAAAGTTTGTACAAGAATAACATTTTTTCTTAAGATACAAAAGCACACCCAAATGAGCATTCACAATTAATATTATAGAACTGAAGAGACACATCACACTAAAACATAGCTATCATGTGACAACACTTGAAAGAATCAATAGGTTTCTACCAAGAATTACAGCACAAATGGTTTAAAATTATATAATGTTTAACAAGACTACAGATTCTCCATTTTTAAAATGTACAATACATTATTTCTGACTTCAAATTTATCCACTTGTTCAAAATACATTGCATAATTCCAAACTAAAAGCTAATTCTTTCAATTTCAAACCTTGGTCAAAATTCATGTGGTGTTCCATAAACACACAGGAACTTCCTGGCTTTCTCTTCCCAGTGGTCCCCAGCATCCACTTCAAAATTCAGGGAACTCTCTGGTCAGGGGCCACCAGAAATAAAATCTATCCCTTGTGTGCAGAATTGTTTTGTGCACACACAAGACCACTGAAAACAATGGAACATTATTAAAAATTAGAATATTTACAAGTGGTGAAATATAAAACAGCATGCATGACTCATCTTTCTCCACAACATGCTGCATTTAGTGGATAAATATAGCAATTATGCAGAACTAAAAGCCAGTTTAGTAATTGAGTTTATTTCCGAAGCATATTGCAATTTTGGAAGGTATTTTGGACCTTAAATTTTCTTTGACCCAGCTGACATCTTTATAAAGCTACTGAAAACCTCTAAGCATTATCACCAGAAGGCATCAGCTGATACTAAATTGGCTAGACTGCAGCATCATCAGGAACTTAAGAGGTTTCTTATCATTCATCTCTAGTACTAAATGGCCTGATGAACTCCTTCCTGCCGCTTCAAGACCAGAGGGAAAATGTTCCAAGTGTGACATTATCTTGTAATCTGAATTGGAACTGAGTTTTTTGTTTTTTTTTTGCTAAATAATAATAATGTCATATCACATGCCAAGAGCAAACTAGTATGAAAGAAATCTGAATTCTAGGCAGCCTACAAATTAACTGTCTTTCATGATACATGGAGTAATTTAGGGGATTCGCTATTTAAAATAGCTGTATATGAAATAATTGCATAATAATCAGTAAGATTTTGAATTCAAGGAAATTAGCATATATTCTTTGTGTGAAGTGAAAATGGGTAGGAGCAACACTTCAAGCCTGTAGTGTTCTCATTTGGACTTTCTCTAGCAATTCTTTCCATCTGAAAGCTTTCCTTTGGTAAAGTAGAAGGCTGCCCCACCCCTGACCTCGTCCTCCAGCTTGTTTTGGAACTGAGCCAGATGACAGCACTGGGAAAAGTGCACATTTATCTCAAGAAAGCCAGCTGCATATAGCAACTCAACGTAATTTAAAAGTATTCACAATTCTGTCTCACTGCAGCCTTATTTTTTATGCCACCAAAATTCTGAGTCCCAAATCATTTTCATGTTGATGCTTTCATTTTAATTCTGATTAATGGAAGGGGAGGGAATGTCTAAAGGCTACATTTTTAGACTTATAAATGTTCCAAAATAGACAGTTGCCACAGCAACCATTTTCCACTGTAAATAAAGAGGCTGAATTCTCATCACATGGAAATCTGTTTGCATTTTTAAACAGAAATAAAGGGGACTATATTCAAGTGTTTGTGATTCCCTTAACTGACTATTTTCATACACAACAGGCACCTTTCTAACAACTTGAATAGTTTTGAGTTGTTCTCTGTGTTAATGATAGAGTTTCATACTTCACTAAAATGTTTTAACAACTACCAACCCACCAAAACACTACTGGGGGCATATTATCCTTCCATAGTGATCATGTGGTTTCTGAATTTATTATATGCTGAATATTGAACAGATGTAATATTTAAAGCAGCAAAAGTTGCTGAAATGTTTAATTACTGTCCTAATATTGTGTCTGCCCAAGAGAATTAATAACCATTACCAAAAGCACACGTACATCTGGTCCAACTTCAGGAATAAATGAAGGATCACAAGAGTAATTATAAGAGTTACTTCTTTCTCAGCAACAGGGGAGAAAGCCTATTGGTAGGTGAATGCGATTAATGAATTTCTTGCAGACAATGGGTGGCATCCGGAGCTGCTTGTTCTGGAGAAAGTGATACTGTAGATGCTACCCAATAACAGCTCAAAGATCTTCAAGAGAAGATAAAGAATCAAATTTCAAAATACAGAATCATGTTTAACTTTAACCATTTAATTTTATTATTTGCCTGTTAACTGCTTTGTGAACTTTATGTTGAAAAGTGGTGTATAAATACTGTATTATTATTATTATTATTATTATTATTATTGCTTCTACCATACATTGACTAGGTTGAAAGAGGATCAACATGGGGGTGAAAACCAGGTTTTTCTACCTAAAGATCTAATTAGAGCAGAGTTTCTCACAAGGGATTGAGGCAATGAATAAAAAAATACACGATCCAGTCCCTTGCCTTCATCTGTCCCACTAGATGTTTCATAGATCTAGCCAAGAAAAACATGATGAATTTTCATTGCATTAGACCTGCAAGTTTTGGGCATCTGCTTTTGGTGAGTGACCACACACTCAGCTGAAGAATAACCTAAAGTGCATTACAGACTCCTTGTCTCTTTTTAAGAATGTTAGAGAATTAATGGAGTATGGGAAGCAAAACACTTAACTTTTACACCTATGGATTGAAAGGACTATCTTTAAGAATCATTCCATTCATTAAGCCTACTTAATTGACTGGTGTTAAGTTTCTTTTGCAATGAACGCACCTTGAATGAAGAATGGATCATAATTATTTTGGTGAGTACATGACCAAAAATCTTTCACAATATAGCTTCTGTGGTCATCTGTGGCACCTCCCAAGTGACAAATGGAAAGCAACGCAGCCCACTACTGGCGCTCAGAGACACCAAACTACTATTAACTAAACCCTCATCCCACTGAACAGTTACAACCATCAGCTACTAGAACTACTTGTACCAAAAAAAATTTAATGGTGAAAAAGACCATTCTCTTAGTATAGTCTTCTCTGCAAATTCTAGGAAACATAGATGAGGAAAATATTTTAGTAAGCTGAAAGCAGAGATATATTTCTCTTTATACATCATATAGCTGTAAGAATAAAGCATTTCTGTAGCTGTGAAGGCAATTTAATTTTTAGGAATTTGTAGTCATCAGTTTCACTCCTGAGAAGCTGTCCAACTTCTCTGTAACTGAATTATGAGGGGAATTTAAATAATTATAGTAAATGTATGTATTGACAGCCAAACACAGAAAGAGAGAATTGAACCTCACTGTAAACAAACTATTAAGAAATACTACAATTAGCTTTTGAAAGCATCCCAGTATTTTTTAGTACTGATACCTTGTATTATCAGACATCTACTTCATCCTAATAATTTGTCCCATTTAATATGATGCATTTGATCAACCTTTTACAAAATGATTTTGTCACTCAGTTCAACAGTGACAGCTTTTTTTCCTCACTGTAGATTTGTTTATAAGAATGAGTTGATATGATAAATATAAGATTACAGAGTGAAAGATTATTGTTTGCTACTGCACATTGCCCTCAAGTAGTCAGAAAGTCTATTAAATTACATTAAAAGTAAAGCAAAAGCAAATAGTGATCTTTATAAAGAAAATACAGTATCTAGCAATACATAAAAATTCAAAAGTCATAGTAACCTTTTGCTACAGTTCAAGAAGCATCATAACAACCTTCTATACATGAACTTCTATGCAAGCTCAGAAGCCTCACTTCTAAGGAGCTCAGGCTTTTGACAAACTTATGAACTAAGCAAAGGCAATTCAAACACCTTTAATAAATGTCCACTAGTAGGGTATTGTGCAACTTGAATTCCTAGCTTTATAAATTCATGCTTTGTAACTTGTGGCTTGTTCCATTTATTTGTAGCTAAATACAAATAATGAACAGGAAAAATGGTATCATGAAAATGTTTAACATATCCCAGCAAGCAAATTTACAATGTGAAGGCTAGAGAGAAAAACTGCATTATTATAGAAAGATCTACAGTCCTCTTTTTACACTTGACTGTAGGTAATCAAGGATGAAGTTCAAGTTTTGTCCACTTGGTTACATTCAATCAGCTTTTCTGTTCTAGCCATACTTAAACCAAGATAAATTGCCAAGGCTAATTATCACTGTTTTCCAAACATTGCATCACATGGTAATGAGAGATGCTATCAACAGCATGCACACATTGATATTATTTCGAATAATCCTTTCTCATAATTTACTATTTCCCATGTTTCTTGTAATGCCTAGGAACTACTGTACAGAGAAAATACAGAATATTAAAGAGTTTTAAAAATGTAATCCAATGATATTTTAATCTCTGAACATAATTCCTTGATATGGGAAAACATTTCATTATTGTATTTATTCTACTGACTGCATCATAAAGTTATACTTGAGTAAGCGGTCATGCCCTGGACCTATGGCCCAGAGAGTTGCATTCAGTAAACTACTTAAGAGGTCTTTTCCATTTTTAACTTCTCCTGTTTCCATATTAAGAGAAGGGAATATTCCCCCCTCTTACCTTTGCTTCGTTTCCTTCTGGGGCTCTTTGGCAGCTTTCGACTCAGTCTCCTCGAAAAAGAACAAGCGAATATATTGTCTGGCGTCTGGGAGTTTCACTAGCGTGCTCCTTTCTTTAATGCTTTTTCTTACAAAAAGTACCCGTATTTTTTCACGTTGAATACGAAAAAAATCTCACACGGCCAAGAAAGTCAGGTTTGTTTGTCTGAATATATTTATGCCCGTTCCAAATTTCAAAGAAAAAAAAATCACCAAAAAAAACTACGACAAAGGAGTAGGGAAGGAGTGAGGGAAATCAGACAAGAACTCAACAGTATCCAAGTGGAAGAGCTAAAAGCTCCAGTTTGATTCCAGCCCAGAGGAGGAGTAAGTGCAGCAGATGCAGGTCCAATTCCAAAACAAGCTTTTTTTTTTTTTTTAAGAAAAAAAAAATTTCCAGTGAAGCAAAACTAGCAGTTGAGTCCGCAGCTAGAGTTTTGCACACGGAATTGTTTTGAAATTAAATGTATGTGGTTGCAGCAAAAAATGTACTGTCGAGATGCAAGAGTGAAAAATGTTATGCTTTGCAATTGATCAAAACACGGCTTTTAAAAATCTGCTGTCGAGAGATTCTCAGTTTATGTGAATGAGCATCTGAAGATTTTATTTTAAAAGTGCAAATTAAAATGAAGAAAACTGATCCCAGCTAAAGATTTAAGGGGGAGGGGGGGTATCTCCAGAAAAACAAAAAAGAGCAATGGGGGGGGGGGAATCCAGCAGAGTCTCACACAGGGATCCAAACAGAAGTACCCGATAGAGTCTCTAAAAAGGGAGAAGAGGAGCGGGACACAAGCAGGGAAAGAATCTAGCAGTTCTATCTCAGAAAGATCCAAAGGGAAGAAGGATGTAGGCAGTGTCTCAGAAGGCAGGGATCCACAGATGCCAGCGAAATCCACCAGCGATGTCTTTAATACGTGGATCCAAAAAAGAGCGCTCCAGCAGCAGTCCGTCTCATATACAGGAATCTTAAAAGGATCCAGAAGATAGGCTTCGTAGTGAGGAGGGGTCCACCAGTCTGTCTCTCGCTCATGAGGATCCACCCAGCTGAGCCAAACATAGGTGGACGCAGAAAAGGCGAAATCCAGTCTCTTTCTCACGGGGACAGGATCCACAGACTCAGCAGCTGAATTTCTGATAAGGAGGCTCGTCAGTCTCTGTCTCCCTCTCCCTTCCTCCCTGTGGGATCCACCCAGGCAGGAGCAGGATCTAGCAGCCTCTCTCTCGCCTTCCTTCCTTCCCCTCCACAGGGACTCAGACAGCCTCTCCAGGGAGATAAGGGGGGATTTATGGAGGCAGCAGCAGCTCCTCGGACAGAGCTTTCCCTTGGAGGCGAAGGGGGTTGGGCCGCTGGCGGGACAGGCGATGCCGCCGGGCTCAGTGATGCTGCCGGGCCGGCCCCCCCACTTCTCACAACCGCCTCCACCACCGCTGCCGCCTCTGTCCTCCGCTTCAGAAGCAGAGCTGCTGCCACCGCGGCCATTTTGTTACTAACTGACAAGAGCCCCGCCAGGCAGGCAGCGCGAGACCACAACGAGGGGAGGGGAAGAGGAGGGAGACGCGAGACGACTCCCTCCGCCCCTCTCGGGTCTCAAACAGGAAGTGGCGTCTGGCTGGCTGATCACGTGGTGGGGGAAGGCATAAAAGAAGGCTTGAGACATGCAAATGAGGTGGGAAGACGAGCCAATGGCGCAAGGGGAAACTCGAGGTCGCTCCGCCCTTCTTCCAGTCTCAGCTCTTCGCATGAGAGCTGCTGCCTTCGCCGTGCAAGGTAACTGCGTTGTTGCCGCTTGCAAAGGCTTGGCTCTGTTTCTGTGGTCCGTCCATCTTGTGTGTGTTACCTAATCGGCGCAGAGGGAGACATCACGCGTGTTCCGCTCGCTTTGCAGGTGAAAATAAAAGCACGGCTTGCTCAAGCCAGGCTTTCGCAGTGGTAATTTTGCACGAGAAAACACCACCCTCGATTTGGCGTATTTTGTAGTATAGAAGATGCGCCTGACACGCACTCGACTCGCGCGGCGTTTTCCCTGCCTCTGCCGCAATAGACGATCGCCCTTAGTTCTGCAATCTGCCCGGTCGTATGCATGTCTACTCAGATGTAAGTTCCATTATAGTCAATGGGGCTTACTCCCAGGAAAGTGTGGATAGGGTTGCAGCCTCAGTGTCGTATGAAAAGCGAACTGCTGATGCGAGAGGAAGTAGCCTACAAAACGCTGAGCTGAACTTCGCGCCCACGCAAGCTTTTCCGATGCCATTAACTACCTTTCGAGAGTGCCGCTGATTTCCATCACAAAACAGTTTTCTACTACCAGTTTGGCCGACGTTTCTAGAACCTTCCCGCTCCGCTTAATTACTAGTTAAATCCCCCCCACCCCCCGGACCCCCGTGGCAAGTGAAGGGTCAGAGCGTCGCAAGCCGACAATCTCATTTCAAAACGCATCTTTGCTAAAGAAGGGAATAAAGCACCTCCCATCTGAGACATCCCCCCTCCCTCCCCAAAGCGCTGCAGCAGCGTCTGGTAAAAGAAAACAAACCTGGCAGTGACATATATTAGTCAGTGTTGGCCAAGGCAGGAGATGCCAGTGCCAAGGCAGGCTTTCATGTTGTGCCAGTACATCACCGCGCATTGCTCTGCATGTTTAGTAACAACCGTAAGGGGAGGGAGCACAAATGCACTATATTGGAATGCATCCTAAGGTATGGATTCTGTATGACTCAGGCAAGTGATGCCAAGACGCTTGAATATTATCAGACTCAATTTGTAAATATAGCCTTGGCATGCATAGAGGATTGGAGAGGATGTTCATTTCCTAGGCAGCAAGCCTACAGCGCGCTTACCTAGGAGTATGGAACTCCTCATAAACATGCAGAAGGCTGTGCTGTCTCTCCTTATTTTATAGAAGGGCATAATGGCTGCAAGAAGGGAGGAGAGAATTTTCTCATTTGTGCTGCCAAGATCTAACCTTCAAGCTGTTCTTAAACTAGTAACAAAAACAACTTAGATGGAATGTAAGTTAATACTATTTGCTCACAATCATACCCTTTTGCTTCACATTAGTTACAGTAATCAGAAATGTATCACCCCTTTGTTCCGTTAGGCTGCAGTCCTATCAACCTGGGCATAAGCCCATTGTCAGTAATGGGACTTCTGAGTAGACATGCATAAGATTGGGCTGTCAATCAATATTTTAGGTTTGGTTCCCTTCCCTACTTCACTAGCCAGCATCTGTTGAAAGGGTGAGAAGAGGAGACAGGCACAACACACACTTACCCAAATGATACAGTGGCTCGAAGGTGGTAAGGACTAAAACAGCTAGGATATGTGATTTTGAGTCACATAAGTCTATGGGATGGGATCAGGATGCTAGGGTCATAGGGAGAAGACCATCAAGTTCAAAGTCTCTCAGCTCCTCAATCCTTACACATGAAGTCAAAGTAGACTTACTCCAAGTAGTGTATAGCTCAAGTGAAACCGAAGAGTCTTGAGGGCTAGCATTTCTCCATGTTTGTCCCCATCATACCAGTTCACATAGTCCACCTATTGGGAGTACTACAGGAAGTAATGGCAATGATGTCATCGCCAGTTACATCTGGTGTCCCAATCAGAAAATAAGAGGCTCAGGGCACAATCCTAACCTGGAGTTAGGCCAGCACAGTTAGGCCAGCGCAAGGGCCACCGTAAAGTGCATTTGGGCCACGCTCGGAGTCAGGGAGGATGGCGCACATCTCTGTGCTGGCCTCTCTGACTCTGAGAGTGGTCCAAACATACGTTACAGTGTCCCTTGTGCCAGCCAAACTTTGCTGGCCTAACTGTGCCGGCCTAATTCTAGGTTAGGATTGCACCCTCAGGGTGGACAGGAGGGCTGTTTAGAGACATGAAAAGGGCAATGGAATTCTACCCACTAATCCAAGTCTCCTACTGCCGTTTGTTGCCTGCACATACCACCAGACAAGTACCACTGGTTGAGAAACACTGTGGTAGACTACTCCAGAAGATGATATCCTTTTTCCAAGAAATTGATCCCTAAGTCAGTTTCCCCATACGTGTATTAGGCAAAAGCTGTCGTCACCTCAGAACCACCATCTCCAGCCATTGGTTGAGCTGCTGTGATGTGATGACATCTCATAACATGGAAGGAGCTCAGGGAATCTGTCAACAATCAAATATCAATAAACAGCGCAATGCCTGTAACGGAAGACCAGTTTGATGAGGTGGAATCAACGCTGACCTGAGACAGTCTGTTTGACCTGTCAACCGATGGTAGCTTTTGTTTGTTTAAAACCAATCATATGCCAACGTGAGCAAACAGGCATGGACACCAGAGGCAGAGTGACTAGGAAAAGATGCAGTAGCCTGAAAAAAAACAGAAACATGAAGCACGGCTATATCTAAGAGGCGTTGGCCTCTTAGAATAAAGGAATAAAATTTGAAAATAAAAGAACAAAGAGCCAAGGAAAAAGAGAAGCTGTGCAAAAATCTGGCATAAGCTCAAGGATAAGAAACACGTAGACGGGTGAGAGAGCTTTGGAGGCTAGGACCAGAGAACCAAGATGACAGAAAAAGGACATCACAGATTTGCAGCCCAATCCTAACCTGTGCTGGAATAGACAGGCAGGCTCAGCTGGGCTGTATCCTAAGCATGTTAGGAGGCAGAAGCAGCTCAGCACGGGGCAAGGGGATATTTTCCCCTTGCCCCAGGATAAGCCCCAATCAGCCATATGGGGCACTCAGATCTGTGCCAGCTGGGAGGCACAAGTCCACATGGCCAGGAGCAGCCCAAATCAGGGCCTCCGAGCTAAGGGACAGGGGTTTGAATATGGCCCAATGGCTGTGTCCAGTCTCCGCCCCGTTTTTGCCCACAGCACTGCCCCATTATGTCTCTGGCATGCCTTTGTCAAAGCCCTGTGCCAGCAAAGCTATGCTGGCTGCTTGCACCGGCCCAGCGACCAATTCCACAGTACAGACACACCTTATAGCACGTTTGCAACAGTGCTGGTCTGGCGCAAGTGCGCTGGGCCGGCACAACGCCAGATTAGGATTGCGCCCTGACTAACCAATCAAATGTTGGAATGTAGGTCTGATGATCACAGAAGTTAAGCACATCCTTTTTCAGAAGTGGAGTGCAGAAATACAATTGCCAGCCGGTGTGGGGGGAAGAAGAGAGAAGCTGCATTTGCAGAATATCCCCCATCCTTTTCAAAAGCAGCAATTATATCTGGATAGAACAACCCATTTCATGAAGAGAGTCAGATTCTAATTCTCATTTTGTGGAGCTTTTTGCTAAAGCAGTAGAAGTAACTGTTCTTGTTTTATTATGGCTACTGAAGAAAGAAAATGTGCCAAGTTTTTTTTCCCCAATAGTAACTGGTTTGTTTGTGTGGGGGGGGGGGGGGGTTCACATCAGGGTTATGTTTAGGAGGGGCTTTTTCTCACTATTCTTTGACCGGAGTTATACTCCCTCCCTTGCAGCCTCTTTTAAGCAAAGAACTGAGCACATCGTCGGCATAACATGTAGGTTGGCTCCCCATAAATGTGCATAGGATGGCAGCCTGACTGTGCAATCCTGTGCATGTCTGTCTACCCCCCACTGTGTTCAACAGGGCTTACTCCCAGGAAAATGTGTATAGGATGGCAGTCTAAAAGTTCCACCAGCTGTGGGTATCATCAGCATAATGATGGCACTACACTAGCATGGATTTCTTCCACCAGCATGTGTTTGACTGTACCAGTGCAGGGGAATTTAGGAAAGATCCTGGCTCTGCCTATTGGGTAGCCAGAATAGCTATCTGCATTTTGTGCTTTGATAACACTCCTGAGGTCCTTGTGCCATCAGAGTGGTTCTCTCCATTGCATTGATTGAAAGGTATTACAGTTTACTTGCAAGGCAATTGGTTAAAATGGCTTTTTATTGAGTTCCAATCAAAGGTATAGTACTGTAACTCCATCTCAAATTTCTAGTGATGTTTTGACTCCCTGTATTTTCCTCCTGAGAGCTTTGCAATGGGCATTTGCTTTGGCATAAGAAAAAGAGGTTTCTCTATAAAAAGTGAATACTATAGACACACACACACACACACACACACACACACACACACACACACACACACACACAC
>JAJKFI010000048.1:7129610-7146261 GCA_029204185.1 Lerista edwardsae
CACACACACACACACACACACACACACACACACACACACACACACACTATTTTTAGCTGTTATGGATCTATCTGGCAGAGTCTTTAGTTCACAGGAAGGGAAATATAATCAGAACCATGTTTGCCATCAGAGAGAGAAGGAGAAATCCAGAACTTGTCATTGCTGGTGGAAAGCAGAAAAAGTCCGGAATGAAGCAAATATGAAAAATTAAGTATCAGAGCCTTATATTCAGCATGGGTTTTTAGGCTACACAAGATTCTCATTCAAGCTAGGTATGTTAACCTTTTGATTTTCACACAAAAGTACTAAAGGATCGTAAAAATGTTCCTCACATGAGCAACGTTTGCCACTACACCTGACCATATTCCTATTCATATGGGGCCAAGCAGAGATCAGGGAGGACTAATACCAACATTTCAGATGTCGGAGGCATTGTTTTGATGTAAATCTAGATGGAAGACAAAAACATCACACAGGAGTAACTGAGAAGTGAAATCTGCAAATAGAGTCATAGTTATGAAATGAGGCAGCTTTGTAATGCACATAAATATAGGTCAACACCTGCAGTTCCCTTCCCCCCCACATCCTACCAAAAAGCATCAACAGCAGATTGTTTCATTGATACTTTCAGAAAGGATTTTGCTTCTGACAGAAGCCGAAAGCTGATACCAACAGAATGGGCGCAGCCATGTGGCTTCATTGAGGATGTACAGTACAATCTAATTAACAAGCCATAATATGATTACTGTGTCACAAATTAAATAATATATAAAGCTGCTGTCTGATGAAAACGGTTTGTTTTGCCATACTGAAAAGAAAACATGCCAAGTGAAATTTGCTTCCAGATTAAGGATTCGTAAAAGATCATTTTCAAGGTTTTGGAAGAGCTTTTGAACTGCACATTTTTGTGCCGTGTTTAAAGTGCCAAATATTGCCACTGTATTCTAATTGTGCATGATTCACCACTTGAAACCTGTACAAGATGAAAACAGTTCTCATTAACATCCACAAAGGAGCTCCTGCATATGTGTTTGGTAACTAGTACTGCATCAAATTTGGATCTATATGGCAAATATTTCTGGTTGCAATGTAGGGAATTTGGGTGGGGGGGAAGCATTTTTAAGGGAATCTTCCAAAATTCTGAAGAACTGTCAAACCTCATTTCCACGCCCGAACGCTTTTCTCAAAAACAGTAGTTCTAATTTTTCCTTTTTTCCTAAGCTGTTTTTACAGGCTCTGGCTCACTTGCAGCTTCTTCTGTTATTGTAAGATGTTCTAATATAGTATTCTTTAATAGTAGTTCTTGTTTGTGACTTGCACCTGTTTCAGTTTTTCACTGTAAACTCCATCTCTTGAGTTAACTCAAGTTTTGGGGTGACACATGTGGTCTAGAAAAACTTTAATTGGATAGGACTTTCATTGATAGGACTGCAGGAGACCTTCTCATACAAGAGAATGCCAACCAAGTCTAATGCCAGCCAACTGCTTATTCAAAATTGTTGTCTATGTGCCTACAGGGAACCTATCTGGCACACTTCCTGGTTGAAGGACACTATGAACAGATGGACAGGAGCACAGGCAGCTAAGAGTTCATAGACAGTTACAACCAGTGATGTCATGCACCCACTACGCACCACTACGCGAGTACCAGTTCCTAGAAGTTGAGCTGGCCCCGCCCACTCGAAGCTGGCCCTGTCAGCTGGTTGGCTCAGCAGCTGCGCATGCATACTGCATGCCCGCAGTCATTGCCTGCACTTTCTGTGAGGAGGCAGGCAGGCAGGCAGCGTGGTGGTGGTGGCAGCAGCGGCAGCAGCGGAGCGAGAGGACCGGAGGCGGCGGTGGCAGCAGTAGCAGCAGCAGCAGCAGCAGCGAGGGAGACCCGGGAATAAGGCAGCAAGCGTGAGAAGGTAGGCTGCCTGGGGCTCCCGCTCCCTCCAGCCGCACAGATCCAGTGTCCCGGTTCCTCCTGCAGCCTCCCCCCAGCCCCAGCCCCCACACGGTCTTTTTTTGGTCGCCCGTTCCCCCTCCTGCTCCTTGCCGGCTCCTTGCATTTAACATTAAAGTTAAATGGCCCCCTGTCCCAAAAGGGCTCACAATCTAGTACAGTCTAGCCTGCTATTTAACCAGGGAACAGCTGAAGCAAAATATGTCTATACACATCTCTAGAAAGCAAAGCAATAGAAGTTATTACAAACATGATCACATCCACGGCAACAATCATGACCTCACTTCCGGCTATGACCTCACTTCCTGTCTTGACATCACTTCCGGCTATGACCTCACTTCCTGCCATGACATCACTTCTGGCTTATGACATCACTTCCGGTGGGCGGACCCTGACAAGTGCCAATCAAAAGTGAGTACCTGTTCCTAAATAATTTGGATGACACCACTGGTTACAACCATTTCATGTTCAAAACAAGAATCCATCCCTGCTTTCTACTCCACTGGATTGTGGTAGGAGAGGTTGAGGTTACTTCTGTTTATAGAACTGAGACTCTACATGAATTCTTTGGGGTACCTGTAAAAACAATAAGCCTTCAGTTGGGAGTAGATAGCCTCCTTTCCCTGATCAGTATGATACAAAGAAGGTTTCTTCTAAGAAAAACCTAGGGCGCAATTCTAACCAACTTTGCAGTACCAGGGTAAGGGCAATGCAGCTCTGAGATAAGGGAACAAACATTCCCTTACCTTGAGGAGGTCTCTATGACTACTACTCCACTGCAGGATGCAGAACATGCCCCATTGGCACAGCTATGTCAGTGCTGAAAAATTGGTTAGGATTTGTGCCCCTAAAGTAACTCCTGACTTATGATAGATAATGTTGATGGGATCACATGGTTTCTTGTTTCTCCTTTTATATTTATATTTGTGTAATTTGTTGGTATCTGAAGACACTTCCTCCAATGGCAGTCTTCATGGTGTCAACATTGGGTTTTGATACAGAATTATCTCTAGACCATGTTTGGAGCTTACACATGCCCTTAGGGCTGAATCCTATGTGCACCACCCAACAGCAGCAGGCCTCCTGCGTTGGTGTTGACTGCTGTAAAGTAGTCAGCGATAGTCACTAAAGGTGCTCCAACCAGCATGCCACAGTCAGCAGCGCCTGTGCCTTCCCTCCTGCTCCAGCACATTTCCCACCTCTTGCCAATGAAGGTAGGTAAGTGGGAAAGGTGGGGGTGGGGTGGGGGAGGGCAGAATGGGAAAGGGAGGGGCAAAACAGGGCTGGAAGGGCAGGGGAAGGGCTGGAACAGGCCCAGGAGATGGGCTAGCTATTTACCTAGCACAGGCCTGAGTAGACACCATGGAGGCTTACCTCCAGGTAAAGGAACAAGTGTTCCCTTACCCAGAATAGGAGAACTGGACTGCCCCCAGCCACCATGAGACGCAGTGGTTGCCATTTTGATGCTGCTGCATGAGTGGGGTGGAGAATGGATAGGACTGGGCTGTATATTACCCAAACTGTTTTACAGCGCTTCCGCTCCTTCCTGGCAGATTAGACCAAGACTGTGAGGCTCGGGGAAACCTGTTTGGCACCCTGTTCATTGACTTTGCCCCCCATGTTAATTGCCAAAATATTGCTATTGCCTTAACCATACTTTTTAATTAAAGAAGAATATTATTGCTTTGGGGCACTGGAGGTGCAATCCAAACCTGGAGTGATGCAAATGCACTGTAAAGTGCATTTGGATTACTCTCAGAGTCAGGGAGCACAGATCCATTGTGCCAGCCTAACTCTGGGTTAGGATTGCGCCCTGGGTAAGTTATTTTGATTCCAGAGTTGATGATATGCTGCACTGCAGGACAGGTGCTGGACTGTGCAAGTTCTCTCTTTGGCACCTATCCACAACATTCTGCACAATGTTCTGCACAGATTTGGCCCCAAAGGCATGGTACCGTGCATTTTCCCAGTTGCCAGTTCAAGGATAGAAGGAAGAGTGGCAACAAGTCAACACAACAGCTATTGTGGGAAAGGGGCATTGGAACTACGCCATATCTTACTTTTCAAGATAGTCTTTCAGCACAACTAGTTTCCAACTCGGACTGTTAATTCATTGAACTCGAGAATGGGTGATCATCACTACTGCGGCAACATGGTTGGTGTCAAGTCCCAGCGTTTCCGTAGGTCACAGCCCAATCCTAACTATTGTTTACAATAACGAAACAGAGGCATATCATGTTACTGGCAGGCATTTTGGAAACTCAGCTGTAAACGGTAGCAGTGTCGGTGGCGCAGTGCCCAGCCAACTACCTACTGGAGTACAGGTAAGCCAGTGCAGGGGGAGGAAAGTGGCAAGGAGGGGGAAGAATAGGGAAATTTCTAGATGGGAAGGATAAGAGTGAGAGGCAAATTGGGGGAAGGAGAGGTGGATCCCAAGTACACCAACTTATGCCAGGCTGCTATCCCCCTTCT
Source organism: Lerista edwardsae (assembly GCA_029204185.1). Taxonomy (NCBI): domain Eukaryota; kingdom Metazoa; phylum Chordata; class Lepidosauria; order Squamata; family Scincidae; genus Lerista; species Lerista edwardsae. The sequence continues at coordinate 7,134,028 of JAJKFI010000048.1, forward strand.
CTTTCCCTTTTCCCTTACACTTCTTGGATTTACACCAGCAAAATAGCTGGTGCGTCTGAGGAGTCACTTTAGGAAGTGGAGGCTTACCCCAAGGTAAGGGAACAGATCTTGAAGAGGCCTCCATGCACTGGAGTAGCTAGTGAATATGTAGCCTGGTGCAGAGGGCAAAATGATGTCCCGGAAGTGATGTCACAACAGGAAGTGACATCACAGCTGTATTTCATTTTCTTGGGGTTATTTGGCTATAACTTTTGATTGACACTCTGATTTGTTTCATTGCATTCTGCATTAAATTCTTCATCAAGTGGTATATACCATGATTAGATGATATTATTCATGCATGCCAAGGTTTTTACCATTTTGGCCACTAGTGTCAAGCTCAGCTTGTTGCCCCCGTAAAGCTTCCTGCCTGTTGCAATTGCACCCTCCTGCACTTCTTTAGCTACGCCCCTGCCTTTATGTCAGAATCCCATGTCAGAATAAAGCGAACATCACACTGATGCTGTGAGTTAATTAGAATTGGGTTCTTAGTTTTATTTCCTACCTACACCAAAGCCTGAGCTGTAGGTAGTTCAGGAGGCTTTCATACACCTACCTGCCCTGCACCCAAGCAAAGGAAGCAGCCCTGAAATATAAGGATCTTCCTGGTAATCTCAAGGGAAATGTGATAGTACCCAGTGGGCCCAAGGCAGAGCAAGAAACAGGAGGGATGGTAAGGTGGCTCAGTGCCCCAGTGCCTCATCTGAATGCAGACAGTAGGTGATGTACCAAGCCAGTTAAATGCCCAGGAGCCGGGGTACTCCTTAAATACAGTTCCACTTTTAAAATGTCAAGTTCAACTCTCAAGGGCAGTCTAATCTGAGAGGAAGGAGTTAAAAGTACTCAAGATTTCTGAGCACGGCCTTGCGGCAGCAGCTAGTAACTTTGGCTGCCCAGTCTGACGAATGTCAATCCTGCAGGTGCAAAATTGGCAAGTGCTCATCTTATACCCCCCCCCCATTTTAATTACAAAAAAGAATCCGAATTTCAGGGCAGCCAAGAGAACTCAGCTTGCAAAACAGTTGAGTACATGAGTGGAAACGTTCCTATTTCAAGTCTGTTCTTTTTTCTTTTTCTTTTCATTTCAGCAGCAACCCTAAAACTCTCAGCCAGAAGCTCCTTTTCCTGGTTTCCAGCAGAGACCTTTCCCCCCCCCTCCTCATCATTCGCATTTGCTGGAGACTCACTTCTCACCTCCTGGGGTCATTCTGCCATTGCTCCTTTAAATACCTAGAGACTCCCTTGGCATTTTGTAGTTCCGTGCTGCATTTTGAGTAACACCTGCGTTGTCATGCTGAGGTGCCTTGCGCTCACTTATCTACCTAACTCTGCATGGCTGACTCCTTCCTGTGTTACAAGCCCTCAGGAGAGCCATCTGTAAGTGAAATGAGGACCCCTTTGCAGGGAAAGGCTTTTGTTTCAGCCACTTCAGCTTCCTCTGGGTAGCACTCCAGGATGAATCTCGCTGCTACCAGCTCCGATTTGCTCCCTTTCTCTGTCACCCATCGGCTCCATAAAGAAGCTCTTAATTCTGCTGGCTCTGTCACCTCTAATGAGTGATGACCACACAGGTGACAAGCTTGGCAGGAGAAGCCTATTGTAGGGTCAGTTGTTACTATTAGTGTCATCTGTGAGAAATAAGGTGTGTCTGCTGTGTGTTAAATGTGCACAGCCGGTGAGAGGCACAGAATAGCTCATACCAACCACGTTACTAGGCTAGCTCAACAGGCCGTCCTGCCCAATATTTTGCCTCACAGAGCATGAGGTTACTTCAGTGAGAGGCACAACATGGGATCCTGGTAGGGGCGGACCTTGGCTCCAGTCCAAGGCTTTGCCTGAGCCCCCTGAGACAGAACATAAGAGATCATCTCATCTGAAGTGGTGATGTGGTGACACCCCAGCGCAGTGTCTTTCTCACCCCAGCGCAGTGTCTTTCTCATGGCTGTTGCTGGTGGTGTTCTCCATTCCTTTAGATTGTGAGCCCTTTGGGGACAGGGAGCCATTTAACTTTAATGTTATTATTTGCCTGTAAACCGCTTTGTGAACTTTATGTTGATAAGCAGTATATAAATACTAGTGATTGACTGATTGATTGAATATTGGAAGGTGTCCCTGCCCTGCAAAGTCTGAATGCTCCCCTGCGTGCGTACTCAAAATCAGAGTGCAGTCCTAACCTGGAGTTAGGCTGGCACAAGTCCCTTGTGGGCACAATCCTAAACTGAGCTAGACCAGCATAAGCTAAGCCAGCAAAGTTTGGTCGGCACAAGAGACACCATAATGTATGTTTGACCACTCCTGGAATCTGAGAGGCCAGCACACAGACGTGAGCCATCCTCTCTGACTCCGAGAGTAGTCCAAACATGCTTTATGGTAGTCCTTATGCTGGCCACACTTTGCTGGCTTAGTTTATGCCGGCCTAACTCCAGTTTAGAATTGCGCTCCGTGCCAGCCCAGGAGTATCACAAATGCACTGTAAAGGGCATTTGGACCACTTTCAGTGTCAGGGAGGACAATGCACATCTGTGTGCCAGCCTCCCTGCCTCCAGGAGTGGTTCAAATGCACTTTACAGTGCAGTTGTGACAAGTCCAAGTTAGGATTGTGCCCTTACTATGTCACAGAGAAGCTTCTACCCTTGCCGTCTCTTAGACATATGAGCTTTATATACGCAGACTTAAAAAAAAATCTTTTCCAAATGGAGAACATTTCGGGCCCGAATTATCAGGCCAGGTGGCCTGCGCCATATCCAGCCTTGGTTAGAAGGCAGCTGTGGTGCAACTCGGAATAAGGGGACACGTGTTACATGACTGAGACATACAAAATTATGCACGGAAGGGATAGAGTTGATAGAGGGATGTTCTTTTCCCTCTCTCACAACACCAGAACCAGGGGGCATCCGCTAAAACAGAGGGTTGGGAGAGTTAAAACAGATAAAAGGAAGTACTTTTTTACCCAGCGGGTAGTTAATCTGTGGAACTCTTTGCCACAGGAGGTGGTGATGGCATCTGGTCTAGATGCCTTTAAGAGGGGATTGGACAGATTTCTGGAAGAAAAGTCCATTGTGGGCTATAGGCCATGATGGATTGTGCAACCTCCTTCAGAGTGCTGGGTGCAAGGGAATGGCAACAGGATGCAAGCATCTTGATGTCTCGTGCGCTCCCTGGGGCACCTGGTGGGCCATTGTGAGATACAGGAAGCTGGACTAGATGGGCCTTTGGCCTGATCCAGCAGGGCTTATGTTCTTATGTTCTTATGCCCCTTACCCCAAGGAAAACCCCAGCCACCCTTATGGGGCTACTTGGATCTACGCCAGTGAAATCGCTGGTGGAAATCTGAGTGGCCTGTGTAGGGCCAATAGGGATGGGGGTTAGGATGCAGCCTACCTGCTGGAGGCCAGCCCAACCCCTCTCTCCGGGCTGGCCCACCATTCTCCCACCACCCCAATCTGCCTTCCCTCTGCCCTCCCCAACCCCTGCACTGGCCTCCCTGGGCCAGCCTTACCTGGCTCTGCACACAGTGCTTTATGCTGTACAGTGCATTTGTGACACTCCTGACCCAGCACAAGGGACTTGTGCCAGCCCAACTGCTTGCACCCTTAATGAAGCAAACAGACTTAACAGCCATCACCACTACATGTGGGCAGGATACTGCATTACTGTTTTCTGCCACTGCACTGGGGAGAGCTCAGAAGGTTGGTCATCTGCATCAACAGTAATTCCAGGAAAGCTATCACTACCTTCCTTCCTAGGCTGCGCATAGAAATTGTTACTATTTTTGTGGAGAAAGCATCTGCAGAGTAACACCTGCTGTCAGGGCCGGCTCGAGGAGCGGCAGGGCTCAGTGTGGGGCATTCCCACGCCCCCCCTCCAAGCATGGCCCCCCACTTGCCAAGAAGAGTGCTTGTGGTGCCACATACAAAGTGTGGCACCTGGACATAGTTGGTGGTGACATGATGACATCACTGGCAACTGCTTCCTGGAAGCCCATTTTGGGCCATTCAGAGGCAGGGTCTGGTGGGAGGACCCAAAATAAAGCTGCTGTTCTTGCCTCACTGACCCACAGGCCATAGCGGTCCCGGCTGCAGAAGCAGGTGATGTGCTCGCCGTGCTGGTGTGGGATCCCCCAGTGTGGGGCCCAATGTAATGCCATTGGTCACATTGGCTTAAGGCAGGCCCTGCCTGCTGTAGTGGTACAGATGTCATTCCTGCTGGAGTTGGGGAGGGCACGCTGTCTTTTAAAAACGCTCTTGAAACAGTGCAGTGGAGAGGATAGCTTTCACGTACTTTAAAAACAGATCTGAAAACTGTTCCAGACATAAGGGTGTCTGGATGTATGTCATCAACAGGTATGATAGTGGATCACTCTAGAAGTGAAGTGGCAAACACAAAGAATGCCTTCCCAATAGTTTTAATTTTTATTTTATTATAGCCCCAGAGAACTCTGGGTTTTATCAATAGGGCAGGAGAGGGAGAGGGTAGCATGCACAACTCTTTCCCTGAAGCCTGATTTTGTCATCAGAATGGTCACATATGCCCCATTCGCTGCTCTTCTTTCCAGAGTGGAAAATACATCTATTTCAGATCTCTTTTCTCCTGCAGACAGAAAAGATCGTTTGGGATGTGTACGATTTTGATCAGGAAAAATAGCTTGCAGAAAAAGGGTTAAGCTCCGTTCCCCTTGTGTCCCTGTTCTGATCAAAGTAGAACCTTTGCGGCTACGCTGAAAAACAAGCACTGTCAAGATTCTTCCCCATGACATGTCTCATTCGGCATAGTGACACCAAAGTCTATAACAGCAGCTATTTCAGGGATTAGTGATGGATTTTCTGCGGTGCTCTTTGAAATACAACTGGACTCTGCAGCATGGGTTGGACCGCAAACCCAGCAGGCATAAAGCAACAATAAAGCAACAATGCCATCTGTGTGTGTGTGTATGTGCACACGCGCACTGATACCTCCAAGTCCAAGTGAGTGCAGGGCTACCTCCAAGCCTCTGAAAAGCTGTGAGCCTTGGAGTCTTTTGGCCTCTGGCACATCCACAGCACTACCACTGCGATCACTTAGCTTGAAGCAACCTGTCATGTGAAAATAAGGTGCTGAACTCAAGGTAGCGCCTTGATATTTGTCATATGAGTAAGTGTTGTGCTTGATGGCAGCATGATTAGCCAGGTGTTCTGGCCAAAACGCCAGTCGCAATATGTCCATTGAGTTTAATTATACAGCTTGCAAAGACTGTTGCCTGCTTGTAATTCTTTTATTTTTCTTACCTTCTTCCATAACACTCTAGGACTATGCGGATAAAAATATGTTGCATCAGTGATCCTTACCATGGCCTGATTTAATGAGATGTTAGGGGTGTGTGAAAAGCTCTTACCTGTGTAGGGCTCAGCATCACAGTTAAAGGGGCTCTTAATCCCTGCAGATGCAGAGCAGAGTTTCCGGAGAGCCCATGAGGTTGCTGGGTTTAGGCCAGTGGTTCCCAACCTGGGGGTTGCAACAGTACAGGGCAGGTGTGCACTTTTTAGTTGGGACACTACCCCCTTAAGGAGGGTAACAATTTGACCTGTATAGATGCCATTAGCAGAGCACTTCCAGGTTTTGCTGCCACTGCCACCGAACACTCACTTTGAGTGGCGGCAGTGATAGCAGAGAAACCCAGAAATGCTGTGTGACGGTGCCATGCTCCTTAAGGTGGTAGTGTCCAGACAAAGGTTGGGAACCACTGGTCTAGGCTATACACTCTAACAGGGATGTCTGCCCATTGTGACTTTGGTCACTGCAGCATTGTAGCCTGGCAACCTTAAGATGGTAACAAAGTCTAAAAGTAGGGGAGTGAGGGTTCTATTTCATGCATCAATTTAGGATTTTAGTTTCCCTGCAATGACTTGGGACACCTGAAGGATGGAATCGCAGGAATGTACCAGCACTGTAAAAATGTAGCACCGACACCAACGTACCGGAAGTGGCCTGGCAGCGTGCCATAGAGTGTTGCATTTTGCTGTACGTCAGGCTGCACTGCCAGAATGTGAGTTACATGCAGAAGCCTTGATCTCTGATATCTCCAGTTACACATTTCAGCTGGTGCTGGGAATAGGAGCTGTCAGAGTAGACAGAACTGGGCTAGATGGCCCAATGGTCTGAGGGCGCATCCTAACCTGAAATTAGGCCAGCACAGTTAGGCCAGCAAAGTTTGGCTGGCCCAAGGACCACCCTAAAGTGCGTTTGGACCACAATCCTTCCTGCATGGAAGTGAGTTAGGCTGAGCCAGTCCTGTGAATTAAAATCCTAAAACAGGACACCTGGTTGCATTGTATGCAGTCCTCTATCAAGCACTACCTTGCTTTTACACACACACACACACACACACACACACATGTAGGTATGGATGTATATGTATATACATACATATATATATACATGTACAAACAGGTTTTATATATATAAACAAGGTAGCACTGGATAGAGGAGTGTGTGTGTGTGCGTGTGCATACACGCGTGCCTGGCAGCAACTGCTTCAGTGAGTTGCAGAGAGCCACAGTGCCTGGCTCGTCATGATATGTACCCGAATGCAGCCATTTGAACCGAGTAGTGCATCCCTTGGGCTAGGCAAGCTGGACGGGTGGGAAGGAAGCTGAGACAAACAAGTGGGGCTGCTGAGCTGCCTGCTGACCGACCACATCACTCAAACAGGTGTGAACTCAGACAGGTTACATGATCCAGCCTCGCTGCAAACGCCTGACTGCTGATATTTCCCAGGGTACAGATGTTGCAAATGAACATATTTGTTTCTGCTTTAGGGATTTTGCTGTGCATAATAATGCATCTCTCGTAATGAGAACTACAGGAGTTTTATATATTTAAATTTGTCCAATTAATTATCCAGGAACGTTTTTAATAGGCTTTATCGCTGTAATTTCATTCTGAAGCAAATATTTTTTATTGGATCAAAGTTTGATTTTTTTTTTCTCTTTCCCATTCCTAGCATGGTACCACTACATACATCTTGTTGGATCCCGGAAAAGAATTTTGGGTACAGTTTTATCTACAGCTATCTATTTTATGCAAATACAAAGCACACCACTTAAGAATACTGTAAAGTACATACTTTTTAAAAAACATACTACTGCTTTGCAAGTTGCATTGCAAACAGTCAGGGCATACAATCACAACAGAGTATTTCCATTCATGCATACAAGGAATTGTTGGTAATACGTAGTGTGGCTTTTTGATATAGGACAAGTAGTGTGGTTGACAGATCAAAAAGGACGGATATGCAGTAGCTATCCTGCACCACCTGCAATGCTGCTGTGTTGATTTGGGTTCCCTAGGGGCTCCTTTCCTGGTTATGGAGGATGACGGACTGTATAATCTCCAGTCCAGATGTTCCCAAACTGTAGGTTGGGACCCACCAGTGGGTCACTCACGAGCCAGTTTCAGGTGGCTCACAAAGCACCTGGAGAAGCCATATTGAAAATGTGGGAAGATGGGACGCTGGAAAGGGGGAGGGCTGTGAGGCTGTTTTGTTTGTGTCAAGATTGTAAACAGGCTTTTTTTTTTTCTGTTTCACTTTGCTATTGGAAAATGGCTGATAAATAACCCAATTTATTGCTGCATTCCCAGGAAAGCAGCAGGCTCTGGTGTTACCGGGCGCAATACTATACTGCGCTGGAATGGCGAGGCTGGCCGGCCAATGCCATATCCTAGTGCAGTATAGGTGAGGGTGGAGCCTCCCCACGGCAAAGTAACATGTGCTCCCTTACCATAGGGGAGGTTCCAGCCTCCCCTATGTGTTTCTTGGGGTCAGCGCCCACTAAAGAGCGGGCGCAGATCTGAGGAGACCGTGCGGCCCAAATCGGGGCCTCACGGACAGGCTTAGGAGGTGGCTGTATGGCCAGTTCCCAAGCCCACCCATGTCCCACCGAAGTCCCACCCCGCCTCCCTCCCTCCCTCCAATCCCTGTGCCTTCTTGGCATGGAGCCTCCCTCACGCTGACCGGCTTTGGTCGGCGCAAGAGAGGCTCAGCACGGGCACAGCAGGGCCGGCACTGCCTCCAGCGCTGGTCCTGTTGCTCGAGCACTGACATGGGGGTGGAGATCGGCACCCCCTCGTCAGCGCTAAGTGCGCAGCGTCGGCACAACCCCATTGCGCCAAAGCTACGTGGTCTATAGGATTGCGCTGACAATGACAGCACTTCCAGCTATGACATCACTTCCAATGGGTCCTGGACAGATTTTAGAATGAAAAAGTGAGTCCCGGTGCTAAAAGGTTTGAGAACCACTGGTCCAGTCCAAAACAGTGACTAGAGCTGCATGGTTCCTACAATGCATTAGTAATTAATGAACACTTTTTTGTCTGTCCAGCTTTCTGGGCATAGAAACTTCTGGTTCTTGTCCAATTGCCTCTATATATTTGACACATGCTACTATTTTCCTTCAACCACAAAAAGTGATGTGCTTTGTTCCCATTCCCCCAAAACATTTCTACTTGGCTAGATATACATAGAGGGACGTGGTGGTGCTGTGGGTTAAACCACTGCTGCTGAGCTTGCTGACCAGAAGGTTGGCAGTTCAAGACCACATGACGGAGTGAGCTCCCGTCACTTGTCCCAGCTCCTGCCAACCTAGCAGTTTGAAAGCATGTACAAGTGTGAGTACCACTTCCGTACTCACTTCAGTAGATAAATAGGTACCACTTCAGTGGGAAGGTAACAGCATTCCACGCACCTTGGCGTAGTCATGCTGGCCACATGACCACGGAAACTTATCTTTGGACAAACACCGGCTCTTGGCTTAGAAACAGAGATGAGCACCGCCCCCTACAGTCGGTCACGACTAGACCTGAAATCTTTACCCTCACCTTTAGAAATACATAAGTAAATCTTAACAAAAAGCCATATTCCTCAAAACCAGAAAGTTGTGCAAGCGGATTTTGTATTTGGATCAAGCTAATATATGAACGTGTTACATATTATTTATTGTGGTAGCAATTGTGGTAGCAGTGGTATTGTGGTAGCAGTGGTAGCAATTGGGTTTTCTGATTGCAGAATTGGACGCTTTGGGGACATAATTCTAAATCTGTTATACATGCAAAACACAGCCGCTTTTGGACAGTGCAAAAGCCAGTATAGTATTGATTCCCACTCTTTAAAGTGTCTCATAACTGGACCACATCATACACCCACCCAAGCTGCTTCAAGTGTTTCCTACAAAAGCAGTGTAGTGTGTGAATGTGGCAAATGCATGTTTACAAATATGGGTACCAGTTAAGCAGCCATGACTGGATGCAGTAAATGCTTGAGCAAATGCTTGGTAACAAATCTACATTTGGCTCTATGTAATGTACAAAAGGATCCTACACATGATTATCCCAAGTGTTCAGAGAGACCCAATGGTTCCATACCTTTTCATTCATCTTTCAGAATATATTTTTTTTTTCCAGGCACTAGCTCAAGAAAAGCGGTGTTAAAATTCAGTGTAACCAAATGATTGAAGATGAGCAAAAAAAACAAAAATATCAAGCACTAATAACTAAAAGCAAAAACCTCAGTGTTTGGAGGACCCACTTGACTCATTTATTTTTCCCCAGATGTAACATGTGTGTGGTGGTGCAATAATGTTTGTTTTGTATTCTCTGAAGTGGCTAATCTACACTGGAAAGGTGGCTTATTAGGCTAATTGCTGATTAAAAAAAAATACTATGAGCAAATATTACAGAACAGATGCAGGAGGCTGGGGGGAAAAAAACCCAAACAAATACTGATCTCAATTTTTCCCCCTGTGAAGTTTTCCCACCAGTAATCAGGCAGTTCAAAGAAATGTCCAGCTAATCCAGTTCCTTCAGGCAGCTTGAACAGAGGCTGTTCATTAGGCGCCTCATAATTCTACCTCACAGAACTGGATTAATGGAAAGGTGACTAAAGAAATTGTCGAGGGACTTGCTCATGTTTGCTATAAGCCCTAAGAAAGATTTTTTCTCTCTGGCTGTATTCCCTACATAGGGCCCACTGCATGGACTGTATGGACCCCCAAATTCTGAGAGGACCAGACGGTGTCCCGAAGGTTGGCGCCCTGCAACTGACGGAATCCAAGGTGGCGCAATAATTGCATGCCTGTTTTCTCATACAAGCAAGGAGAGTCCCCCAAGCTCATTAAAACAGATGGAAGTTTTAAAACCTGTATTACTTCAAAAAATTAATTTACAACGGTAGGGCTCGGTGGCCCAGAGAACATTAAAGCGATAAATCCAGGAAGGTGATGTGATTAGAAGAGAGCATTGCAGCATGGAAAGAAGGCGGGAGCTCGGCTGGAAGTTATCTTGGTGTGAGCATTTCTGGATTTGCCCTGGTTGTTAGGTGGTAATGAAGGCCAATAAAATTCATCCAGAGGGAATGAAGGCGCAAAACATATGGAGTGGAGCACTGTTTTCAACATTTGTCCCCCCCCCCCGTTCCACTTCACATGGTCCACCTGTTGGAAGTACCAATGGAGGTAACTGCTGGTGATGTCATGGCCAGATTGGGAGATTGGGAAATATTAACTGTTTTAATATTGTTTTAAACATTGTTTTAATTGTTAAACGTTGTGGTTTTAATGTGTTGGTTTTAATGCTGTAAGCTGCCTTGGGTGCCCATGGGGCAGAAAGGCGGGATAAAAATTAAATAAATAATAACACAATGTCACAAACACTGGTAAGAGGCTTAGAGAAGACATGAGGGCTTTTTTGAGCCCGTGAAAAGTGCACACTGCAGCTCTGTCTGCCAAGCCAAGCCTCCTGCTGCTCATCACATTGCATTGCATTGGTCTCACTGACAGGCGGCAGGGGTCTGAGGAATCCTGAGCATACCACTGGACACCACCTCAAGTACCACTGGTTGAGAAATGCTGGAGTAGAGCAGTGTTCTTCAACCTTGGGGTTGGGACCCCAATGGGGTCGCGAAGCCTCAGTTGTGGGGTCACGGCAACTTATGGGAATGAAAAAAGACCACTGGACAAGAGCAGCACCAGGTAAAGGGGGGAGGCATCTGATGCACCTGTGAAGAAGGGCTTCAGGTACCAGGAGATGGTGTCCCAGTCCTACTCAGGTTCTTAGCAATTGTGCTGGAATAGCTTTCACTAGTGCCTGGATTCAGGGTAACTTTGTTCTCTCCAATAAGAATATTTAGTTACAGTGAACAGTGCTGGTAGTGGGGGGCGGGGGGGGCAGACAGGGTCCTGGGAGGGGACGGGATCAATAGTGGGGTCCCCAGTCTCAGGCAGTACATGTACGTTTCCCAAGCAGACCAGACTCCCATCCAGGACCTGATCAAAACCTGTTTAGCTTCAGATAATAGTTGCATCCTGTCTGACCCTATCCTGAAATAATATCCCACAAGGCCTAGGGCTGAAGAATTCCCTCCAGGCTATGGAGAACATCAGCCTTTGACATTCTTCTTTAGGCTCCTAAATATGTTGATTCCAACTAGGGCAAGAGGCCCCTTTTCCCACTGATATCCATGTGCCTTTGCCCAAGAGCTGGCCAGTGTTGCTATCGGTTGTGATTGTGCGAGTCGCTTGTGTTATGTATTTAGGAGGATAGCCAAGGGTTAAGCCCCGGTAAGAGAGTTGGAGGGGTTGAGCTAATCACCCCTCCAATCAGGAGCCCTGGGGATGGAATTAACTAGGGTTACCAGATGCAAACAGGGACAGGGTGTAGACCTTTAACCATGGTATGGCAGAGGGAATTTTAGTAGGAGCAGCATGGAAGGTTTGAAATACTACAACTGCAAAAATCCCCTCTTCTATTCCATGATTAAAGATAAAGCCACTCTATCCCCATTTGTATCTGGTAACCCTAGAATTAACTATATACATGAGTTGGACTGTTGCTCTTCAGTTCAGTTCTAACTGTTGCCTGTTGCAATAAACTTTCAAGCTGGACTTGCCTTGTCTGAGTTTCTATTGCAGGGAACCCAATATTCTTGTGAGGGTGTTAGGTTTGGGATCAGTGTCTTCAAAAGGTTTTCTAAGAGTAGGAAGGCAGAGCCCCCCCCCCCCCACACACACACACTTTTAATTTCTCTACCTGTACCGTATCTGGTCTATTCCCGATGTATTCTCTTTTCCAGACCATTTTGTCAAATAATTAATAAATTAGTATAGAAGTATATACAACACACACACACACACACACACACACACACACACACACACACACACACAC
>JAJKFI010000048.1:7165494-7205240 GCA_029204185.1 Lerista edwardsae
AAATAAATAAATAAATAAATAAATAAATAAATAAATAAATAAATAAATGCCTTTATTGCCATCCCATTTTCACACTTAACTGAAAATCTCCTTGAAGGAGCCACTGTAGCAAACCAGTCTCAGCATTTTCTGAACATCCAGGGAATTTGGAACTTTTCAGTCTTCAGTCACAACCTTGCTAGTGATCCTGGGACAATGCCCTACACTGGGCCCCTGTTGACACTCCTCACACCCCCAGATGGTACATTGAGCACTGCTGTTACCACCAGAGAGTTCAGAGGTTGGCCTGGCCAGGTAGGTGCATGTGCACTCTTGGCCAATGCCCTGCCTAGTGAATCCCGATGCCACCTCTGAGTCATACTACCAGTTTCCACAGAATCACACCATAAATGGCTCCGTTGTACTTAGGACAATGCACAGTACTAATCTTCTAATGCTGAATTAATAGCAAGTAGTAGTAATTCATGTTGGAATTTTGATACCAGAAACAAAATAAATGTAAATTAATAATGTAAAATAGAGACATTTGGTTAACAAATACAGTGTACCAGGTATACAGACTTCTAACTCAGCATAAGCTATCAAATGTTGGATCTTGACCTAAACACCCTGCAGTAATAGTGTAGTAATGGTAGTCGATACAGTAGGTTGTAAGAGCAGTGATACTACATTTCACTCATACTACCAGTTTCCATTGACTGGATTGTTCTAATTTCTGAATGGGAGTAAAGATGGCCTTTTACATGCAGATGGTTCTATGGAAACAGTAGCATTTACAAATGGAAACAACCTTGCCTTTTCATTACACATGGTGAAGTCAAATACGCAGGGATGTAAGAGCAGGTGGGAAATGGAACATACATAACAATGACTGGCAGATCTACTTACTCTTTTCCATTAGTATCAATTTATGATGATCAAGACCTCTGTCAGACTTAGCTGATTATAAGTGGGTTAGTGTAAAGGTATAATTTAAATAACTGGTGTTTTTCAACTCTACCTGTTTTTTGTTCTTGAGTAGTTTGACATAAAATCTCGCTAGTGCAGCTATGTATGTTTCAAAAAGGCATTATACCAAGCCCTCATTCTTGTGTCATGTCCTGGTTTTTTATTGGAATACACTAAATAAAGATCACATACTAGAAGCTTTCAAAAGAAAAACTTGACATAGCAGCGACACAATCACATGACTTATTTAGTCGATATTAATGGGATTACAAGTTTAAAAAAATGTAGTACAAACCATTGCCCCAAATGGGATTGTCCTTAGTTTCAAACCACTTATCTATTTTGAAATATTTCTATCCCACCCTTCTCCTCTCAATTGCGAGATGCCAAGGTCAACTCACAACAATATACTGTATATGCACAGATAATTGTTCTAAAGATAAACAGAACAACCAAAAACAAACCAGTGCTAAGAACTGTGAAAGCCAGGATATATTGAAACACTGGTCCAACCAATAGGATCCCAAGGCATTTGAAAGGGCTCCACTGCAAGAAAAGTGAGATAGAAATCACGGAATTAATGAATGAAACTAACTGATTAATATTGGGAGAACAATGCTGTTGTGCATGAACATGTCTAGTTTCCTTTGCTAACACATGTGATAGTGGCCATCGTAGGATGGTTGTACGCTAAATGCCACTATTTTCAAGCTTTTGCAGGGTGGCCCCGTGTCAAGGACAGCACAAAAGCTGGCTGTAGCTGGCCCACAACCCCTTGCTCCCACCGACTGCACAGTTGGAATTCTGGGTATGAAAATGGAGAGGATTCGAGCCCACATTTCTAAGGTCTCAGGCTGACACTTGAACATGGAAACACTCACAGCACAGTAGTAGCTCAACATCAGGTAGAAGAGATAGCTTAGTCTCTCTCATAAACTGGCATGGTTATTTACTGAAAGTGCAATCCTAAAGGGAGCTGGAATGGTGAGGCTGGCGGTCCTGCACCAAATCCAGTGCACATTTGCGCCCTTGCCCCAGGGAGGCTCCAGCCTCCCCATTGGTTTCCTTGGATCTATGCATGCTAAATAGCAGGCGCAGAGCTGAGGAAGCCGTGTGGCCCACATCCTGTCTCTGCCCCCATCCTCGGGCCGGCACACCTACCGCATTAAAATTCCATCACGTTAAAAACGCCAGTCCTAGATGTCAGATAAAAGCCTTCCTGAATAAAAGAGATTTTGAGACCCTGTCGAAAGATTTGTAGAGAAGGAGACTGCAGGGGAAAGGCATTCCATAAACAAAGAGCCACCACTCTTCACCACTTCACCACTGAGAACGCCCTATTTCTGGCTGCCATGCCCCTCACTGCTGGTGGCAGCACAGTCAGAATGTCCCCCTCTGATGACCTGGGAGCAGTGGCACAGCACCATAGAGCTGTACATTACCATGTGGTACTAGGTGGCTCTTTGGCTCTACCCGGCGGGGGGAACGGCAGGTCCTCCTGCCTGCTGCCCCTGCATCGAAGCTTAGTGCACTTGCTGGGAGTGAAGCCAGCTGCCTTCACTCCAAAACGAGCATGCCAAGAATGACTGCTCCAGGAGCAGTTGGCAGGTCTCCCTGCCCATCATCCCCTCAGCAATTCACTGGGAGAGAGGCCAGCCAGCTTCACTCTGAAGAAAGTGCACCAAGAATGACTGCTCTGGGGGTGGCAGGCAGCTTCTCAGCACTCTCACTGGTCTGCCTCACTTTTGCAGAGAAAGTAGGCAGAAGGCACCTCCGCAGCAATCCAGAAGCAATTGTAGTGGGAAAAAAACCTTGGAAAAGAATATGCTTTGTCCACCAATTCGTCAGCTTGACTCTGGCATTTTTGAAAGATCATCCCTTTGAACCTCAACAGCAAGCCTGGGCCATGAGCTGCAAAGGCCATATTTGGTTGGCCACCTCATGAGAAGAGAGGACTCTTTAGAAAAGACCCTCATGCTGGGAAAGATTGAAGGCAAAAGGAGAAGGGGGCGGCAGACGATGAGAAGGTTAGATAGAGTCACCGAAGGAATGAACAAGAAATTGGGCGAACTCAGGAAGCTAGTGGAGGACAGGGAGGCCTGGCGTGCTGTGGTCCATGGGGTTGTGAAGAGTCGGACACGACTTAGCGACTGAACAACAACAACAACAATGAAAAGACTACTTGTAGCTTAGTATTCAGCTTAGTACACTACAGTACACAGGAAAACCTGAAATTTGCCTTTCCTCTCCTAGCGATGTATCACCTCCAACATTTGTGTTTCAAGCAAGGAGCCACTGTGTACAGCATTTGCATGCCTGGGCGACAATATGCATTCTGCCTCCCTAACATTTCCTTGGCAGGTAAAGCTAAAAGGTGTAATCATCTGTGTAATCTCATTTGGAGTGTTGGCTGCCCTGATTCATAAATATGCACAGATTTACAAGCATAAAAGGCGTGTAGCACAAGCCTTCCTAAGACAAGCGCCATGGTCACAGTGTTATCCTCTCAGCACTTGCAATGGAAAAAAAGGAAGACGGGGAGATTGAAGGGGGGGAAAATGCCACGCAATAAAAAGAGGAGCCTTTTAAAGAGATGCACTTTAATTATAGATTTTTATAATTTTCTGTAGTTCCCCCATCCCATTATTAAATTACAACAGTAACTCATCTAATGGATTTTCACTGTGAAAGCATCAATTTTGCTTTATTGTCTCCCACTGCTACACGTGTAAAATAAAAAAAAGAATATGAAAGAGCTCAAAAAGCACAGCCTTTCCCTCGCAGCAGAAACCATCAGGCTAGAAATAGAGGAGGGCTGGCAACGCTCCCCTACTATTAACAGGACTTTTTTCCCTTCTTCCCCAGCAAAGTGGACAGCGGGAGAACAAAGTGAACATAATGAACTAGATCTGGGTATATTTGATTGGGTCTGCAGGGACAGTGATAGGACTGATGATTGGGTAGGAAGAGGGAGATAATTTGATTCTGCCTCCACTGATGATTACCCTACCAAGCCAAGGGGGAAATAGTCACTGCCTACAAGTAGGCTCCTTGCTGTAGGAGAAATGGGTAACATGCAGCCTTGCCTAGGTTTCTTCAAAGGGTACTCGCTGCAAGGCCAGCTTGCACTGAATCTAATTCTGCACTATCTAGTTTTGCGTCCGCTGGAACTCTTGCAGGAGTGATTACTTCTAGTTTTCTTTTTTGCTCTTCTTGATGCTCATGCTGAACATGAAGAAGAGATCCAGCACTGTCAATCAATTAAGGAGATGCCCAGGCAAACGTGGGAAACTAAAGCCAAGCTTTAGGGGGAGGGACCATGTCAGTAAAAGGAAAGTCACGTTTCGGAAGTTGCAAAGAAAGGGCTTAGAATCTAATACTTTCAGAGGGAATTGGTGGAAGAGCAGCCTAATTTTTGAGTTTGGTTATTTTTCTCTGTTTTGAAATTCCCCACAAAGATGTAGAGCCCAATTTGATGCATGCCTGCTCAGAAGTAAGTCTCATTATAGTCAAAGGGGCTTACTCCCAGGAAAGTGTGGATAGGATTGCAGTCTTGGTTACAATATGAGAATTTAATTTAGGGCGCAATCCTAAACTGAGTTAGGCCGGCATAAGCTAAGCTAACAAAGTTTGGCCAGCACAAGTGACACCGTAAGGTATGTTTGGACCACTCTCTGAGTCAATGAGGCCAGCACACAGATGTGCGCCATCCTCCCTGACTCCAAGAGTAGTCCAAAAATGCTTTATGGTGGTCCTTGTACTGGCCAAATTTTGCTGGCTTTAGTT
The DNA here is from genome assembly GCA_029204185.1 of Lerista edwardsae. NCBI lineage: Eukaryota > Metazoa > Chordata > Lepidosauria > Squamata > Scincidae > Lerista > Lerista edwardsae. The sequence continues at coordinate 7,170,229 of JAJKFI010000048.1, forward strand.
TATGCCAGCCTAACTCCAATTCTCTCAGACTGGATAGGCTTTGTCATTCAAGCTGAAAAATGTTATCAAAATGACTGTTATGACGATGACACACTTTGGATCCATGAGGGGTTCCATGTACAGTTTGGGGGCTTTTGTTCATACACAAGCAGCTCCTTCCCGGGCATATCTGCCACAAGCTTCCCTGGACTATATTACTTGCGGCATCTGTGACACCTACTTGGCTGTCCCAATTCACATTAAGATTGACTACAAGAAAATTCTTCTGGTGCTGACAGTATCAAGGCATCACTGTGATTATTGGGTGTCTTGCGCGAGACCCATTCCTGTCACCTGCCCTATCCCTGGGGCCTCCTAGGTGGGGAGGATTGGTTGGGCAGACCTGGTAGCAGTTTCTGGCTGGGTGGGCAAATCTTATCCTCTTTTGCCATCATCCAAGGCTCTGGATGCAGGAATCACCTACATAGCCCCTCTGATGGGTCTTGCTGATGAATGCAGGCACCCAGGATTTCTGCCCCGGATATTTCAATCTCCCCCCCTCCCACTATTCTGATGTGGACAGGTTGGGGCTCCAGGCGTTGGGGTTCTGTATTCTACTTTTGTGAAAACCTTGGTAAGTACAAATAATACCATCATGTTATATACCATTCAATGTAGAATTTAATGCAGAATGCAATGAAACAAAGCAGTGTGTAATATCTTTACCAAATGTTATGGCCAAACACCAGCACATTTTTAGCTGTCATGTAAAAATCACAATTTGTTAAAATCACAGTTTTTAGGAATAATACTGTCATGTTGTATATCTTTTGATGCAGAATTTAATGCAGAATGCAATGAAACAAATTGGAGTGTAATATCTTCATTCTGTCAAATGTTATGGCCAAAAAACCACAAAAACATTAAAATACAACTGTGATGTTACTTCCTGTTGTGACATCACTTCCAGGGCATCATTTTGCCCTCTGCACTGGGCTACACTTTCATTAGCTATGCCAGTGGCTCTTGCCACAGGAGAAGCTTACAAGACTAGCATACAAAGAACACCAGCACTGAAGCACTGGCATTTGAATGCATATAAATAATAAAGACTGAAGAATGCCTGCCGTTCTCCTAAAATATTGACAGAGGGATGGCTATTTCACACACAAACTTGGATTTGGATCAACTTGTGCATTAAGGAGGGAGTTTGTCAGAACTGCTCCCAGGAAAAAAATAGTATGATGATATAAGATATAACAAGTTACAACCTTCTCCTATGTGTACCAGAGCAGAATGAGGAGCTGTAGAAGATGCTTAAAAGGAAATGTCTCCAATTCATGTCTGGCCTATGACTTCACGGTGCTGGCAACCATAGAGCTAGCAAACTAGGAATGTGGCCTGTTCCTTTCACATGTGCTTACTCCTCATTTCTATTCCTGGACATTTCACTTCAGTTTTTGCCTGAAAGTAAAAAAAGTACGTAAGAATTGGAATAAGGATTGCATTATTCCAGCCTTCCTGGTGTGTGAAAATCCCCTGGAAGGAAGTGGTAGGAAACAGATTCCACCATCTGACCTTTCGCTGGAAAGCAATGAGTTGGTCACAAGGCAGGGCAGCCAGGCCATAATGATTGTATCTGTCCTTGAATTCTCCTCAGAGGCCGTCGTTCTCCCACAGCCCCCCACCCCACCCCCTCTCACTTTGTCCATGTTCCTTAGTGGGCCCAGCCCTGTCAGTTTGATAAACGAGGATCAATGGAAGAGATCCCCAAGTCTCATTTGGAAAGTTTTTCCTGATGGGTTGGAGTTGAGGAGCAGCCAGCTGGGAATATCTCTCTTGGGCGAGGGTCTTTCACACTGCCTTTGGTCCTCACTTAAACTTTCTTTTTAAAGGTTAAGCGTATTTATATACCACCTACAAAAGGTTATTCTGCTTGACCAGGTCTCCAGAAAGAATGATTAATGGCCATTCCTGCCAACTCTCCGTGTTTTGGTTGAGGCGCTAAGGCTGGAAAGGAAATTGAGCTGGTGCAGAAAAATGTCAAACACGTTTTGTGCGAAAAGGAGATGCCGAGCTGCACACAGGCAAACAGATGGACTTCAGTTCCTGCTCAGCAGCTCTTTAGCTGCATTTGCTTGCTCATCTTTTCCCTTCAATTCTCAGGTCTAATTCTCACGTTATTGTGAGCGCAATTCTAAACTAGAGTTAGGCTGGCACAGTTAGGCCAGCACAGTTTGGCCAGCACAAGGGCCCGCTTAAAGCGCATTTGGACCACTCTCGGAGTCAGGGGGGATGGCGCATGTCTATTTGCTAGCCTCTCTGACTCCAAGAGTGGTCCAAATGTACTGTACAGTATCCCTTGTGTTGGGCAAACTTTGCTGTCTTAACTGTGCCAGCCTAACTTCAGGTTAGGATTGTGCCTTGTGTGTGACCTGATAATCCTGATAATCCTTACCATGCAATTTTGGTGAGGCATCCTTCAAGTCAAGTCAAGGAACCTGTATTGGCATAATGGGTACCCTTACAAAATGTTGAGGGAAGAAGGAGTTAACTCATTTAAAAAATGGCCAAGTGTTGTGAAAATAAATATGTACTCAAGCTTCAGAATTTATCTTGATTTGTGACCCTTCTGACTTAACTTTTGTGAGTCTGGAGACACTCTTCCAAGCCTGTTTGAACTCTTCCTAGCTATTACTTTTTAAACTATTATTTTACTATTATTTTAAAGAAAAAATTCTTACTATTCAATAGCTATTAAGATGCAATAGACTCCATATCTTTAAAAACTACCAGGCTGCTTGGGTTTCGTGTCAGCTGGCAAAAACCACCAGAACTCACCTCACATGCTTCGTGAAGCACCCTCATTCCACCGAAAAGCTGAGGTAATCTGAAGTCCAATGAAAATGAAGACACTAATAACATGCTGTACTGGAAAGTCAACTAGCCCAATATTGAAGGAAAGCTATCGCTGGTCAGCCATGCAGCAAACAATAACAGTTATGGCCTTTGTGATGCCTTTTTGTGTGTGTGGCCTACACACTTATGGCCCAATCCCATCCTTCATTTGCTTTCCGCTGTCACAAATGCAGCAGCGCCACCACAAATGGCGCATCACCGCTGGGAGCACATCACTGCTACAGAGCTGCTGGCACAAAGGGTAAGGTAAGGTGGTGGGGGGGTGGACTGTGGGGAGTGAGGAGGAGGAGGGCAAGAAGCAAGTTGAGGGGGGTGGATCTCGGTGGCAAAGGCTCATGCTGGATCCTACCCCCATTTCCCTCCTGTTTTAGAGTACAATATAGTTAGTTTCACTTACTGGCGTTCTTTGCAATATTTTTCCCCATTTTATTTATTCATTTAATCAATAACAGAACAATTAACACAAATAACATCAACACATACGAACCCCATTTTCCAACTCACACTCCCCTCCTTGGATTTACATCAGTTACATGGCTGGCCTGGTTTCAAAGCTGGCAAGTACGTTTCTTGCTTACCTCTGGTTGGTCTTCTGGTTTCTCCCCACCCACCCCCATAGTATAGAGTGTGAGCCCTGCTGGTGCAGCTCTCTCTCTGTGTGTGTGTTAGAATAATCAGTGGTGGAGGTTTCACTTTCACATAAGCATCTGAAACTGGTGATGAATTATAAAAAAACGTCAACATTCTTCCTGTGTGACATTGTGCCCTTAACCCAATGGTTTTCAAACGCTCTCATAGTTTTGAAAAGCACTAACAGTGCAATCCTAGTGCGTCCGTCGCATTGACACTATGTCATATTGTGATTGGCACCCCCACGTTGGCGCTCAAGCAACGGGACCAGTGCTGCCTGCATTGATCCGAGTAGTGCATTGGGGAGACTGGAACCTCCCAACGGTAAGGGCGCGAATGTGCCCTGGTGATTGGGAGGCTCCAGCCTGTCATATACTGCTCTTGGATTTGGCATTGGGCCTGTCGGCCTTGCCAATCCAGTGCAGTATAGGATTGCGCTCTAAGTGTTTGCGGGGGAGGAGAGAAGGCAGCAGCGTAATCCCCAGGATTGCGCTGCTACCTGGGGTGGAGGGGTTTTGATCTACTTACCAATCGAAGTGCTGTCATTCTAGGGGTATGGGGAGCCCTACGGATGCCTCAACAGGGCTCCCATGTCTTGGGAAAAATTTTTTTTTTTAAGATTGCAACACACTTCGGTTTTCAACAGTGCTGCTGCCTTCTCTCTCTCTGCCCCTTAAAGGGACAGAGCCAGAGGTTCTCTGGCTGGGGCGTCATGATGCCCCAGTTTGAAAACCTCTGCCTTAACCAGAAAATGGGAGCCACTGAATTTGCCTGTTGTCTACCTCTCCCGCACTGGTTCCAGATTAAGCTCTGTCTCTCATGACTGGGCCTCCCATGGTGCTCTTTCCAATGGCACGTTGGGTAGTATCAATGCTACCCATTGTAAGGGTTCTATTCAGGAGTTGGTCTGGCTGAGTGGACCCTCTGAGCAGTGTGGCCCTTGGCCAGTGCCCGACTGACCTCCAACATACCCCACGTCTCTACTCCACAGATTTTTGTCTTCTCAAACTTTAGGTGGTTAAGGAATTGCCCCATTCTTTTGAAGACAAACAGAACAATTTCTCCCAGCTTTACAACCCAATTCTGTGATTGGGCTGTGCTGCTGAAAAACATATTCCTGTCTTGCAGCCCTACCTATTGTGTTGCAAAAAAGCCACGCTGTATAGCACACAGCCAGACTGCTGCTGGGTATGACAAGTGGTGCAGCTGCACAGCTGCAGCTTGCTTGGAGGCCCTGGTGCTGGTAAATCAGTGGGGGTGGGCTGTGGCCAGGAAGGACGGGCCGAGTGGGGAGGACTGGGGGCATAACTGGGCAGGGAGAGGGGAGGAGGTGGTGGGAAGTGTGGATATGGCGGCAACTGAGCATGCTGGACCTTATCTCTCGTTTTTAAACCTCACCACGCCTTTTCTTTCCTCAAACACATACCACCAAAATAAATGGCTTAGACCCATTGGAGAGCAGGCAGCCTACCAAGAGATCATTACAATATAATATAATTTTACTTGCCTCCTGCAGGCTGTCTGATTGCCCCCCCCCATAGGATAAGGCGCATGTCTTTTTGGTATGGCTGCATTGGCGCTGGTGGCAGAGGATAGGATTGAGGCTTCAGTTCCTTAGGGCGTCATCCTAACCTGGAGTTAGGCTAGCACAGTGAGGCCAGGGACACCGTAAAATATGTTTGGACCACTCTCGGAGTTAGAGAGGCCAGCACACAGACATGTACTATACTCTCTGACTCTGAGAGTGGTCAAAACATGGTTTATAGTGGCCCTTGTGCTGGCCAAACTTTGCTGGCCTAACTCCAGGTTAGGATTGTGTTCTTAATCTGTGCCACCAAAACCTGGCTATAATGTTTAAATGGCTTATTTAGCTGCCATTACACCCAAAACTCACACTGGACCTTCCTCTTGCGCCTGCCCCGAGGATTCTGGACCCTGTGGATCTTTGCTCTGATCCTTTGCCCTTTGCAGGGCTCTCAAGAACAAAAGAAGACTGAAGGTCCATTAGGGGGATGATGGGAACAAACCTCTAGATGCCAGTGCAAGAACAGAAACCCCTTCTCTGACTTGCCACACAAGTGGCTTTCTACACCCTTGATGGCATCACCGCAGGCAGTCCCGGCCTCAGCTGCTGCTTTAATGCTGCAAGTTCGGCAGGGACCCCTGACCCAGGTCAGTTCTGTATCCCCTGCAGTGCCTGGGCCGATGCAGCCAGAGAGCTCCTCCCTGGCCCCTTTCCTGCTGGCCGGCATCCCGAGGTGAGCAGCTCTGCTTTCCTGGCTGCTGCTTCCACTAGCAGTCAATTAAATATTAATTCAGGCCAGAGCAGTATGAAGTGTGCGAGTTCCACTGCACCAGTGTGGCTGCATTGATTTATTCGAGGCAGATCCTGGGCTCACTGTGCGTATGGCTTGGAGGTGCAATAACGAAAGACACAGTAAGGAACCACATTGTTTCTCTTTATCTCTGCCTCCCTGCACTCTCGCTCTCTTTCTTTCCTGCTCTCTCTCTCTCTCTCTCTTCCTCCCCCCGCCCCCATGATATACACTGTCGGGCACACTGCCAAGTCCGTACTACTATTAATAATCCAGCAACAATGAGAGGAAACAGATTTCAGTGCCAGCCTTCCAATGGGAGCTAATTAAAAATAAGTGTCAGCAGAATAAAAAAGAAAGATTTTGAAAAATAACAGTACACTGCCCTTTTAGGCAAAGATAAAAATCTCCCCTGTATATGGGCTTCTTCGTGCCCTGTGCACTGTGTCTCTTATGAGAAAAATAGGACAATTAAAATTTAACGTGAGCCAGCATGTTAATAAATCAGAGTGGACACCAACGCAGCTGGGAGAGCAAAATGACTGTGTTACAAAGCACCGAGGGCCTGGCATCTCCGCAGGATGTGTTCAGCAAATGAGAGGGTAAGGCTAATGTTCCACCACTCCCTACAGCTTTATACAGCAGGAAATTGACAACCTGATCCTATGCAGAGTGAGGCACTCCTCCACTCACTGAAGGCAATAGGCTTAGGCAGGCAAAGTCTCCATAGGATTGGGCTGGGAGTGTTCAATACCGCTTGATGTCCTTCCTCTCGGTCAAGGAAAATAGTCCATGACCAAAAGCGAAGCAAAGGGAAAGAGAGCTCTTTGGGTTTGCAAATAGTTTCATTCATATAAAGGATCCAGTCCAAATGCACTAGGACTTGAGTTTGTATCCTCAGGTTGCCCATTGGCTTGTATTTTACAGCGTGCCCCTTATTTTAAAAGAATATAGATGCTGTACTCATAACTGGGGTGGGGGTTTTTTGGTGATATTTTTTCCAAAATGTCTGGATTAAAATAGCAAATTGTGGTGTTATGTGTTTTTATCCGAATTTTTATTGCAAATTGTCAAACAGTGCAATAAATAAGGGTAAATGGCCCTACAAAGGCAAGCAATTACTGGCACACACACCCCAGCCCCAGATAACCTGCTCAAAAAGTCCCAGGCTGCACTCTGGTTGCTTCTTGGAGCATCAAGAAACTGCTACTTACTACATCCACATTTCATTAAAATCGCCCCAGTGTGCACTGTGAACTATGAACATGCATGTTCATGCACATTTAAGCAAACTTCCTCCTGTTTCTGCCACTCCTCCGCCTGATCCTTTACTGAAAATTATATAGGTACCTCAAAACTGTGTCAAAAAATATAAAAAAAGTGGTGCTGTTTTTGTGAAATTGATCTAAACTTGGGTCAAACTCTGTCAAAAATAAGCAAAAGTGGTATTTTTCACATTTTGACCTAAATTTGGTTTTATGTAGTGTTTTCAGTAGAAATTCTCATTATTTAGCATTCTGTGTTGATCACCTACTCATTGCAGTGCCTTAGAATCAAATGGATGCTTCTTATATGAGCCACCTGAATTCTCTATTGATTTCAGAATGCTGATCTTGATTTAATGATTCTGGTTAGCATATACTTTTTTCATTCATTTTCACATTTTTTTAAAATTCAGCTGGTATTCTATATATTCAGGTCTATGCATGTCTCCTGTCCTACTCCATCAGCAAGGATGAGTAATTCTTCCAACGCCCCAGATGCTTGGGCTGTGTGGTTTTTGGTTTCTGGCTACACATGGAACAGGGTGGTGATCCAAAGCACCTGCACACAATACAAACGTTCCATCAATCCCAAACAATGCACTTCCAAGATAATATGTATGGCAGTGGTATTCAAACTTTTTAGACCAAGACCCACTTTTTTGAATGGCACTCGTGTCAGGACCCACCGGAAGTGATGTCATTAACCTCGCAGTGATGTTGTGGCAGGAAGTGACATCACTAAGCAGGAAGTGCTGTCATTGTAACATAATAAAATGACACTCCTGAAATGTGAATTGGCATTTTTGGATTGTAGCAATTGTACATCTATGAAACATCCCTGACAGAAAGCAAGATTAGAACAAGATATGATGTAAAAGCACTAAACTAAAAACAAAATATAAAAAAAAACCCTCACTTGAAAATTCAAACTGTTAACACTCACAAAAGGAATATACACCAAGAGTAAGATCTTCAGTTTCCAAGATGGCTGCTCCCAGCTCTCTGCAACCCACCTGACATCAGGTCGCGAGCCACCAAGTGGGTCCCGACCTACAGTTTGAATAACACTGATGTATGGGTTTGGGGTCTTATGGGGGCACTGTGTTGCCATCCTTGCATTCACCTTTTTATGAAAAATGACTTTCAGAGCTCATGGAACTGAGAATGAAGAAGTGCACCTTCTCCAGTGGGGTCTGTCCTCAACAGTAAATGATTGGTTTCAGATTGGGAAGGTGAGTTTGCTGGATGAACATGGCATGGAGAGGACCCATATCTGTCCCCACTTTTCCTGTCCTTCCCAGTAAGCTTATGATGTGTTTGTTTAGTTTTATTTAGAAAGCTTATGATGTGGTCACTATTTAGTTTCTACCTTGATCCGTTATTAGTACACACACAGATTCTGGCTGGTTTTTGTTTTCTTAGAGAACTGTTTCATTCAAGAATCTCTTTGGCTAAGACAAACACAGACACAGACACAGACACAGACACACACACGTGCACCATGGAGAGGGGGAGAGAAAGAAACCTCGACACACCGTGATTAAGACAGAGCAGGAAACAAGCAGCAGAGTTCATCAATCCTGAGCCAGTATTTCAGTTCCCAGGACAGCTCATTAGCCACACTGTGTCACAAAAGATATTGCCTCCCATCTGAGGAGAGAGCAGGCCACACGCAGAGTGGTGAGGATGGAAGGAAAGGAGGGGGGATACAAAACACACGAGACATCAGAGGGACCTCACCGGCAACAACACAGGAACACAGGAAGCCAGCAAGGTGTTCAGCGATGGGGGAAACCAGAAGCATTAGAAAGAAAACCCAAACCCTTTGTCAGATCTACACCCACTCGCCCACCCGACAAAATTCCATATTCTTTTCCCTGCTCCAGGAGAACAACCAGCAGCCCAAACTGTTATTTAAATTAAAGGTTTGTTTCCCAACTAATCCCCTGTCAATGTGAATAAGGTACTGCTGTTTTGAATGTCTAATCTATTATATGAAGATGCAACCCTTTTAAGTTGCTAGCAAAAGGATTATGCCAGGACTAAGTGTGTGTCTGGGTGTGCTATGAAATCCTAAATAACTGCAACAAGTGGTTTAAATTTTTCAAATTACAACAAAAAATTAATTAAAGTTACAAATTGATTTGTATATAAATATACTGAGGCTTTCATGGCTGGGTGAGTCCAAAACAGTGGTTATCAAACTTTTTAGATTGGGACCCACTTTTACAAATCCTGGTCATGCCAGGATCTACTGGAAGTGATGTCATTAACTTGAAGATGTTGTCATAGCTGGAGGTGACATAATCAAAAAAGGAAGTACCATCATTAGGATGTCATAAAATGATGCTCTGGAATGCATTCTTGAACTGCGGCAATTGCATAACCATGAAACATCCCTGACAGAAAGCAAGACTAGGACAAAATATTATGTAAAAGCACTGAACTGAAAGCAAAATTAAAAAACAACAACTCACTTGACAATTCAAACTGTTAACGCTCACCAAAAATAGCAAGAATAGGGTCTTTAGTTTCTAAGGTGGCTGCTCCCAGCTCTCCATGAACTACCTGACATCAGATCGTGACCCACCAGTGGGTCCCAACCCACAGTGTGAGAAACACTGATCTAAAATATAGTTTAAAATGTTGCTTGAGTCTTCAAGCCATGGATTAAAACACACTGCAGGATTTAATCACAATGTTTCACTTTCACCTGTGGAAAGCATCTTCAAAGATGCAAAGGTTACAAAGAATTTTGTGTCCTCTGCTCATTGTTCTGAATAGCATCTTTTTTAAGGTGGTTCATGCAGATATCTCATTTGCCTCATCTGATAGCTGGCCACAGACTGTGTAGGTCTGTCAATGTCACAAAGACACAAGAGCCTTGCTGGGTCAGGTCAAGGGCCCATTTAGATCAGCTTCCTGAATCTGCCTCTGGGAGCACACAGAGAAGAGGCCTGTATCCTATTGCCACTCCTTGCACTGGCATCCAGAAAAAACCACCTCAAAAACTCCAAGTTGCCTACAGCCACCATGACTTATAAACTGTGATGGACTTTTCCTTTTCCTGTGATGGACTATTTAATCACCTTTTACAGGCCTCTAATCCAGGTGCCATCACAATGTCCTATATGGCAAGGAATTCCACAAATTAATCCCCCCAACATCATGCAATGTAGAGAGCGTCTGGCGTATTCTCTCAAATTTCGTGGGGTGACATGAGGCCCAGAAGCCTATGCACATGCTCCTGTCTATGCACATCAGAATATGACTCAGAATCTACACGATTAGCATGGCATATGTAAGGAGGTCCTTTTTAGACAAGTCAGTTTGGAAAGGGTTCCTAGCAAATGAGAAGTCTGAAAGCCACTAAGGACACAATCCCAACCAACTTTCCAGCACCGGGATAAGGGCAAGAAACATGCCCTTACCTTGAGGAGGCTTTGTGACTACTACTCCATTGCAGAACGCAGGACATGCCCCATTGGCACAGCTAGGTCAGGCAGGAAATGGAATGAATGGTCCCTTAGCCAGAGGAGACCTCTGGAAGTGCCCCCCCCCCAATTTGGCAGGATGCAGCAGTAGCCATTTTGGCATCGCTGTATTGGCAGGGAAAGAGGATGAATAGGATTGGGCTCTTAGAATATTGTGTTCCAAGTGGTTTACAGTTAAAATATATACATAGTATCAACCAACTCATAATATAATCACAACATAATCAACAAACAGTAAAAGAGTAAGGAAAGAAAGAAATCAGCTGCAAAGTTTGAGGGCGAATACAGTATATCTGGACACATGACATGGGGGCACACTCGCTGACGACAAATCTGTGACACTAGATTTTCTCAACTCTATGTGCAACTACCACACAGACTAAAAAATCTAGACTCATCATGCAATCTTACATTTTCAAAGTGTACTCTAGGCTGTCCTGAAACTGCCAATTGGGTCCTCCCAGACCTCCCAATGGGATCTTGAGGGTCCTTGGAAGATATTACTGGGAAGGGGAAGGAGGAAGAAGTGTAAAACCCAGAAAACAACAAAAGTATTTCAAAGAAGAAAGAGGCTAGGAAACTGTAAACAGGAAAAAAGTTTGAAACATTTTCTCCCTAAGGGAAGAAATAAACCATCAGATAATAAATCACAAAGTTGGTGATCCAAGTTAGAAAAGTTGCAATTAAGAAAAACATTCAAAATAACTTGTATAGACCGTTAGAATTTCTCCTTCACATGTGAAAGGAAGAGACTAGGAGCTTCCTCTTCTAATTAGCAGCCACAGTAGTTTGTTGCTGCATCAAAATGTGACAAACTTCACATCGCTCCCTTCTTAGTCCAGTGGATCTCTTATATGCAGATATGCTGGGCAGGAAAACAGGCACAGGGAGTAAGCACTGGCGGGTTCCTGAAGAGTGGCAGGAATGACACCGGGAGTTGGCAGAAAAGTTCCGCATTTTAAAAGCCTTGTTTGTTAAATCAAGACCAGGATGGAACTATCAGAGAATGTAAAGACATAAAATAATGAAGTTTGTACTAGAGACTGGGGTTAACCAAAGGGAAAAAATGTACAGTCACTTAAAAAGGTAGGAATATGGTAACTGCTAACTGCTAAATAAATGCCCCTGCTAACTGGGCAAGAGGCACTTTTTCAAGTGTTGCTCCTCTTACGTTTAGCAGGGGGAGAGCAATTGTCCCTCTTCACCCCTGCGCAGTCTTTCTAGTGGCTGTTGCTGGTGGTCTGCCTTTTTTTTTTTTTTTTTAAGATTGTGAGCCCTTTGCGACAGGAAGCCATTTAACTTTATTATTATTACTATTTACCTGTAAACCGCTTTGAGAACTTCGTGTTGAAAAGCGCTATATAAGTACCTGTTGATTGATTGATCGAAAATGCTAAAAGCAAAGGAGATGTGGCTTAATATGCATAGGGAAAAACAAGGTTAAGCAGAAGCAACATTAGAAAAGAAATCAGACTTATCTGCCAATAGTGCTGAAGTAAAACATACATGTAACAGGGATGTGCTGTGTGGGGGCGGAAGGTGAGGTTGAACCGCCTTGCTCAAGAGAGCTCAAGAGAGCTTTCTTGGGTGTAAGGAGAGCCTCCTTGAGTGTAAGCAGGCAAGGTGGTGGCTGTGCTTTTCCACGGAGGATGGGATGGTTCTGCCTCACCTGCCACCCCCACACTGCACATCCCTGACATTGTTGTATATTTATATGTACATGATATATAGTTTGAGACAATGTTCCAGTGGTTTTGCACAGATAAACCTTATGATAGACCTGTCTGAAAATTAATGGAATCAGGCAAAATGTTTGGAAGATACGTTGTTTTACTTGCTGGAGATTTACAGCAAACATTACTAATTGTATCTTATCCCTCAAGAATTGAACAACTATTCCGTTTTGGCCAATATTCAAAGAACATGTTGACACAAAACAAGAGAGCAGATTCAAACACAAGATTTGTAAGAACTTGCATCAGGAAATAGAACCCTGCCAGTGAACAGATGTGTATCAAACTGTGCAAGACAAGCTCCCGAAACGCATTTGTCATCTGATATATAGGCCCCAAGAGGTCTTGGGCTAGCCCTGATTAAAAGCTCTACATCAGCAGGATTAAAATAAAGAAAAGGGGGGGAGGGGGTTACAGTGAAATGCAACTGAAAATCAGCCAATGAAATGTCTAGAACCTGTGAAGTAAAAAAAGGGCAAAGATAAGTTGATTTAGAGTCCAATCTAGAACTGGCCGACCACACATTCAGCCAGGCAGCCCTGGGAAGCTCCATGGGGAAAGGGGACAAACGTTCCCTTTCTCCACAGTAAGGGCTCAGGGCGACCGATGGGTCTCCTTGCTTCTGCACTGGCTATTTAGCTGGCACTGAAGCAAGGGCCTCTGAGAAAGGGCGCACAGCCTTATTCGGAGGTCGGGAGAGTTGCCAGCGGGGAGAGTTGCAGCTGGTTCCACCACCACCCCACTCCACCCCTCCTCCTTCACCAGAACACTCTCCTGTCCTGCGCAGCATGGGGCACCCATGAATGGCATTGCTAGCATTGGAGGTGCTTTATGGTGCCTTGCGTGACATTTGCCCGGGTGGTACGAGCATACCGCCTGCGGTATGGGCCATTGGATGGGGCCCTTAGACTTCAGAAAGTGCAAAAAAAAACCCAAAAAAAACACACAGTGGATTACCTAATATAAGAACATTCATACCATGCAACAAAGTTTCTTTGTGACAATCAAACTTTGTAGACCTTGAAAAAAGGAATGTCAAAGAAGCAAAAAAAGATGTGGAAATAATGAAAGGTAAGTTAAAACATATTACAGCCCAGCCAGATCCTGTGCATGTTTACTTGGACATAAGTGTCCCTTGGAATCTACTTTCACCTAATAAGCAATGAGTGAACTTGCTTCTGATTAACAGTAATTCAGAATTGGCTTGGCAATTACAGGCTCTCTCAGCTAGTGCTTACTGTTAGGAAAAAACTTTTCCAAGATTCCTCTCCTGGCAAGAATGCTGAACTTGCACATTTTTACCATGGGTCTCCACTTGTATATAATTAAATGCCCCTTGTGTCTGATGGGAGACATATTTTGCACAATAAAGTGGCAAGAGACTTGGTGATGTATCTTTTCCAACCCTCTACAGAAGACGTCAGCAATTTATGGCCCATGGGCCAGATCCAGCCAGCCACAGTTCATGTGGTGCTTGGCTTGGGAGTCAGGGGATGGCCGAGTTCCTGTGCTATCATTCCTTGTTCAGCGCACTGCAAATTGGGCAGGTGGCTTTGCCTCCCAAGCTGAGCTCCACGCAGCTGTTTCTGGTAGCTCGGCAACCTGGAAGTTCAGCAAAGATGTGATGGCATCATCACCAAGTATCCAGTCCCTCAAAGGGACTGGATACTTGGTGATGATGCCATCATGTCTTCACAAAGGTAGCTGACCCCTTCTCTATGGTACATACATGGTGGCTCCCCAGAGTTAATGTTCCTGGGTACTGCAAACCATTCTGGTTATACTGTGGCATGAACATGAGATATCAAAGGGCACCTTCCAGAAAGTGACTTCTTCAATGAGGCTGAACTCCTATACACTCTTACCTAGGAGTAAATCCTCTTCAACACAGTAGAAGCTCCTTTTGAGGAGACAAGCATAGGATTGTGCTGAGAGGGCAAAAGAAAGGGATGTTTGCAAATACACACTGGAGCACATCAGTGATGTGCAGTGCGGGTGCGGTAGGTGAGGCAGAACGGCCCTACCAAAGTTCTTTGAAAAGTGCCGCCTTCTGTGATCATGTAAACACAACTCAAGGGCTTTGAGCTGAAGCTCATGGGTTGTAAAGGTTTGCAGGATCACAGCCACTGCAGCAGCAGTGGAAGCACTTTGCAAAGATCTATGGTAGGGCAATTCTGCCTCACCTGCCACACCCTCATTGCAGTCCCTGGAGCACATATCCCACCAATACCACAATGACATTGTGATAACGTAGCTGAGTGTACTGTAGTCACCGGATGGAGGTGTGGAATCTCAGCACAAGGCACAAGGGGGAAGGGCATCCATAGATTTTGGTCACAAAGCCACAAACTCGCACACAAACACATGACTACATGTGCACTGTCTGTTGACAGCTGTGCAAGCGGTGCAGAAAACTGTACGCCTGAGAAAAATGCTCTGCAAAGAATGAGACACCCACACCTTTCCTTTGGTTTTGACCTCATCATATTTAAAGATTAAGATCGTGTCTCAAAACACTGCAAAGAGTACCGGAAATGCTGAGGAAGGCTGAGACCGAAATAGCTGCTGGTCTCTGGTCTCTATCAGGCCTAGTATAGCAGGTGCCTTTCTGATTAACAATCCCCTTCGTTTGCAGGAAGTGGCAAGTGCAGCAGATGTGGCCACCTCCTGGCAATTAGCAACTGCTGAAATCACTAAATTCACTGCCAGACACCTTTTCTCCTCTTCCTGGCAACACCCCCTCCCCACCTCCTTAAATATAGACATGGCTTGTCTGTGAGAGTGTGTTGCTTTTTTCAGTTTGAATGAACTACTGCAGGGTGATGCAAGAGTCACCTCGCTTCATACCAGGAGGAGAGTGAGGTGGCTCACACTTTCTGCTACCAAACTCCCAGCGGTTGAAAAGCCAAATATTTTGGGCTTGTTCCTTGTCTTGTAATTCTGAACCTCTGCCCCCAGACCCAAGAACAAAATAAAGCCAAGCGCATCAACGGCACCATCAATCCTGTACATGTTTACTCAGAGGCTTACGCCCAGGCAAGTGTGTCTAGCATTGCAGCCCCAATCACTGAATATTTGCCAACATCTGGATCACATTTTCAAAACTATCATCTCCTTTATGGGCAGTGTCATCTGCAGTGTGTGTCTGACCTATACTCAGTGGGTCTTAGTGAGCTAGTAGTAGTAGTAGTAGTAGTTATATACCACCTTTCTTTGGCCATTAGATTGCTCCTCTGGCTTAATTCAAGGCGGTTTACATAGGCAGGCTTTATTTCTCTAAACCCGCAAGGGGTTTTTACAAATTACAAAGAAGTTCTATCTTTCAAGAACTACAACAACATACAAATGGAACTTTCGTGGTTTAGTCCTTCTTTCTGGCAACACACTTGCCATCCTGCTGGCTGATAAATGGCTTCTCTGCTCCCACCAACGAAACAGCTGGCCCAGCACAACTCCTCTCTCACAGGCAGCTGGAGACAGCTCTTATCAGTTGCACTTCTCAAGGTCTGCCGCTCACGGAGACTTCCAGTGTTGTCGAACTAGTGATCTTTGGATCTTATCTTCGGGCAAATGGAGGCTTTAACCCTCTCGACTAAACCTTCTGCAAAGATATCATAGCTACTCTGACTCGCATTGGTTTAGCTTCTCTGAGGTCATACTAGGCTTGTACTACCTTTGAAGACAGAGTTAATTTCAGGTGTCCCAGTATCCACGGTATTTGTGGACAACTGAAACAGTGGATACCAAATCAGTGGATACTGGGACACCTATTAAAAAGAAACATGAAACATCTTTTTTTTACCTTGTTGCAGCAAAATCACTGCTGTTCCCCTATCTTTAAAAAGGCACCCCCAGTATCCATGGTTTCTGGAACAGAACCCCAGCAGATACTTGTAATACATTTTTTAAAATAAAGCAAGTTATAAGTATTTCCTACATACCAAGGACTCTTGAATGACTTGTTTTCATGCAAATTGAGTGACCAGTTTTAATACATTTCACTTTCCAACTATTAACTCTCAATTCAAACTATGTGATAATAAGCACAAAATGAGAGCTTCTCGGCTGTGGTGGTTGTTAATAATGATAGTGCCTCAATGTTGTTTTACTTATTGTGGTTACATTGTATTTTGTTGTTCTCTGTAAGCTGCCTTGGGCATTTGCTTTGGCATGGGAAAGGTGGGGTATAAATTCTTCAAAATAATAAAAAATAGAAGAAGAAAACTATGAAATTCCATCAACCTTTGAAGTTTGTTCCTAGTGCAGCCTTGATTTGCATTCAATTAAAATTATGAATGACCATGAGCACATAGTCAGGTGACTAGGCCCCCAAAATAAATAGAATGCAATCCATATCCATTTCAGTGGACGTCTCACAATGATATCAATAGAGTACTGATTAGGCCTGCAAGCTTTAAAAAACAATTATGCACTAATTTTCAGTTCTATTCTCTCTCTTCATAACAGCATATATGGAATAAAAACTGATTGGGTCCACTATAAGTTGACTTTTCTTGCTCCAAATCTGCTTCTTGATTAATTTCCTCAATCAGGACTTCCACTGATCTTTTTCTATCCTACCTTGATTTATTCCAGGGATGTGGGCAGTTCGGGCATGGCAGGTGAGGCTGAACAGCCCTACTAGAGTTCCTTGAAAAGTGCTGCCACTGCTGCTGCAGTGGCTGTGATCCTGCAAACACTTACAACCCATGGGCTCCAGCTGTTCAGAGCCAGTGGGTTGTGAGTCTTTGCAGGATCACAGAGATGGTGACAATTTTCAAAGAACTCAGGTAAGGTAGTTCTGCCTCACCTGCTATGCCCGCACCACACATTGTTCTCTGCTCTGCACTCTTCCCCTGCAGAGAATGACTATACGCCATAGCGCATGGAATGCCATTACCTTCCCACCAAAGTGGTCCCTATGTATCTACTCGCATTTTTACGTGCTTTTGAACTGCTAGGTTGGCAGGAGCTGGGACAAGCAACGGGAGCTCACTCTGTTGCATGGTCTTGAACTGCCAACCTTCCTGTCAACAGCTCGGCGGTTTAACCCGCAGAGCCACCACATCCCTTACTCATACTATAAACCATATTCATTCTGATGGTTCCCAATTCCACTTTTGTACTTGACTATTCTTCTACTTTACATACCTTGTGTCCAATCCCATGCATACATAATCTACATGACTCCTTGAGTACAGTGAAGACAGAGTATGTAATTCTTCCCTTCCCAAACAGCTGTTATCCCAATACAATTTTGTTGTTTTATTTGATCACGATCACACACCCCACCGCCAACACCCCACCAGCAATGTGCATGGTGCTTTACAAACAAAAAGGGAAGGTCTGCTCTGAGCAGCTTCAGGCTGGTTCAGATTGACTAGTTCAGTGTTTCTCAAACTGTGGGTTGGGACCCACTTGGTGGCTCACGACCTGATGTCAGGTGGGTCACAGAAAACTGGTAGCAGCCATCTTGGAAACTGCAGACTTTACTCTTGCTCTATTCCTTTTGTGAATGTTAACAGTTTGAATGAGGGTTTTAAAAAATTGTTTTTATTTCAGTGCTTTTATTTCTGCCCTAATCTTGCTTTCTGTCAGGGATGTTTCATGGTTGTACAATTGCAGCAGACCAAAAATGCCAGTTTGCATTCCAGAAGTGTCATTTTATTATGTCACAGTGACGGCACTTCCTTCTTGATGATATCACTTCCTGCTATGATATTGCTTCCAGGTTAATGACATTATTTACGATGGGTCCCGACACAAGTGACATTCTAAAAAGTGGGTCCCCGTCTAAAAAGTTTGAGAGCAATTGAACTAGTTCATCTAATTGTGGGTTCTACGTTATTAGTTAATAGGTATAGTCCTCCTTTGGTGGCGCTGTGGGTTAAACCGCTGTTGCTGAACTTGCTGACCGGAAGGTTGGCAGTTCAAGACCGCGCGACTGAGTGAACTCCCGTTGCTTGTCCCAGCTCCTGCCAATCTAGCAGTTTGAAAGCACATAAAAATGTGAGTGGATAAATAGGTACCACTTCCGTGGGAAGGTAACAGTGTTCCATGCACCTTGGCGTACAGTCATGCTGGCCACATGACCACGGAAGCTTGTCCTTGGACAAACGCCAGCTCTTCGGCTTAGAAATGGAGATGAGCACTCCCCTTGGTCATGATTAGACCATTAGGTCATGGGGAAACCTTTACCGTTTATAGTCCTCCTTTACCCCTCCCCATACAAGTTTACCCCCATTTTGCCTCTTTACTAAGCATCTGGGGGTAAACACCAGCGCTAAAATATAATAATGTAATAGGTGCTGTACAATAAAATAGAACATAGGATAATAGATTATTCCTTGCTTCCATCTTACAATCTCAAAGGATGGGGCAGGTAAGAAAAAGCAACTGGAAGGGAAGCAGCAGCACATTGTGCATAGCTAGGCACAGCTGCATGTTACTGAAGTGAAAAATATACAACAGTGATTACTATCCTCTTCGGTTCCTTTACTGATCATTGTTACATATTATATTTTTCATTATTCAGATGGAGTTCAGAGGTGAAGGCCATAAAATGTAGGTTTGATCCTTTCTAAAATACTCAAAAGTAAAAAAAAAAAGTAACTTTTGAATAGATGTTAATGGTTGGTTGCTGCTAGTTCACACCCCCTCCCCAACTTCTTCAGATAGGTGAACAAGGTCATAGTACAATTGTTTACATCTAGCCCCTTCCATCAAGGTTACTATGCAATGCCATTGGCCTTTGTTCCTAGTGCAGCCTTGGCTTGCATTCAATTAAAGGCATGAATCTAAAATGGAGAGATCGCAGGGCAGTTTTTGACGCTAGACAGGAACAGAGGGTGAGGAAGCACAAATGATCCTTCCTTCCTTGCATTTGCTGTGCAATGACAAAAGTGGAAACTTACTTATGCATTTCCCCCAGAGAGAGTTATGAGAGTTCATTTCTAGTGTGTGTAGAACTCACACATCTTTGTGGGGGACACAAGTGCACGCTTCTTCTGTTGACATTACACAGGGCGCATACAAACAGCAAGACTGAGAGTGCAATCCTAACTTGGAGTTAGGCTGGCACAGTTAGGCCAGCAAAGTTTGGCCAGCACAAAGGACACCATAAAGTTTGTTTGGACCACTCTCGGAGTCAGAGAGGCCAGCACACATATGTGCGCCACCCTCCCTGACTCCGAGAGTGGTCCAAACGTGCTTTACAGTGTCCCTTGTGCTGGCCAAACTTTGCTGGCCTCACTGTGCCGGCCTAACTCCAGGTTAGGATTGCGCTCTGAGTCACTTGGTATCCTTCCCCCCCCCCGTTTCTGTGTAACATCTGAATCCACTCCCCCCATACAGTCACACTTGATGCATGCCGCCTTTGCACCCAGTTGAAATGAAGGCTGTGTTGTGGTCTAGCACTGGTTTCAGGTTTGCTGTTTCTAGGCTTCATTGTTTCGGAGACTAAATTTGAAACCGAGCTTTTTGTTGCCGACTAATAGTGTGTGTCAGTGGGAGGACATGAGGAGCCTTCTCTGAAAAAGCACGCACACACGGAGAAGGTGAAACGCATGAATAAATAAAACGCCAATATTAGAGCAGAGTTTTGTTGGAAGGGTTTAAAGGATATTAATGTGGTTCAGGCCCATATCTGCCTATCCTTTCGGAGCTATTTATAATCCTTAATGACTTGTCTCAGCCCAGACACTGGCTTTAAAAAATGTCCATACCTGTTTGCAAGCCCTTCATACATCTCTGCAAATCAGTTTTTAAAGGTGCTCACAGCTGTAGACACCTCGAGTTGGCAAGATAGCTTGAGCTTAACTATAAGTGATGCTTTGCGGGGAATTGATTGGGAGGTGAAGTATTCTCCAAGCAGAGGCAGCAAACTACCTGGGTGGCTGCAGCCTGGGCTGCTGTGTTTGGCCTGATTTAAGGCCCAAACCTACCCACGTTTCTAGTGCTGATGCAGCCCTAAGGTAAGCAAACAAATGTTTCCTTACATTGAGGATGCTTCTGTGACTTCCCCTCCACCCCAGAATGCAGCACACATCCCATTGGGGCGCTTACATCAGGGCTGGAAAATTGGATGGGATTGGGCCCTCAATCAGGCTATCAGCCGCTGCTTGTGTCCAATTGTGTTCTGTGATCTGCTGCTGCTGCTGCCACACGAGGATTTTCTTGCTGTTGATATGCACATACGACCATGCAAGGTTGCCAAGCCTCAGCCAAATGTAAAAACAAGTTGCAGGCTTCAGGGCCAGCTAGGGATGTGGTGGACCATGGTCAGAACTGGCAGGCAAGTGGAAAAGCAAATCGTCTCAAAACAACGATCTGCTTAAGCTGAGAAGTTAATTCAGAACCCAGTACTTTGCTAGGTCTGATGGACCTGGACCAGTTGGGGATTGGGGGGGGGGAAGGTGGTCAGCTGACAGTATTCAGGCAGGTCCTGTATTCTAGAGCAGTAGTTTCCAAACTGTGGGTCAGGATCCACCAGTGGATCACAAGCCAATTTCAGCTGGATCATGAAGCACCTAGAGTGACCATATTGAAAACATGGAAAGATAGGATGCTGGAAAGGGGGAAGGCTATGTGGTTGTTTTGCTTGTGTCAAGGTTGTAAATAGGCTTTTTTTCCCCCTTTCTGATTCACTTTGCTATTGGAAGATGGCTGAGAAATAACCCAACTTATTTCTCAAGAAAGCAGCAGGCTCTGGTGTCACAATAACAGCAGTCCCAGCCATGACATCATTTCTGGTGGGTTCCAGACAGATTGTCAATCTAAAGAGTGGGTCCTAGTCAGTGGTGTCATCTAAATGATTTAAGAACAGGTACTCACTTTTGATTGGCACGTGTCGGGACCCGCCCACCGGAAGTGACATCATAAGCCAGGAGTGATGTCGTGGCAGGAAGTGACATGAAAAAAGCCCTTTTTCAGGCCTCAGATGATTTTAAACTGACCCAACAGTTGCAACAGTATTCCACAGCACCCCCAGAACATGTTAAGGAGGCCTGGCATCATGTTAAAACCCCAGAGCAACTCATTTTTCAGTGGCAAGGAAAGGAAAGGCTCCGCTCGCTGCCTGCCTGGCTCTGAGAACATGCAGGCAACTCAAACATGCAGGAAATTCAAACATTGCAGAGGGCGGAGTCGACGAGTGGGTGGGCGAATGGACGGGGCCAGCTGTAATCCTAGAAACCGGTACTCGCGTACCCCCACGTACCCCCTGCATGACATCACTGGTCCTAGTGCTAAAAGGTTTGAGAACCACTGGCTGGGCTCATCAAAAAACCAGAAGGCTGGTAGTGCAAGAAATAAGGCAGGTTATTGGTAGCCGTACCTCAAGCCCTTCCCTGTGCCTTATAAAGTGTTGAAGGAATAAAAAAATGCAACAATAGTGGAGGTTTGATGATAGGCAGTAGTGGCATTAGAGGTTGGGCATGGGCTGAGGACCCACATCCATCAGATGGCTCACTCGACCGGGCAAGCTACTGAACCCTCAAGTACCAGTGAAAATGCACCATCTGGGGATGGGCAGGGGCAGTGGCATCGTTAGGGGTGCAGCAGGTGGAGGTGGCACCACCAGGGTCCAAAATTGCCCAAATCGTGGTTTTAAAAGATAATACCATCTTGCTATATACCGTTGGATGTGGAATTTCACCCGGAATTCAATGAAAAAAACCCAGAGTGTAATATCTAATTCTATCAAAAGTTATGGCTAGAAAACTAAAACCTAAAATAAAAACTTTTAATGTAAAAATTGCACAGCCCCACCTGCTCCACCAGTGCGGTGCTTGGAGGGGGCATTTGCCCCTCCAAGAATCCAAGTAGGACTATCACTGCCTTTACACTTTTACTAGAAAATTACAGTAGAAACTCCACAAACCAAAAGTAGGCATGATTTTATATTTCACTAGCTTTTTTTACCCGGCGTTGCCCGGGCAACAAATTATCCCAAGTCCGAACGTGGACTCAAACAGTATTGGGAGCGTCATCATTTCTGTCAGCGACCCCAGAAACTATGGATTTGACACCAATTTCGGCCGTTTTTGACCATTTTCACATGAGGCCCCCTGTGCACCCCCACCCCTGGGGGCACTAGGGGGGTCTGACCCCCATAGTGTTTGTCTTCAGACCGTAACGCATACTGGTGTCAATAGGTCCAGGCGTTCCAGCAGGGCATGGTGGACGTTTTGTTTCGCACCCCTTCTAGCCCCCACATCGAGGGAGGCCCGAACTTGGACTCCAACGGCATCGGGAGCATCACCGCTTTTCTTGGCGGTCTCAGACACTATGGCTCTGACACGGATTTCGGCTGGTTTTGACCATTTTCATGTGGGGGCCCCTGTGTAGTCCCCCGAGGGTGGTAGGGGTCCTTGACCCCCGCAGTGTTTGTCCCCAGGCCGGCAGGCATCCGCATGCCGAGTTTGGTGGCAATCGGTCCAGGCGTTCTGGCAGGGCATGGCGGACATTTTGTTTTGCACCTCTTCTGGCCCCCCACGCCGAGGGGGGGGGCTAAACCCGGACTCCAATGGAGTCAGGAGCATAACCGTTCATCTCGGCGGCCCCAGAAACCACGGATCCGAAACCGATTTTGGCCATTTTTGACCATTGTCACGTGGGGCCCCCTGTGTACCCCCACCCCCAGGGGCGGTAAGGGGCCCTGACCACCACAGTGCTTGTTACGAGGCCGCCAGGCATCCCCATGCCGAGTTTGGTGCCACTCGGTCCAGGCATTCCAGCAGGGCATGTCGGACATTTTGTTTCGCACCTCTTCTGGCCCCCCTCGCTGAGGGGGGGCTAAACCCGGACTCCAATGGAGTCGGGAGCGTCATCACTTGTCTTGGTGACCCCGGAAACGACGGATACTATGCTAATTTTGGGCATTTTCGACTATTTTCATGTGGGGCCCCCTGTGCACCCCCACCCCCGGGGGCGCTAGGGCCCCCCCGACCCCTGCAGTGTTTGTGGCCAGGCCGCAAGGCGTGTGCATGCCGAGGTTGGTTGTCATCGGTCCGGGCGTTCCAGCAGACCATGGCGGACGTTTTCTTTCGCACCCCTTCTTGCCCCCCTATGCTGAGTGGGGGCCGAACCCGGAGTCCACCAGCAGAGTCCACCAGGGGTTCCTAGGGGGGTCTGACCCCCCCCGTGTTTGTCGCCAGACTGCAAGGGACACGTATGCCAAGTTTGGTGTCAATCGGTCCAGGCGTTCCAGGAGGGCATGGTGGATGGTGTGTTTTGCGCCCCTTCTTGCCCCCCCCACACAGAGGGGGGACCAAAACCGGAGTCCAATGGCATTGGGGGCATCACCGCTTGTCTTGGCAACCCCGGAAACGATGGATTCGACACCGATGTCGGCCATTTGCGATCATGTTTACGTTTCACCCCCCCCGTACCCCCACCCCCGGGGGTCCTAGGGGGGTCTGACCCCCCCTAGTGTTTGTCGCCAGGCCGCAAGGTGTATGTGTGCCAAGTTTTGTGTTGATCGGTCCAGGCGTTGCAAAGCCTATACAGAACATATGTACACACAAATGTACAAATGTACAAACATACAAACATTCTCTTTTATATACGGTATATAGATATATTACCAGGTGGACCATAGCAAGCTACCTTAAATTGAGGGCCCAATCCTATCCAGCACGGGATCAATGGCTCCAAACGTCGACTTCTGCATCTTGTGCGAGATTTGAGTAGGCTAACGGTCTCCTTCGGAGTAAGGGGATATTTGTCCCTTTACCCCAAGTAAATCCCATCGCCATTTCCTCCCTGGCTGGTGTAAAGGTGCCTTATGGCACGTTTGCAACACGCAGTGGCAGCGCTGTGATCACAGTGCTGGTGCTAGGACAGCGTATGTTCTGCCGAATTCCCTGCTGGGCCACCCCAAGGGCCCCAATGCCCACACCAGGCTAACTAGTTTCCCCTCCAGAGCAGCCTCAGAGATAGGCAAGAGGGTGGGGGTTCAGTCACCCACTTGGCCTCCTCTCGTCCAGCAGCTTTGCTTGGGATCACCGGCTGGCCAGCCTCCTCCAGACTGCCCTCATCACTGGCTTAGCTCCAAACCACCCTAAGCCTAACACCAACAAATCCCACCACCAAACAATAGGTAGTCAGCTTGCCCAAACCATAACTGCCTCCTCCACTTGGTGGCTTCAGGAGCGTGGCGACATACAACTGTTCCCCACAGTTATTCCCCACAATGAGCTTACCTTAGCCAGTCAGTCCATCCGTCAGTCCTTCAGGCAGGCAGTCCAGCCAGCACTCCATCAGTCCAGCAATCCATCCATCCAGCACCTACCTGGTGCCCTCCTCCAGCACCTATCCAGCTCCTTTTCTCTAGCTCCTGCCTCTAGCTTTATACTGAGGCCAGCCAATCAGTGGGCAGGCTTTAATTCATCAGCCACACCCATCTGCACCTGTGCTAACCTCCCTTCAGAGCCAGAGCCCTTATCAGCCTGCAGCTGTTTCTGCTGCAGTTCTGGGATTAACCCTATAATCCCTGGTTTATCTGGACAAATGGGCCATTGCTGATACCATTCCCTCACTCCTCGGGGTAGCTCCTGCCTTTTCCAATACAGCATAGGATTGGTATGGGCTGTGAGTCAATCCATTGGTCCATGTTGCTCAGTGTGGTCATTGCTGATTGGTGGCAGCTCTCCCAAGTACCTCTCTGCAGATGCTGGGGATTGAACCGGGGATTCAGAGCAGCTGGCTGTCCTCTGAGCTATGACTCCTCCTGTGAACATTTATTATTCAGCCCTAAATTTTTACTAAAGTTAAAACCCCTATTTTAGTACACAAGTTGCTTCCTTCACAACTAGGAGAAGACTGTTTAAAATGTTTAGAGTTCTTTGTTTTGGCAAAGTACAGCTACTTTCAATACAAAATCCATATTCACTGGGCATGGGATGGAGCCCCATCATGGGTCAACTGCATTCAGGCTCCTATTTTAGAAAGCTGAAAATGTGAGCATTCTATTTTCATTTATAGCCTTATTATTTTTTTTAGGCAAAGGCCTCTGTTATACAATCAAATCGTTGATCAACCGACAGCTTCATATTAAAAGAACATTTTGTGGCATTTTAATCCCAGGAGGTAATGTGGATATTTGTCATTTCTGATCTTCCCTTCGTACAACTGTCCACAGATGACAAGATCCGTGAAATTGCTACTGCCAGGGAGTGAAATGGATATTAACCTTGTGCCCACCAGCCGCCACAATACCACCCTTTCTTGGCTGGCCTTGGCCACTTTCCCTTTCTAGGCAAGAGAAAATGAGGATTTTCTTTTTCTTTTTCAGGCAGTTCACTTTCCATTCAGGTTATGATGTCTTACATATAACAAGTGCACGTTAGGGAATAATAAACTCTACCACGTTAACAGATTGCCTTAAATCCTTCACTTTATGTCTGTTTCTCATTTGCTTTGCTTTTCATGCTACTTTCTTATATATAAAGGGGGAACTGGGAAAGAAAAGAAACACAAACACCTGGAAATCTTTTTTTCATATACCTGCTGCCGCTACTCAGGACCGAATCTGAATAGAAATGGATGGGAGGGAGACCGTGAGATGGATGAATAACATTTCATGCCCTGTAGTCAACCATAATTTCAAGAGGGAAATGAGAGGGGACTGGCAAAGGGCTTATCCTGTTAAGATGGCTAATGCGTAATTTGGAGTACTCGCTTTGAAGACCAGCTTCTAATTTCATCTGGCAATTAATAGTAATATTTCAGAAAAGGAGGTCTCTCTTCTCAAGACAGGTGGATGTGTCCTTAAAGCAGGCACAACGGAGGCAAAATACTTTTTCTTGCTAATTATTCCTTATTAGGGCATCAGCTGAGGATAGAGATGTCTGATGTGGTCCTTTTCTCTTGAAAAGGCGCAAGGGAAAAGAAAAGGCAACGGACGCCTAGGCCTCTAATGTGCCATCTTGATTTTTGAAAATTGTCCCTTTGGACACAACGTATCACAACTAATCAGTGCAATGATGATGATAAGTAAGGAGAGATTACTGGCTTGATCCAAAGCACATCCTGGGCCACTGCGGGGTGGGTATTTTCCCCTAACATTGGGGAATGCTTCATAGCTTATTGTTGTTATTCAGTTGCTAAGTTGTGTCTGACTCTTCGCGACCCCATGGACCACAGCACGCCAGGCCTCCCTGTCCTCCACTAGCTTCTGGAGTTCGCCCAATTTCATGTTCATCGCTTTGGTGGCACTGTCTAACCATCTCATCCTCTGCCGCCCCCTTCTCCTTTTGCCTTCAATCTTTCCCAGCATGAGGGTCTTTTCTAAAGAGTCCTCTCTTCTCATGAGGTGGCCAAAGTATTGGAGCTTCAGCTTCAGGATTTGTCCTTCCAGGGAGCAATCAGGCTTGACTTCCTGGAGGATTGACCGACTGGATCTCCTTGCAGTCCAGGGGACTCTCAAGAGTCTTCTCCAACACCATAATTCAAAAGCATCTATTCTTCGGGGTTCTGCCTTTCGTATGGTCCAGCTCTCACAGCCATACATTGCTACTGGGAAAACCATAGCTTTGACTAGGCGAACTTTTGTTGGCCAGGGTGATGTGTCGGCTTTTTATTAAGTTGTCTAGGTTCCTCCCAAGAAGTAAACATCTTTTAATTTCACGGCTGCAGTCACCGTCTGCAGTGATCTTGGAGCCCAGGAAAGTAAAGTTTGTCACTGCTTTCATTTCTTCCCCTTCTATTTGCCAGGAAGTGATGGAAGTGGTTGCCATGATCTTAGTTTTTTTAATGTTGAACTTCAAGCCAATTTTGGTACTTTCCTCTTTCACCCTCATCAGAAGGTTCTTGAGGTCTTCCTCACTTTCTGCCATTAGAGTGGTGTCGTCTGCATATCTGAGGTTGTTGATATTTCTCCCAGCAATCTTGATTCCAGCTTGTGAATCATCCAGCCCAGGCTTTCTCATGATGTACTCTGCATATAAGTTAAATAAGTAGGGTGACAGTATACAGCCTTGTCGTACTCCTTTCCCAATTTGAAACCAATCAGTTGTTCCATGTCCAGTTCTAACTGTTGCTTCCTGACCTACATATAGGTTTCTCAGAAGACAGATCAGGTGGTCTGGTACTCCCATCTCATCTTCATCCCTTTCATGGATCACTGCCTTGTCGTGGCGAAGGGGCTTGAGTAGCTCAATCAAGCTGTGAGCTATGCCATGTAGGGTCACCCAAGATGGACAGGTCACAGTAGAGAGTTCTGACTAAACGTGATCCGCTGGAGGAGGAAATGGCAACCCACTCCAGTACTCTTGCCAAGAAAACCCCATGGATTACAAAACAAAAAGGCTAAATGATATAACACTGGAAGATGAGCCCCTCAGGTCGGAAGGTGTCCATTATGCTAGTTTATATCTTTTATCTTAGCTTATATCTTAGCTTATATCTTTTATCAAATTATTTTTGCTTATGTGGAGTGAGAAGGGGGTGTTGCTCTTTAGGCATTTTCCTGGCACTTTGAAACAACAGTTTATTTAGGCAAAGTCTGCCATAATGAAAGCTACTTTAAACAATGCCTAACTGAAACATTGTGTTGCAAGGTCAGATTGGTCAAAATAATACTAAAAAAGAAGCCACTTGGGTTTCTCTGTGCCTTGTTGGATTTTATGGAACTGTGTACTGCCTGCTGTTATGTACTTGCTTCTGTATCCCCATAATTCCTTTCTGTCAATTGCCTTGTAAAGGCAAAAGATCTCCTGTCACTTTCCTTCCCTGGAATTGACAAAATAGTGGAATGAAAATGCACCCTTCAAAACAGGAAGGAGAAGATTGCAAGACCATGCCAAGGAACGGATTCAATTCTTCAGTGCCATTTCTTGGGTTACTCATCTCCTTTCTTCACGGGGCAGGCAGAAATAAGTGGGCATGCCTTGTTCCTCAGTGGGTAGTGAGGGAAAGGATTTGGGATGTGATCATGGTGAATAGTTCTGAGTAAAAGATCCCAGAAAGTGAGTAATGAGTGAAACAGAGAAGTTTTCATTTCAGCAGACCCTCAGTCACACTATGCAAATGTACCATGCCCTGTTATAACTGGCCAGATTGCACAGTGAGAACTGCTAAAATTGTTGCCATTTCACAAAATCTTCAAAAGCAAGGTCTAGACTGTTAATGTAACTTTAACAGTTGGGAGAGAATGCTTTGAATGATACACATGTGCACCACAGAGAAGAAGGAGGTGATGCTCACGATTGTCTTATAATGCAAGCTGCTGCTGCTGCTGCTGCTGCTGCTGCTTCTTCTGACTATCAGCATGTCCTTGATATGCATGCAAAACAATGTGCCCTGTGTGTTTTCCGATTCCTGCTCCACATGATTGGCAGCCACTGGCAAGGTGCAGAGAAGTGCTCACCATTTTTCTTCTTCACACTTCACAGTTTTCACATCAGAACACAACTGTGGTTACTCTGACAGAGGGAAAGGGAAGATCTAGATATGTGGCTGTTTTTGACAACAGCTTGCTTGTATATCATAAAACCTGGTACCTGACTAGTTCATGTCACAAGGCAGAAAAAACAAGAATCAGGATTTGGTTCTCAGGTTCTTGGGTACCACTAAAAGGGTCAGGTTTCGAGGGCATAATTCTAACCAAATTACGGGGTAAGGGCAATGCAGCTCTGAGGCAAGGGAACAAACATTCCCTTACCTTCAGAAGCCTCCATGACTGCCCCCCCCCAACTACAGGATGCAGCACATGACCTATTGGCACAGTTTTGTTAATGCTGGACAGCTGGTTAGGACTGCATCCTGGGTCTCTTCCTCAAGCCTCAGAAGCCCATTGTGCTTCACCACTCACTAACACCATTCTGACCCTGAAGCCCTTTGGAAACTGTACAGTAATTGGAAAGTACAGTTAAAGTAAAAAGGTAAGGCACATCAAATAGCCATATTTAAAAGCTGGCCAGCAGCCGAAATTCATCACCCCCTCTTTTTTAGCTCGGCTTTGTAATAAGTGTCAGTACTAACCATACTTGACATGCAGCTGCTCTCTTCTGAAGTTTATTTTGCTTATCTTACCTTACCATAGAGAACAAACAATTACTGAACAGAGCAAAACAAAGGATACACCCAGTGGCGTTTCTAAAGGGAGGGCAAAGCTCTAAGTTTTGCAAGAAGCCTTACCTTGCAGTGGAAATCACTCCTCTCCCGCACCGTTTTAGCCAATCCTCAGCAACACCTTGGCGTTGCTTACTGGCTACAGCAGCAAGGGAGAGGAGGGATGTACATGACAGGGTAAGGTTTCTTGCAACACTTAGAGCTTTGCCTTCCCTGTAGAAACGCCTCTGGATACACCTGGTGACATTCAAGTACGCTGCCTGTTTCTGGACCCAATTCAAGCTGCTGGTTATTTAAAGCCCGCTGTGCTCTGAGCCCAGGTCACTTGCAGGACCACCAGCATCCATATGAACCCACTTAGATCTGAGGATCATTAGGCTAAGATCTCAGGCCCTGCTCTCCGGCCTGCCAGTTATGCATAGTCAGTTGACAGGCACCAGAGAGAAAGCCTTCTGTGTGGGTCCGCTGTGATGTGGGGCTCTTTGCCAAAGGCAGATTGCCAGGGCCCCACATACTGGCTGTTCTAAATGAAATCATTTTTGTTCTGCTTGGTTTTGCATTTACTTTGGCGGAATGTTTTATGCTGGTGGTATGGCTTTGGTTGGCACCATTAAGTGTGATGGCTGTTTTAGTCTTTCTTGCTGTTGCTGGACTTTTAGCATGGATTTCCTCTCTTAATGTTCTTTTTTAAAACGTACTTTGCTAGGAGAAAAAAGTACTTTTCATAAAAGCAGGATACATTCCTTGTTATCAGTACGTTTGTTATAAATATTTTCACATATCCATACGGCACATGTTAAGACCATCTCTCTTTAGCCATACCAAAATCTTCATTATGGTGTCCAGGACCAGTGCAGGGGGAAAAGGACCAAGTCCCACATGGAGGCAAGGTCTACTTCCCATTTTACCAAATGAGTAGACCTTCTTCCCTCCACTTTGGGCTCTGGTGACAGAGAAAGGGACGGGTTTGCTTCACAAGCCTGGAAGAAGTTCCAGGAAGATGGCTTGAAGTTTGGATTTCTCCCCTGGCAGGAAAAAGGTCCTGAAGGGGCCTAAAGTGTGCCCTTGCAGGCTTTAGTGGAAGTGCTTCTCATGACCCAAGAAGGATGGAGCACAGCGCAGGAGGAGGCACTCTCTTTCATGTCAAGACACACTGCCTGATGAGCAGCACATTGTCTTGCTCTCAAGGCACGTGTGTTACACACTTAACTCCCTTTTACGGTGTATCTGTTTTGGGGCTCTATTTTTACAAATCACTGTGAGTGTGGGTCTTAAAGAGCAGAAGAAGATGAAAAAACTCATAGAAAAAGTGGAAAAACAGGTGAACCGCTCATACTTCTATGGAGAGTTGCATGAGGTGTGGACTGATGGTTGAGCTGCTGGTTCTGCCTGAAGCTAAGTAGGAGAATCTGCAGTCTTGTTTTTGCATGGGAGAGGGAATGCCAGGCTGATAAGCTGCAGTACCTGTTGTGACAGAACGGAGTCGCTATGGAGCTGGTTAGCCAATGTGGGAATGCATGAGAATGCTGGCAAAAGAGTGGAGTACAACCTTAAGGACCTGCCCTGGCTTAACTGACAACTGCCTGCTGAAGCTCGATGGCACGCAGCCACAGGAGAGAGCCACACTGTGAAGGCTACATAGGATTTAGACCCACCTTTGGCAGATATGGGAAAGGCGGGATAGAAATTATTCATACTTATACATAAACACATACTTTGCAACTATACTAAAGCTTGAGGTGCGTTGATGTGATACTAGAATGTCTGAAACGTTGTCATTGTTGACTTTAATACTTTACCCACGCACCCTCAAATAAAGACAGCAGACTGCGGCTTGGATGTTACTTGGGCCACTTCACTGAATTCTATGTTTACACAAAATTTGCAACAGGGAACTGTTTGGAACTAACTGTCTCCCCTTCCCAGGTACAGGGTACTAAACTGGGGGAAACGGTCCTGGCCATCTGAACCCCAGTTGATCTCATTGGGCGAACCATTCCACTCGAGTCCAGGCTCAGTCATTCCCACTGAGTTGGCCTGTCTTGGGCAGCTGACCTGTGCTGCCTGTAGGCAAACATTTCAAGCCTTGCAAGGCCAGTTGAAGGCTTTTCCCCGCCAGCTTGTCAAGCTGGAGAGGCATTGCTGGAGCGGCTGTGACTCCCCCACCCCTGCCCTTGCTGCCCTGGCATGGACACTGTGAGCTTTCCTGTCTACCTTTACCCCACACCTCTCATTCCAAGTGACCAAAACATAACTTGTCTAACCTCAACCATTGCCCTGCATCAAGCAGACCCATGCCAGTCTGGGGTAGGCAAACAACAACAACACAAAAGCATCTTCCCCAGCCAATCAGAAAGATAGCAAAAAATTCCTACCCAGCACTCAATGAACAACCAGCTAATCTCAGACTAGGGTGGGTGGGATCACCATCCGGGATTGCAATAAGTTTCTGCGGGCTCACATGCCCGTACCCGATGTTGTGGTCCCACCCTGTGCAGCCCAACAGCCAATCAGCTGTCAAACCCCAGCCTGCCTGTCTCAGAGAGGCGGAGCAATGTTCTGTTAGCACGCAAAGAACGCTAACAGTTTTTATTTTTGCTATATAATGTTATTGAGAGTGCAATCCTAACCTGGAGTTAGGCTGGCACAGTTAGGCCAACAAAGTTTGGTGGGTACAAGGGCTAATGTAAAGCACATTTGAACCACTCTCAGAATCAGGGAGGATGGCGCACGTCTATGTGCTGGCCTCTCTGACTCCAAGAGTGGTCCAAACATGCTTTACAGTGTCCCTTGTGCCGGCCAAACTTTGCTGGCCTAACTGTGCCGGCCTAACTCCAGGTTAAGATTGCACTCTAATTGTTGTTCTTCTGTCATGCCACACTAGTATTAAGCATTTTAACTGATTTGGGGGGTGAACATAGAATGGCTTTGGAACGAGTAGAATAATTCCCATTGAAATTAATGTACTAATTGTACTTGTTATCCGGACTTCCCTATTAGAGCCATTTCCAAGAACAAATTTGGTATGGATAACTAGGGAAGATTGCATTCATATATTACATACATCTTTTAAAAAATTAAAAGGCAGGTAAAAATCAGTAGTAAAATGACTCGGCTTACCATACAGTTGGCAGGCCTGAGTTATAAAACTGATTATTTAATTGAAACCTCAGTGAAAGCCCCACGGATTCTTTGGTAACAGACACAGAACAAAATGATAGTCTGAGGGCTGTTCCTCACTTCTAGGGCCTCTCAAATGAAATGCAAACCTCTATCATGGCTTATATGCATATTCGCACCTTCCATCCATCTGCAAATAGAATTTGTACTTACCCTACTCCGGAAACTGCCTGTACTTCATTAAATATCTTTAAAGTGTTAATGATTTTTCGTTTTTTTCTTTTTTCCCTTTTTTTTTTTTGTAAACCTGTTTAATGTTTTTCCAGCTCATTTCCTGCTGCTGTCACCCCAAATCCGGTGGGCAGTAATGACACGTCGAAAGCAGAAAATGGGATTATGATGAACAGAGTGAATGCTCTTGAAAAATGGGCAGCATTAAAGATTTGCAGACACTTTCTCCTTTTCTCCCCTTGCAGGCTTCTATCTAAATGCATTTCATTCCCATCACATCCGAGTTACAGTTCTGCAGGCGCAAAGAGAAGGAATCTAATTCATATATAGCTCAAACACTTCAGCTAATAGCATGGAGAAGCAAAAAGGAGCCAAGGACAGGTAATCTATTCTGAAAGAATAGATATGTGATCTGATATATCTTTCTTTCTGTCTTTCTCTGCAGGGCACCATACCATTTAAAAGAAAAGTGATTTTTTTTTTTTTACGAGTAAAATAATAATAAAAAATCTTCTTTTCATGCTTCCCCTTCTCCAAGCAGCGGGAAGTTCAGGGCCAGATTTTATTTGAGGCGAGACAACTGATGTCTTTGTAGTACGTAATCTGTTTATTTACAAATGTATAGGTTAAGATGGCATTGCAGCAATAGCACATGTGCAAGTGTGTAAAAAAGCAGTGTTCAACCCAAAGCAACATCTTTGAATCCAGAAATCCAAAATTATCTCTTCCCAACAAAACTGGAATACTATGACCTTAGAGGTTTTCTGGCTCACAAGGTAAACTGAGCGCTTGGCAAAGTCAGGCAGGGCTGGTCCTGTTGCGCCCGCGCCAAGCCTCCCTTGCGTCGTCCAAAGCTGGCCAGCACGAGGGAAGCTCCAGGAGGATACGGGATTGGTGGGGGGGGGGAGGTTTTGGGCGGGACAAGGGTGGGTTCTGGATTCGGCCGTAAGGCCAAATCCTAAACCCATCCAAGAGGCCACGCGGCCCCAATTCGGGCCACACAGTCTTCTCAGATCTGCCCCTGCTGTTTAGCAGGGGCAGATCCAAGGAGCTCATTGGGGAGGCTGGAGCCTCCCCTACGGTGTGAATGTGCCCTTGCCACGGGGAGGCATCAGCGTCCCCAACCCAGCATTGGATTTGGCACTGGCGGGCTGGACTTGCCAATCCAGCGCTGGGTTGGATTGCGCTCTCAGCTATATCCCTCTGTCTGGGAAGGAAAACATAGGGCACAATCTTAATCAAGTTTCCCACATTTATATAGCTGTGTCAATGGGGCATGTGCTGCATCATGCAGTTGTGGGGCAGTTACAGAGGCCTCCTCAATGTAAGGAAATGTTTGTTCCCGTCCCTCAGAACTGCATTGCCCTTACCCCAGTGCGGGAAAGTTGGTTAGGATAGTGACCATAAGAACATAAGAAGAGTCCTGCTGGATCAGGCCAAAGGTCTATCTACACCAGCTTCCTGTATCTCTCAATGTCCCACCAGATGCTTCAGGGAGCACACAAGACAACAAGATACCTGCATCCAGTGGTGGTATCTAAAGCGGGAGGAACCGGTATGCTGGGCAGGACTTACATGTGATTGGCTGTCCGTCTGTTCGGTTCCGCCGCCTGCCTGCCCACCGCGTGGGCTGCCCTGGCCTCGGAGGGGGCACCTGCTCGCCAGGAGGGACGGGTGGGGGGCACGCCAAATGCCTGGGCGAGCAGCGGTGGGGCGCACCAACTGGGGGCAGCCCACGTGGCGGGCGGGCAGGCAGCGGAATGGAACGGACAGGCTGCCAATCAACCGTACGTCCAGTGATGTCATTCTGGGGGAACGGACCAGAACGGGCGTTCCAGATCCTAACGGGCTCCGTGGCTGGTTCCGTGTTCCCGACAAGTGCCAATCGAAAGTGAGTTCCTGTTCCTAAATCATTTGAATGACACCACTGCGTCCCTCCCTCCCAGCGTTCCGGTTCCTCCCGCTTTAGATACCACCACTGCCTGCATCCTATTGCCACTCCCTTGCACCTGGCATTCTGAGGTAACTTACTTCTACCTTCTTCTTCTTCTTCTTCAAACCAAGAAGATGCACATACCCAACATGGCCTGTAACCTCTAATGGACTTCTAGAAATCTGTTCAATTTCCCTTTTAAAGGCATCCAGGCCAGCTGAAGGTGTGGCTAAGGCTGTTATTTATTTATTAGAAGAATTTATACCCCTGACTTGTTGTGGATTTGTGTTGGTTAGAGCAGAGTTGGGGGCTTGCGGACC